>JANZLF010000005.1:23529758-23542633 GCA_026546835.1 Erythroxylum foetidum | reverse complement strand
CATATCTAACTTCATTAATTCTTCATCTTACTAATTAATGCTAATCTATCTTAATCAATTTAATCTAATCATGCTTAATTTTTTTTTAAAAAAATTTTGGGGCTAACACCGAAAGTCCACTTAGCAGATGGTTAGGAAGATTTCTTAATGGTCATCAAATTTAATCTGTTAGACCGATTTCAGGCTTCATAGGCTGCTTTATGAGTTTTCAAGGTCATTGATGTAAGTGGAAACGGCTTATTCGTTCATATGGTCATATTAACCACAACTATCTCCATAATATTTAATACATCCTTCCTCCACTATTTTGAATTGAAACTGATAGGGTTTCAATGGGGACACTATTTTTTTAATTGAAAAGGTGACTTCAAGATGATAATCTTTAAATTGGCACAAATGTAGGGCACAACGATACTCAAGCTATTAAATAATATATTTATTGAAAATCCAATCACATATATTATGAAACACCTTTGGGTGAATACATAATATATGCAATTAGATCTTCATACATAAAAGCAATCAGAGTATAAATCATCAACTCTCAAGACGCTACCACTTATGGGCGAATAGATTATTCAAGCAATGACTTTCCTCTATCTAATGCCTTTACGCACATCTCAAGATCTCATTTAAGGACAACCCTTTTGGGCAGAATAACCAAACATAAAATCAAAGACATCCCTTAACATATAAGCAGAACAATTTAAAATACTAAATTGAAAGGCCACTTTGGTAACTATAGTCTCATCAACACTCAAAAAGTCTACAAACACAAGGGATACATCTTTATGTTATCCTCACATTCTTTATGGGCATATAGTATGTGACAATGTAACATCAAAAAATGTAAAAATCCGAATGCACAGCTCATTATCACACACTCGTGTTGAAGACATTGTCTAAAAACTTCATTTGAGACTTTCATAAAAGACAAACCTTAATAGAGTGACTATCGTGCATCATCGAATACTGAACCGACCACCCGAGCATGAAAACCTCATGTATCTCCCATGTGGCAAGTTCATTGCACAAAAAATCACTCAAAAATAGCTTCAGAATGTCTTAATTACTTTTCTAATTGACTATCATGCAATCCTGAGCATTAAGCATGAGACTGGAGACACAAGAACCTCATGTATCTCCCTTATATGATATCCGAAGCATGAAAATTCATTCGAAATCGGATTCAGAATACCTTAATTCCTTTTCTGGAGTTAAACTTTAATTTATTACTAATGTAATAAATCTACAAAAATGGAAAAACTTACTTTATAAATTTTTCGAACCCAGAAACTAACCTAAAACACCCCGAGGTACCCCTACAAGAAATCTATAATTTTTGTGTGTTTTTTAAAAAACATTGTAGCTTTGTACGGTCAGGGAAGTCCTGCATGCGCCGACGCACGCTAGATGATGCGGTACCCACGCGCAGACGTACGTCCACTATATGACATATGAATATATGATGCATGATATGCATGCGTTGACACACATCGCCCATCCCACATGTCACGTGTAGGATCTGGATGCGGTGCGTGTCACCATCCCACGATCGTAGGAACACAGGTCGCGGGTTGTGCATGCTACCGTCACTCGCTAGAGTAACGTGGCGTGACATAATTGGCGCATGCATCGCACACACCAACTGTACGCAACTACCCCCGTTTACTGTAGTAGCGTCCATTACATTGATGTCAAAGGCAATTTTTGGCATCCTAAGATCCTGGTTTTTTCCTCCGTTCGGCCCGTTTTTGACCCTTTTTTGTAGTTAACCTTATGTATACCACTTTTACGTAATTATATACCTTAAAAAACTTTAAAACGAATCAAAAATCGAGGAATATCATATGAAATGAAAAATTAAGAAATCGAAAAATCTTCGTTTCTGACAATCCAATCACGTAACTGCTCTAATACTACATGTAATATGTAGTATATACCTTATTACATACCTCGGATCTACATAAAAGGATTAAAAACAAATGTAATGTGGAATACCTTATTTGATTTCAATTCTATCTCTAATTTTGATGCCGATTTCGAGCTCCAAACGATCACAAATCTCCCGGGACTTTTTATGGAAGGTGCTCTCTGGGATACAAGCTAAGTCTTTTTACACTTTTCTCAATATGTAAGCTCTTTTAATGAGTCAGAGATTCCTTATGCTTACGATTGATATGAGCAACTACAGGAGATCTTAACTTTTATATAGCTTTCATATCGAGCTTTCCCATCACAAAGCCAATATGGGTCTCGTCCACACTAATTGGGACCCATTTTTTACCTGGACTTTGACCATTAATCTAGATCATTTATTGAGTCACTTTATTATCTTTATCTGGATCAAATTACGTAACTTAATCGATAATTGATTTAAAAATAAAAAATGCAATTAATAGTTGTCTAACTTTATGGAAAAGAACAAAATTGTCCAACATATAAGCCACATATTTTCTGGCTCAATGTAGGTATGCAAATTTCTGAAGATTGATGACCATGCTGCTTCGTATGTTAACAGTTGATTAATTGGTGACTCCATTGTCAGGCCTTGGTTGTTCATCTTTGGCTTACGAGGCCATGCATCATAAAACTACAATGGAACTTTAGTTACGCGGGAGAGAAGACAAAAAGATAAAAATAGGGAGGAGAGCAAGATTTATAAATAAATTAAATAACATGGATGTCTCATATTTATAATTAAATTAATTTTAATTTTTTAAAAGTGAGACCCACCTTGCTATGCCAGTAATGATGTGGTATAAAGGCCTATAAAATAATAAAAAAATTTAAAAAGCCAGGTCAACACTGACCTGACACTTAACTGAAGGGGTAAATTTTTCGTTAAGATGAATTCTAATTTTAATATTTTCTAAATGTTAAATTTATAATTATTTTTTAGAATGTTAGGATTAAACTTGTCGATTGATGAAAAAAATTAAAGTCAATAGTGACCCTTCTACCTTGAGAAGTTTTATATATACTTTTACGTGCGAAGGGATGATTGAAATAGATAGCGAGAGTGAACTTGCCAATTTATTTTCTAATCTCTAAACAATAATACTTGTTTTAAGTAGTTTAAATGTAAAGTAAATGTTTAATAAATTCAAGTCGTGTTGTTCTAATACATAAATTGTCTTGGACTCTTTTTTTAGTATGATATATTAAATGTTCAATTAGAGATAACAATAGTTGGGCTTAGCCTTACCACTCTATCTCTAGCTTGGCTAACTTTACCTAACTTTTTATTTTTAATTTTTTTGAAAGCAATATTCGACAAAATGATGTTGTTTTGCAATTGCAACTCGGATCTTGGATTAGGTTGAGCCTGGACAGCACGGGCCTTAACAGGCCAAAGGTCCAATTAATATAGGCTTGACTTGTTAACTTTAGGTCTGGTTAGGTCGGGTTGGGCCGAATTCTCAAGCCTACTTTCAATATAATTTGTAAATAATTTAAGGATTAAGAAAAGCTTTACGATTATAAGATGAGGAAATTGATATTTATGCAAGTGATTTATTTTATTGTCAATTAAAAGAATATGCATACTGTTTATGATAATCATTTTGTTATGTCTTTTCCTTCGTTCATAATTGCAATCAAATTCTTCTTAGTTCTAGAAAAAACGTATTTAGTTTGATATAATTATGCATTTTATAAAAAAATATTTTATTTTTACATTATATTTATTATATAGAAAATTTATGAAAGTTTAACAATAGTTTAATATCCTTTTTTTCCTTAACGGTTTAATTAAGGGTTGATTCAAGTACATTGTCTTATAATCATGCAACTAACATAATCACCTTTTCTTTACTAAAAAAAGGAAAGCATACACTCGCTAAGTAGGAACCCTAGCTTCTGTGTAATTGCTCGGGTCAAAAACTCTTGATCAGATTCCAATCAGGTCAATACTCTCTTTCTCTCAGCTCACATGTATACGTACACACGTATATGTATTGAATAATTTGATTTAAAAATCATTGAAGTCTGAATTTCGTTTCATTTCCTGATAGGATTATTAAATATTCTGTGTGATTGGTGAAGCCAGAGATTGAAAGTGTTCAAACTGACAAACTATGTGGGGGGTTTTAAGGAGAAGAGTCGCAAGTGGAGGCTCGTTTTCTTCGGTTAGTTTACTCGTCATTTGTTTCTTCTTTTTTTCTTCGTTTGTGGCATGAAGTTTTAATCTTTCTGTTATTTTTGGTTTTAGACCTTTTTTTTATTTTAATTTTGTTGATTTTGGTGGAAATTTTTTTTGGGGCTATTGTGACAGATTCTATATCAGATTCGGGCTGTAACTTCGGCTTCTAGAGTTCCATTTTCTCCGGAGAAGGAGGTGAGTGCTGCTACTATATTCTTGTGTATACATAATAAGTGGTTGTGGTGATGAATATGAGATGGGTCATTTCAGTTTGCAGAATGTGTGCATTTTGTTGATTGCACGGTAAATTCATCTTCTCCGGTTGTTGGGATGTGGGGACAGTGGAATTTTCCAGAAATGATTGACAGTCGAGTATTTTGAACACTTACAGTTCGTCCTGGATTATATTTTTTAAATTTTCTGTTAAAATTCTATCCAATCATCGACTTGAACTTAGTTGCAAGCTCTGCTCCCATCGAGTTCAGCTTATTTTGTCTTTTGTTCTTTTGGTGCCATAAGTGGGACTCTCTCTCTCTCTTTTCTCTGTGAGGTTTGTAACATCTTAACTTATAAACAGATTTTACTATTTCAAGGGGGGATTGGCCAGGCCAGGAATATCACACATCTTATCTCACCAGGTAACCTCAGAGCATATTTGTGTTTTTCTGGTGTAGAATTAAGATCGCTTAAAAATCATGGTTTTTTCTCTTTTGCTGTATAGGTTATTCAGTCAGTCCGGCACCATTGAGGTTAGTGATATTATTATTTTCTTATGCGTCTAGCGCCTAAGTAGTGCCTTGCACTGGAGTAGTGAGTGGGACTTTGTGGAATTGGAAGAAATTGTATGCGATTATATATTTTTGTAGACAAAATTGATATTTCATATATACAGGAAAATATTTAATTGAGAGACTCAGAAGCATGCAATGCATCTATTATGGGTTTGCTTGCCCCTTGACGTTTCTTTATTTATTTTGTAACAGTCTACTATGAGGCATGGTTAGAATTTGAAAATCCTCTTCTTGTTCTTTTGAGTTCTTATAGTCAAATTGCCTTCATGATGTTACCAGTGAAGTAATTTAATACTTACAGTTAATGCTGAACTGGTTAATCTGCACCACTTTGTATATACCTAAAACTCAAACCCTTGTGCCTAAGCAAATGAGTAAAAATTTGAGATGTAAATGAGTTCAAGTTATGTAAATTTAGAGTCTGTTAGCTAGGAAAAAGGAACTATGTTTATGCCTGCATTCAACTTTTTCATTAATCAAATTTTCTCTCTTGTTTTTTCAGAGATGTCCTTTCCAGGATTCAGCTTGTGGCTAACAAGCAAATGTTGACCAGACCATTTTCTACAGACGGTGGTATGAAATCAATTGCTTTGTCTTACTACATTTTCCTTAATTTCTTGTAGACATGGATTTAAATATCTGTGCCTGTGTATTTTGATCTACTCTTTGTGTGGGAGGCTGGGTCCATATTTTTTCTTGAAGAGTCTCTTTCTTTGTTGGGGATATTTGATGCTTATGAACTACGACTGTACATTTGATCTCTCCTTCATTGTAGATACCAACCTCTCGGTAAATGACAATGTAGCTGACGAATATCTTAATTTGTATCTTTCTGATGTCCTAACTATAATAGTATTTTTTTCATTGTTACACATTATATTAGAGGAAGTGTTGGGCTGATTGGGGATCCTGCATTTACTTTTATGTTATGGCACATTCTACTTGTGCTTTTATTTTAACATTTTTATGTTGTCCATGCTGGTTGTAGAGGATTTGGTAGATGCTGTTGTCCCTTTTATGGGAGAATCCATCACAGATGGCACTTTGGCAACCTTTTTGAAAAGTATGGATTTCTAGTATCAATTCCTTATTGTTGTTGTTTCCTTTGTTATTTGTTTGGAATCTCTTGATCGCTATGCCTCTTGAACAGAGCCTGGTGACAGGGTTGAAGTTGATGAGCCGATTGCTCAAATTGAGACGGATAAGGTGTTGTTTTCCTGTTGCCATCTTTCTGTTTTTCATTTCAAGTTGACGGTAATCATACTTGTCTTTTTTATCCTTGAGACATTTATTTTCTTCAGGTAACAATTGATGTAGCGAGTCCAGAAGCAGGTGTGCTAAAAGAGGTAATTAATCGATTGTGTTTGTTAATATTATTGTCATCATTTACTTTTCTCTTCTCCTGTTTTGTTGTTGGAGTTGACCATTTTGATAATAAATTGAACACCACATGTGCATGTTTGCAGTTTGTAGCCAAGGAAGGAGATACAGTGGAACCTGGAACCAAGATTGCTATAATTTCAAAATCTGGTGAAGGTGTAGCTCATGTTGCTCCCTCGGAGAAAATTCCTGAAAAAGCTGCTTCCAAGAAATCTACTCCTTCTGAAGATAAAGGTAAGGAGAAGACAAAGCCTTCTCCGAAAGTTGAAGCAGCTCCTGTAGCGGAGAAGCCCAAAGAACCAGCAGCACCATCACCACCATCTCCTAAACGCTCAGCTACCGAACCCCAACTTCCCCCTAAGGAAAGGGAAAGACGAGTAAGCATTTTTCTTCTCTGCTTCTGTACACTTCTAACAGTGCCATGTATTGTTTTATGTTTAAATTTTAAAGATGTTTGGAAAAGAGTGGATTGTCTGACTTAAATACCTTAACTATTACAGGTTCCTATGACAAGGCTACGGAAAAGGGTTGCAACCAGATTGAAAGACTCCCAAAACACATTTGCTATGCTAACAACATTCAATGAAGTTGATATGTAAGTTCCACTTACGGGTAATATGGTTAGCTGTCTAATAAGTTCTCCTTTATTGTGCTGTTATTAATCTTTGGGTTTGAGGGTCCTCAACATGACTAGTATGTCACCAATGAAGCTATTTTCTTCTCTTTTGGGGTTTCCCCTCTACAGACTTCTGATGTATTCTTTTTCAATTGAAATGGAGAAGTATATATGTCTCCTATTGGCATTGCTTTGAGATTTAATTGATATTAATTCTTGTATCAAGTGTTTATGCTTTCAAACAACTGGTTTTAACGTGACTTTTATTGCTTTTGAGATCCATTCCTTGGATTTTTGTCACGATATACTCGGATTTCAAATTGGTGTTGACTAATAGTTTACTGCTTAAGAACCTGGCCTGGTTGAGTGTGTTGGTGTAGGAAATTGGTGTTTGGTTCTTGCATTGCTATGAATTAGGATAAACTGCTATTCTGCCACTGTCCCCTTATATTGACAATTCCTTGTTGTTTTTCTCATTATAGGACAAATTTGATGAAGTTGCGCTCTGACTACAAGGATGCTTTTGTTGAAAAGCATGGAGTGAAGCTGGGTTTGATGTCAGGATTTGTCAAGGTTTGCTTCACGTGTTGTTATGGGCATGATGGTTAGAATCTATGATTCTTGCAGTCTAACATGTTTGAATTCCGTTTTCTTTTTCTTTTCCTCTTTTCTGTAAAATGGTTCAGGCTGCTGTTACCGCACTCCAGCATCAGCCTATCGTAAATGCAGTTATTGATGGGGATGATATTATCTACAGAGATTATATAGACATCAGTATTGCAGTTGGCACTCCAAAGGTTTATTTTCATCTAGTTGATTTTCTATTTTTATGGTCAATCATTTATCTGAAATTGTTAGAGCGTTTACTTCCATCCAAATAGCTATGTTCTTTCTGGCATCAGGATCAATTGTGTAGTGTGAGTGATCTTTCAAATTGTTAGTGTTTATGAAAGTATCTTTTGGTTCATATTAGCGTAGCATAAGTCAAATATGAGAGGTATTCTGTTGCATAATACAAAGCATCCACTTTTGTTATATATATGGGGACATACACACAAACACCAAAAACTGAATCAGTGAGAAATTTTTTAGGATTGTTTGGCTTGTAAGGAAGTTAAAGCAGGACTACTTTGTGAATGGGAAATCAAATTACTACCTGCCTTTCTTCTTTTATCTGCTGGTGGATGATATGGTCCAGGCGTAGGATCTAGTCACGGGATGATCCACCAGGGAATCCTCTTGATTTCCCTTGTTGGAGTTCTTCCCTTTTTTTGAAGACCCTATGTTTCTACGCAAGAGGGAGACCTGTCCGTGACAAGGTCTTGTCCTCCAAGCAATATTTATAATTTGTCTAATGCTTTATTCATAAATAGCGTGGCCTTATATAGAGGCTGGTTACATCAGTTTATTTAGGATAAGACTTCTACAAGAATAGACCCACTAGTTTATTTAGGATAAGACTTCTAACAAGAATATACCTACTAGACTTCTAACAAGAATAGACCTACTAGTTATGATACTAAATATTTAAATATTTAAATAGACTCCTTCTAAGGTAAGATCTCTTATTTTAAAGGGATGTTGTAAATCTCCTATCATTACTCCCCTCCTCGACAAGGAACTTGTCCTCAAGCTCGAAGTGGTTCATCTTCCTCCTCCAAGTCGGCCATTTCAAGCCAAAACAGCTGCTTACACTTGTTTTCCCTAGAGTATGGCTCATCACAATTAAAACAAAGTCCCTTTGCTTGTCTTTCGGTCATCTCCTCCTTTGACAAATGCTTGAAAAACAAGGCTAGGCTACTTCCTATACTGGATTCCGATATTGGAGAACCTCCAAAGGGTTTGTTGTCTCAGTTGTTGACAGTACTAGGGTTGGCCCGAGAGCTTTTTGACTGTTGCCGAAGTTGAAGCGTTGTTTATGGCTACTGCCCAGTGTCAACTGCTTCCTTTCAAAAGCCCTTGCTATTCATGGCTGTCTCTAGGGTGTTTGGCCCTTGCAGCTCTGCATCTATCCGTATCCTGTCAACTAATCTAATTGTAAAGAGGCCCACCTGTTGTTCGGGTCCAAGACCAGTGGTGCGTGCTACTCCTGTTCCACCTGGTAATAGGTTGGGCCTCCCCTGTTAAGTGAAATGCAGCCAAGCCTACCCGATCCTCTTCTGCCGTCCACTGGCTCTGGAAAAGTTGATTGCAGGGATGCAACCAAACTAGAGGGTCATTTGAATCATTGTAGGTGGGGAATTCCAACTTTGAGTAATGCGGCACCATCGAGATGCCCTTTGTTCGGCCTCCCATCGGCTAGCCAAAGCATGGCTGCTGATCGCCCCATCTCCATGCCCCCCACGATTCGGTTCCTTTCCTAGCTCCCAAAACCGGCGATTCATCTCATCAAATTGGGTGGTTGAGTTCCTTTGCTAGAGCTCCTCCAACTATTGGAAACGTTGCTCAAGCCTTTGCATAAATGCCCTAAGCTCATTCTGGATATTCCCTGAGCCGTCCATCGTGTTTGGCTCTGATACCAAATTGATATGGTCCTAGGCGTAGGATCTAGTCACGGGACGATCCACTAGGGAATCCTCTTGATTTCCCTTGTTGGAGTTCTTCCCTTTTTCTAAAGACCCTATGTTTCTACGCAAGAGGGAGACCTGTCTGTGACAAGGTCTCATCCTCTGAGCAATATTTCTCTGATAATTTGTCTGATGCTTTATTCATAAATAATGTAGCCTTATATAGAGGTTGGTTACATCAGTTTATTTAGGATAAGACTTCTAACAAGAATAGACCTACTAGTTATGATGCTAAATATTTAAATATTTTAATAGACTCCTCCTAAGTCAAGATCTCCTATTTTAAAGGGATGTTGTAAATCTCCTATCAGTGGAGTTAATTCGTTCCTCATTCATTTTAGTTCTTGCTTGATTTTCAAGTGTATCCAATATAAAGCAGCTTGAATGTTTTGAGTTGATTCCTTTTACTTATGTGAAAATCCACAAAAATTAACATGAACTCCTTTTGTATTGCTCTATTCATGGTTTATACATAAACTTCTTTGGGTTTTTCTGAGGCCGTCTTTTATCATACCCAGCTAATTACTGAGTTTCGTTTGTTTTTAGGGTCTATGACAAGCTGCGCTTAAAGTGCATACTGATTGTATTTGATTAGTTATCCTTTGTCTCTGTAAAAGTTAATAAGCTAAATTGGATGTCCTGAGTAGACATAAATTAGGTTGCTCAGTTCTGTTGCATGTTTCCATGTTTCTTTTTATTAGGTGGAGTTATCATTAATAATAAAGGCCAGACGTGAAAAAAAAGATGGAGAGCTTTAAAAGAGAAGGCAACATATTATGACCTTTCTATTTCTTTCAGGGGCTTGTTGTTCCTGTTATTCGCAATGCTGCTAGGATGAATTTCGCTGATATTGAAAAGGAGATAAACAATCTTGCAAAGAAGGCAAATGATGGAACAATCTCAATTGATGAGATGGCTGGAGGTTCATTTACAATATCCAATGGAGGAGTTTATGGGAGCCTTTTGAGTACACCCATTATTAACCCTCCTCAGGTTTGTCTTGTACTGGAGTAACTAGGATGACAACTCATGGGTCTTGTGATGTATGGTTGGTATATTTTGTAGTTCTGGTTAACACATGATTTCATAAATCCATAGACGTCTGAAGTTGCTTTGTTGTAATTTGGACTGAAATTTCCAACTATTAAGGAGATTTTTAAATTTAGTGGTAGGAAATGCATATGTTCCCTCATTTTTCCGTTGTGGACCTGGAATCTCATACTCTTTAACATTCATTTGACAGTCGGCTATCTTGGGGATGCATTCGATAGTGTCCCGTCCAATGGTTGTTGGAGGCAACGTTGTACCAAGGCCGATGATGTACATTGCTCTAACATACGATCACAGGCTGATTGATGGAAGAGAGGCAGTGTTCTTCTTGAGGCGAATCAAGGATGTTGTGGAGGACCCTAGGAGGTTGCTTCTTGACATATGAAGACCATCTCGTCAGTTAACAAGTTCCTTCAGTTACAGTCTAAAATTGGGTACACCTTGAATAAGCACTTGGGTTAAGTTTTGAAGCGCTCTCAGTATTCACACCCCTAATACGGGTTCAACTGCGGCTGATTTGATCTAAAATGAGACTGACATGTGTATTTGAAAATGTTTATTTCATTGTCTGCTGTTTTTTCTTGGATTCTTCCAAGGTATATATTGATTCTCCATGTAACTGTTTTGAGAATAATTTCTAAAATGCATGGCCTTTTCATTATGATATATACCACCTGGGTGTGCTCTAAGTCCTTGCCAATGGAATTAAAAGCAGGAAGCTTTCCTCCTCAAAGTTGGATGAGATGAGATCAGGAATACGTGGAATCATGTCCATTTGTAATAATCCCCGTGTAGTATCCTAGCCTTGGGTCTAGTGAGTCTCTTTATACTGGTTTTTAATATAAAATTAATCTTTATTATATGATATTTATATACAATAAGATGATATAAATTGAAGCTAATTTATATATATATATATATATCTAGGATACTCCACAGGGATTATTACAAATGGACACGATTCCACGTATTCTTGATCTCATCTCATCTAACTTTGAGGATATATATATATATTTTTTAATGAAAGGTTCAGTTAAGAAATTTAATAAAAATTACAATTGTTATTTTTACTACACAAGTGACCAATAATTTCTTTTGAAAATTGAAAATGAATTAATGTCATAAAAGGCCTATAGATAGGCGCTGTTCACGGGAGTTCAAGAAAGGAAAGAATCCAGAGCAAGAGATAAACTCTGCTATATCAGGACTCCAGTAACTCTCAGCTACTAGTCAAATGTAAAACAAAACAACTTCAGCTCAGATCACTATTGACTATACTTTTTGCAATGAATATTTTTCTAATCCAAGATATTACTTTTTGACAGAACAAGTGGTTCTTTTTCCTCCAGATAGTGTACACAGAACAATCAAATGCAATCTTGAAGGTTATAGTTAAATGTTTGCTTGATGACTGCACTTGACTTTTATTTTTATTGTTTATGTTTGAATAAGTATTCTAGTCAATAAGGTGTTACTATTCTTTAGGAAAAAGTTAGTCCTTTTGTGATTTTGTAAACCATGACCTGAGTTGCTGGATTTATTGATTTTCTGTTTATTCCAAGGACTATAAATGTAAAGAATAACTGATAAATAAAAGATGATAATTCCTTTGCTGATATACGTACCTTTCTTCCCTCTAAACTTAAGTCTTTTTTCTTCTTTCAGGGGACGGTTGGTTCATATGGGAGAATAGTAATAAAAATGATAATGAATATAGTAAAGAATGAGAATAAGTATAGTGAGAAATGTGAATGAATATTATTCTTATAATTATGATGGTTAGTTAAGAGGAATAAATAATTATCGTTACTATTGATAGTGGCTAGTTTGTAAAAAATTTTGAGAATTAAAAATTTATTATATTTTAAATAATTAATTAATTATATTATAATTAATTATTACAATATTGACTAATTAAAATATTGTAATTAATGAATAAATTATATTTGAATTAATTTTATTGTAACTAATTAGTTAATTATAATGTAATTAATAAATAATAATAATTTAGATAAATATATTTTAATTAATTATAATGTAACTAATTAATAATAATAGTAATTAAATTAAATATATTTTAATTAATTAATTAATTACAATAATTTATTTAATGAATGAATTATATTTTAATTAATTATATTGTAATTAATTAATTACAATATAATTTAATTAATTACAATATTTTAATTAATTATATTGTAATTAATTACTTAATAACAATATTTTAATGAATTATATTGTAATTAATTATATTTTAATTAATTAATTACAATATTTTAATTAATGAATAATTATATTTTAATTAATTATATTTTCATTAGTAAATT
>JANZLF010000005.1:23518072-23529602 GCA_026546835.1 Erythroxylum foetidum | reverse complement strand
TTATTAATTAATTATAATTTAGTTAATTATAATATAATATAATATAATATACTTAATTATATTTTAATTAGTTAATTAATTAAAATATATTTAATTAATGAATGAATTATATTGTAATTAATTAATTATATTTTAATTAATTATAATGTAATTACTTAATAATATTATTGTAATTGTAATTAATTAATTATAATGTAATTAATTAATTAGTATTTAAAATATTAAAAAAGAGAGTCACTGCTAAGAAATAAGTTTTATTCTTCTACTAAATAAAGGGTACGAAGTATTCTCAAAAAATAAGATATCAAACTATTGTCTCTATAATATAATCATTGACTAACCACTCTATTTTCATTCCTTATCTATTAACTTCATCCTAAACCCATCAACCAAGCATTCTCTCAGTTTCGACTCTTGTTCAAATCAACAATCTGACATTAGAGCTATCTTGTTTAGGGATTTATGAAATGGAAGCTGAAGCTAGGTTTTCACAAGTTGCTCCTCAGGTTTTCTTACGGAGAAAACTATTAGCTTTGGGCAATGAGAATATAGACTTATTTGGAGGCTTTAGATCTTTGGGAAGCCTTGGAAGAGGATTATGAACTTCCTCCGCTACCAAACAATCCCACCATGGCCCAGATCAAAAGTCACAAGGAAAGAAAAACCAAGAACTAAAAGGCGAAAGCATGCCTATTTGCTATTGTTTTAATAACCATTTTCATTAGAATCATATATTTCAAAATAGCAAAAGAAGTATGGGTTTATTTAAAGGAAGAATATGAAGGAGATGAACAGATACGGGACATGCAAGTGCTAAATTTAATAAAGGAATTCGAATTGCAAAAGATGACAGAGTCTAAGACAATCAAGAAGTGCTCAAATAGATTGCTTGACATTGTCAACAAGGTAAAGTTACTTAGTGCCCAACTTATTGATTCTAGAATTGTAGAGAAAATTTTGGTAATGATGCCTAAAAGATATTAAACATCCATAAGCACCTTGGAGAACATAAGGGATCCATCTAAGATGACCTTGATAGAGTTGTTAAATCCAAAGACTTATGAGGTAAGATTATATTGTCGAAAGAGCCCTACCAACCAAAAATCAAGAAGTTGGAAAGAATAAGAAGAAAAATTATAGAAAAATCAATCGTCAAGCAATGAAAGCACTACAAACAATTAGGTCCAAATTAAAGGTAGAAACTCAAGAAGAAACCATCCACCTTGTCAACACAGCGGCAAAAAAGTTCATCCACCATTCAAATGTTTGAAGAGACTCGAAGCAAAGTGTAGCAAATGTAATCAGCTTAGACATGAAGTCACAAATTTCAAAAGCAAGAAGCAGATGCTAAGTCATTGAGCAAGATGAAGAAGGCCAAATTTTTGTGGCAACGTGTTTTTCAACTTAGAGCTCTTTAGAATGTTGGTTGATTGATAGTGGTTATACAAACCACGTGACTTATGATAGAATTCTCTTCAAGGACTTGAAACCTATTGGAATCATAAAAGTCAAAATAAGGAATGGTGGCTATATTCCAGCAAAAGGAAGATGAGCCCTTGTAATTACAGTAAGTTTCGGTACAAAGAGAATTTCATATATTCTTTATGTACTCAATATGGACCAAAATTTGCTTGAGTGTGGGTCAGCTGAAAGAGAAAGGATTCAAAGTATCCTTTGAAGATCAACATTGCCTTATCTATGATACAACTGATCAGGAGATTGTAAAGGTTAAAATGAGAGGTAAAAGTTTCTCATTCTAAGGAGGAGCAGATAGCTTATTAAAATGAAGTAAGCACCACATAAATATGGCATATGAGACTTAGCCATTGTCACCTTCAAAGAATGTTGAAAATGAAGAAGAAGGATATGACGAGAGGTTTAATAATGCTTGCTAATCATTTGCTAAATTGTAATGTCTGTCAAATTGATAAACAAAATAGGATGCCACTTCCTAAAACAACTTAGAGAGCGTCTCATAAGCTGCAACTGATTCACACAAAAGTGACAGGACCTCAAAGAACACCATCTTTACAAGGTAGCCTATACGATATTCTTTTCATTGATGATTTTGCAAGAATGTAATGGATTTTTTTTCTTAAAATTCAAGCCAGAAGTGACTGGAGTATTTTGGAAGTTCAAGAAGATGGTGGAAAGTCAAAGTGGGAGCAAAATTCAATTTCTTAGATTTGATAATAGGAAGGAGTATACCTTAGTAGAATTTAATTTATTATGCAAAGAAGCTGGCATTGAACATCAACTCAAGACTCCACACACTCCGGAACAAAATGGATTTAATGACATGAGAAATAAAACGGTAATAGAGATGGCCAGAAGTATGTTACTCGAGAAGGAGTTGCCTAAAAATTTTTAGGCAAAGGCAACCAACACAATAGTTTTTCTCCAAAATCAATTTCCAACCAGGGCTTTGGAAGATAAAACTCCCTTTGAGGCCTTGAGTATAAACCTTCATTAAGCTTTCTTAAAGTTTTTGGTTGTGTGTGTTTTGCTCATGTTCTACAGGCTCAGTGTGACAAACTCGACAAAAAGGCAATTCCAGGCATCTTTGAGGATTATAGTTCAATTTCAAAAGCCTACAAGGTATATCATTCACAAACTAGAAAAATGACCATAACTAAAGACGTGCACTTCAATGAAGATGAGCAATGGGACTAGAAGAATATAAAAAACAACTTTCCTGAAGAGCAAACAACAAACAAATGACATAATGAGATGGAAGATGATCCTCCAATTAGAGGTACAAGGCTACTTTCAGACATTTATCAGAGATGTACTGTTATGATATGTGAACCTACTGGCTATGAAGAAGCATTTAAACATCAAGATAGAAGAAACAATGAAGGAAGCAATGTCAACGATTTAGAAAAATAAAACCTGGGAGTTGGTTGATCAACCTAAAGATAAAAATGTCATTGGAATGAAACTTCATGCAAATAGCTCTATCAATAGATATAAGGCCAAACTCATAGTTAAAAGGTAAGCACAAATTTTTGGTGTTGATTATTTTGACACTTTCTATTGCTAGATTAGATACAATTAGATTATTACTAGCAATAACAGCATAAAAAGGTTGGAAAGTGTTCCAGTTAGATGTTTAAATGGTGTTTTATAGGAAGAAATATATATAGAGTAGCCAGAGGGATTTGTGAAGTAAGGTAAAGAAGATAAAGTTTGCCTACTGAAAAAGGCTCATTACAGCCTAAAACGAGCTCCAAAAGCCTAGTACGATAGGATAACTTAATATTTGTTGAGCCTTGGCTTTATAAAGAACTTATCAAAGTCCACTCTTTATGTGAAATATAAAGATATTAACTTTCTCATAATGCCCCTTTATGTTTATAATCTCTTAATGATTAGAACTAATGCATGGCTAGTTGAGGAGTTCAAGCAACAAATGATGCAAGTTTTTGAAATGATAGATCTTGTTCTTATAACCTACTTCCTTGGAATGAAAATCAAGCAAAGTAAAAATAAGGTGTTCATCTACCATAAGAAGTATGCAAAGGAAATATTGAAGAAATTTTATATTGAGGAGTGCGAAGCAATAAGCGCACCAATGAATAAAAAAGAGAGACTAAGCAAGGAAGATGGTGCTGATAAAGTTGATGAAGGTTACTATAGAAGCTTAATTGGATGCCTAATGTATCTCTCTATAACAAGGATACACATTTTATTTATTGTAAGTCTATTATCTCGATTCATGCGTTATGCTAGTGTAATGCTATTAAGAGTAGTAAAAATAACATTAAGATATTAAAAGGTAGTGTTAATTATGGTCTCAAGTTTGAGAAGTTTCAAAACTTCAAGTTATGTGGATTCTCGGATAATGACTGGGTTGGATCCATTGATGACATGGAGAGTACTTCAGGATGCTATTTCAACCTAGGTTTAGGGGTTTTCTCATGGCGCTAACAGGAGATTTTTGCTCAATCCATTGTAGAGGCAAAATTTGTAGTAGCAACAACAACTATAAATCAAGTTTTATGGTTGAAAAAGATTTTGTATATTTACATATGGACCAGAAGGATAACACAAAGATTTTTGTTGACAATCAGGCATAATTTCAATCTCAAACAATCTAGTGGAAAAACTAAACATTTCAACATCAAGTTCTATTTCTTAAGGGAGGTGAATGGATAAGTAACCTTAGTTTATTGCAAGTTAGAAGATCAATTTGCAAACTTGTTCACAAAATCACTTTCAGTTGGCAAGTTCAAGTCTTTAAGACAGAGAATTGGAGTTTGCAATTCCTAAAGCAAGGATGAATGTTAAATGTTTGCTTGAGGGTTGCACGTGACTTTTATTTTTATTATTTCAAATGTTTGAATAAGTATTCTAGTTATTAAGTTTTTCCTATTCTTTAGGAAAACGTTAGTCTGATTGTGACTTTGTGGACCACGACTTGAGTTGCTAGATTTATTGATATTCTGTTTATTCCAAGTATTATAAACGTAAAGGATGACTGAAAAATAAAATATGAGAATTCCTTTGCTGACATACGCACCTTTCTTCCCTATAAACTTTCTTTTAAATTTTTTTCTCCATTTTTGACTCTCTATTTTCACCTCTCAAACCAAAAGTTATTACATCATCTTTCTTAAGTTCTTTTTGGTTGTATGCCCATTTCATATATCATAAGATAGTCAGTTTGGAAGAAAAATTCAAACTCAATTCGATTAACCTGAAATTGATGAGTTCAATCTAAGTTGATTAGATTTTAGATCGGATTTAGATATGAAATTTACGATCTAACTAGTCTTGAAGTCTGAATATATGAAACTTAAATTTTACTGTAACTTTTAAGTTGTTCTTTTCTTTTTTTAATTATTGTCTGTCGCTTCTTCTATCGCTCATCTCTTCTTCTTCATTATTGTTTGTTGCTTCTTCTGTCTTTCTACTCTTCTTCTTCATTGTTTTCTATTGCATTTTTATCTTTCCTCTCTTCTTTTTACTGACATATGTCGCTTCTTAGTTTAGTCTCACAACCACCATCTGCGATGGTTATTGTTGTTGGTGGCATTGAAGATGATTGTCAAATTTCATAGTCGATTTTTTTGTTAGAAATGTTGTAATATAAAAAAAAAGTTTGGCTACTACATATTTATGTACACATCAAAATTTTGATGGGTTGGGTTAGATTTTAGGCCTTCCTAAATCTGAACTAGTTTGGGCTAAGGCTCGAGCAAGATAAGTCGGGCTTAATAAAATTTCGAGTTAGACTCGAGTTGTGTTCCAACTAGACTCGCTGTTATCCTTACAAGATAGGTTAAATAAGATTTGAATCCTTTCTTAAAACATTGAGAAATACTAATAGGTAAAGAACAAATGATTTATGGTTTCATTACCTTGAAAGCAAAGAAAACAATAGTCGTTATTATGCCATAGTTGAATGCTTTCATTGATTCCTAAGGGAATTATGGGTCAGCTTTTTTGAAAAACAAGGTAGCTTAAATCAACATACATTATGATGAGGTCTTGTAAGAGCTTTTATCACAAGTTGTTAGTGAAATATATGAAATGATCTCTTAACTATTGGAATGAGTCTTCTTTCCCAAAATTAAGGTTATAATTAGGTAAATTTTAAATAGGCTTAGCAATGGGAGGCTACTTGGATCCGACCTCAAATCCATTACATGTTTTCTTCTTTCTTCCACTATGTTGCTAGGTGATTTTTGGACAAGTATATGGAATTTCTTTAACGAAAACAAAATCATAAAAAAACTACAACTATTTTCATGCTTATTAACTAAAAAAAATGTTACCTAAAGACTTAAACGTAGAAGAGAGACAAACTAGACAAATCCAAATCTCATTTGAAGGGTAAAAAAGTAAGGAGATAAATAGGTCACCATGTTTAAAACCCTTGGATCCTTTAACATAATTGTAGGTTCCCAATTAATGAGGATACTATAAGAGACCATTGAGACACATTGAAGACGCCATTTGAGATGTTGATTGGGGAACCAAACATTGTCATGAATGAGAAGAGGAAGTTCCAACTTATAGAGTCAAATGTTTTATGAAAATCCACGTTCAGAACTCAACACTTGATTTATTATTCTAATGATAGTTCTTGAAGAATTCTTAAGTTGTAAGGATATTGTCTCCAATGTTCCTTCCCTGAATGAAAGCTCTTTAGCATGTGCAATTTAAATCACCAAGTAAAATAGATGAGTTATGAACCTGCAATTTCTTTAGGTTCTCCTGAAGAGTTATCATCTAAAAAGTTAAGTTAATCGCAAAAATGAATATTGCATTAATTCTAATTTTATGGTTGATCAAGGTCACTTGGTAATTTATGAGTTAATCATTAAAGAGGTTGCTGTTCAGTTGAATATGAATTGAATAAAAAATGATTATGATTTTACCATTATAATGAGTTGCTGATAAACTTTTAATGTTTACCTAAGACTAAAGGTCTTTTTTGGAACGTAGTGTTATAGACTTTTAATGTTTACCTGAAACCAAAGACATTTTTGAAGCATAGTGACATATTTTAGTCTCCAAGAGACCCATCGAAATAAGCTTCTTTGAAAGCAAATAATCTTTAAACATATGAGGTTTATTGGAACGATCTTTGTATCCCAGGATATTATTGACATATCTTGGGTAGTGGGGGTTGCTCAAAAACTCTTCATTTATTTTTTTACTTTTTACTTGGTTTCTTCATATAGGACACTACTAATTCTTAGGTTATTCCTCATTTTTTGTGCCCTAATTGCTAATTAGTAATGAGTAATGATTTACTAACATTTTGTTGTTGGTCCTGAACAATATTTGAAATAGAAATAACATTGTAATCGACCATTGCTACCATTTAAACTTCTCCTTAATTTGCAACCTAATTTTTGTCGTTGATAGTTCCCTCTTATATCTCACAATAAGATATTACTATTTCTATTTCTTCCAACTTTCTATCTTCATCAAGCTTCACTAGGTTTATTATTAAGCATATTCTTGCATAACTCCATCTCTTCGGTACTACGATATGCTAATCTAAGCATATTATGGGCACCTAGTAAGTTTTTTACAATATAAACATAAATTTAAAACGGGCCAGTGCTCCAAAAGATAAATTATAAAATCTAACCCATATTGTAATTCTCCTCGTCTGCTTCACTAACATCATCCCAAATACGTTAATTGGTTCCAAAATAATGTTGTTTTAGTTTCACTTTCCAAGATATCATTTTTATTTTGACTTTCTTTGAGATAAAATCTTGTGGCTTTGAGAAGTTAAATAAAAAAGACATCATTTTGTAAAGAAAGTTTTAGCCTTGTAAATCAGCCATCAAGTCAAGTTCTACCCAAAGTCTGACCAATTTAAACCTAATATGTTAATTACAGGTTAAGTCGGATAAAGACAAAAGTTACCCTAAATTTCTTCTTATAACATGATAAGTTTACCTTATATATGCTACCTTAAGCACTTTCATCAAATATGTTTCAATATTTAATTTGAATATAAACACATCTTCCTCATTCATGTATGTGTTCTTCAATCCAATCTTGCTCTAATTAGAGAAAGCCCGAGTTTGCATTAAAGCGAAGACAAATCTCATCAGTAAAACGCCTTACCATTGTTGTTGCGAGGTAGAATTAGAGTTTTAACTTTTAACTTTTAACTTTTAACTTTTAAAAAGCCGATTTATCACCTATTAATTAACTCCATGTGAGTTTAGAATTAGAGTAGGAGGAAGAAGTAACAGGGGATGAAGCATTGGAAAAGACCATCTGCGATTAGCCATTGAGTCAGAGAGCTGGAAAAGCTGGATGAAATTAAGGGAGGTTGGCAAGGAAGATGCTGGCAGGGGAAGCAAAGGAAGGAGAGATGAGTTTCTTGGAGATGAATCGAGTTCGCCACGACCAAAAGGAGAAGCCTTTGGAGGTGAGAGTTGAGGAAAACGTAGCTTCTTGGGAGCTTACTTGATTGTGGCAATGTACCTGGCAAATGACTAAGGGCGTGTTTGGTAAATAGCTGATCAGCTATTTTTTAACTAGTCAACTCATCTTAACTTGTTGACATTAAGAAAAAACTTATAAGCTTGTTTGGTAAAAAGCTGATTGGGTTGGCTAATTTAACCCAACCAGCTGATTTTCAAGCAGCTCCATATAACAGTGTTTTCTTCAATCAGCTGAAATTTTTTGGATAAAATCTTCATTTTGTCCTCATTTAACTCTCATGTTTGTGTCTCAAGTCTTGAATTCTCCATAATCTTCTCCCTTCTCTTGTTTGTAATCCTGAGCTTGTGTATCTAATCCTATTACGTTGTCTCCTAGTAAGTTGTTATTATCCTGTTTTTATGCACTGTCTAACTAAATATAGTCATTACAATGTATTTTGAAATAATCAATTTCAATTGTAATGTCATGATTTTCTTTTTCCACATTGTTTGACAATTATTATTATTATTATTATTATTATTATTATTATTATTATTATTATTATTATTATTATATGTTCTATGTTTTTATTACAGTTATAAACTTAATTTTTGTAGAATTAAATATCTAAATCTAAATTCCTATAAGAATATTCAACAAAATACTAAGATATATAATATTTATACCCTTATATTTTTTTAAAATCATGTCTTCATAAGTCATTTTATACATAAATAGCTAATACTAAATAGCTAATTTTACCAAATATCATATGACAAACAACTAATGCAATCTACTGGTCAAATTAGTTGATAGAATCAGTTATCAGCTAACAGTTAATGCAATTAGCTGATTGCCAAACAAGGTTATAGTCATCTTTATTCTATTAAGATTCTTGTACACACCTTCTCAAATTCTAGACTCCTCTTAGGTTACCAGTCATGTGTAACTCCTCCCTTAGGATTAAATTTGTCACCTTTAACATCAAATGTTATATCATCATCACCATCACTTAAAATCATAATTCTCAATTTATTGGTTTAGACCTCATATGCCTCCTGTTATTAGTAAATCAGGGTTGTTGTCTCCCTTACAATTTAGAAATTGATGGGATTACTTCTACAACATGGTGAATTGCTATAATATGGTTACTTCTAAGGCCTAGGCAGGTCTTACACCTCCAAATCTTTTCCACGCTTAGCTTGAATCAAGTTAACTATTAGTTGATCTTCCTTTGGATCTAATAAGCCTCTCAAAATAGCTCTTGAAATGCCTTTTGAAACTTAATTAACATATATGCCTTGAATAAGGCCATTCAAAGCCTCTTTAATCTTATTGCTACTAACTCTTTTAACTCAGTCGTTAGGCATATACAATGGATTATTTACATGGTTAGTCATTCTTACATCACTTAGCTCTCATAGTGATGTAAGGAGAGTGAAACAACAAAGCATTTGAGGTCACTTGATAAAAGACATGCACTCAATTATTAAGATGATGCAACTGACGTAAGAACGTGAGGTTGAGCCTACTTAGACTTGGAACATAAAATCATAGCCACATTCTATTCCAAATTAAACTTCTACTATATGTAAGAACCAAATAATTCTTCTACGCTTCTCATCTCACATGTAATTGGTAACTAGCACTACAAGAAAAGTCTAAAATAGTGACGGAATAATACCGACGGTGAAGAAATCGTCGATAATTACTAACGGATATCTTATATTGGTCGGTGAAATTGTCCAAAAAATGGAAAAGTTAAAATTGTGGTTTGGCGATAGAAATTTCAGTCGATAATTTCATCAGTAAAAGTGTCATCTTCCCGACTCAAAAGTTCAAGGTTTTTTACTGTAAAAAAACGACGTCGCTTTTGATTGAGAACAAAACGTCGTCGTTTTGTTTCTGCTAAAGAATGTTTCTTACATGCCAAAACGACATCGTTTGGAACCAAGATGAAGTCTTTTGGTTTTAAAGCAAACGACGTCGTCTTGGTTCCAAACGGATGGTTTAAAGTTAACAAAAACGACGTTGTTTGGTTTGAAATCAAACAACGTTGTTTCTCATTGAAACATAATACTTTAACTTAACCAAAATGACGTCATTTGGTTTAAAGCCAAATGACATCATTTTTAGCTGCAGCAGAACGAGGTTCGGTTAACCAAAATGATGTCGTTTGGTTTAAAGCCAAACGATGTCGTTTTTAGCTACAGCAGAACATTTTTCAGTTAACCAAAACGACGTCGTTTGGAATTAAGCCAAACGACGTCGTTTAAGTGAACTGAGAAATGTTATTTTAAGATAACCAAAATGACGTCGTTTGATTTAATTAAAATGCAACAATTTCTCCCCCCCTATCGCAAACGCCTGTCTTCTTCCTCCTTCGGCTGTTGCTCCCGCATCCAACATCATCCGCCCTCCTTCGAGCTGCTGCATCTCCAGCATGAGGAGTCATCTTCTCTAGCGGTATTCCTGAAGGTATGGTTGTCTTCTCCAACCTCATATGTTGTCGATGTGTGGTTGTTCGTGGATGAAATTTTTGAAAATTTTGAGTTTGTTCTTGACGATGGGTTGGCTCCAATGGTTATGGTTGTTATTATTTGATGGTTTGCTGTTTAAACTACTAGAGATGATGTTAAATAATGGAAAACAGTTGTGATTTTGTTAATAGTTAGGGATGAAAATTTTTCACATACCATGTGTTCGATGAAATATATGCATATAACTGTTGATCTTTTTGAAAAAGATGCTATATTATTAATCATACTATAAGTTTTTAAACTCATTTGTCAATTTTTTTAAAGCCTACTTAATAGAATTGTGACCCATTATAAATTGTAATTTAACCTAAGTCATGTATTTTAATATAATCTTTTATATCATCAATTTAAGAATTGTGGTGTGGTGTGATAAAGGTTGATGAATTAAAGTTAACAAACTCTATACTTTTTCTATTATGTTTTCTTTTTATAATAGAGCAATCTATTAGATAATGTATTCAAACAAGTTTAAGGTATTTAAATGGCACAAAAAATTATATATTAGCATACACAAAATATGGTAATCTTATCCTTATAGTTTATACGTACTTAGATTTTATTATATTTAGATGTCACCAAGCCAAGTGTCACAAAATTGACTTTATGGAGATGCATCACAAATTGAATGATGAAGAAATCTCATTGAGGAATTTTTTTAATTGATTAAAAATTTATATCCATATTTTTTATTGTGATAACAATTAAATAGTGCAACTTAGTAAAAACAATAAGAATACCATAAGTTCTAACCATGTAGAAGTGAAATGTTTGATTGTTATAAAACTTATATAAGACATTATTAGGACTAAGTATATGTGACATAATCCACTAATTATGTCAGAACCCGATCCCGAGACCGGATCCCAACTCCAACTACTTATACTTTAACATTAACGCTCATGCTCTTGCTTACATTCCAGACCTATTAGACCCGTTTTCAGAGCCCAAATTTCGGAGGCCTAAAGCTTGCGCTCCCTACTTTGCAGCGTTTGATGCTGTGGTTCCATAAGAGTGATGAGCGCACACTACCTAAACATCAAAATCACATTTAGACTTGTTCATATCAAATGTAGCTTAAGGCCTCACGT
>JANZLF010000005.1:23489718-23510616 GCA_026546835.1 Erythroxylum foetidum | reverse complement strand
TATCGAGAGAGAGAGAGAGAGGCTTCACTTAGGAAGGCCTCTCTCAAAGAAATGCACAGGTGACCTAATCTCCTTTTTCCTTCATCCACCATCTTTTACTTAGAGCTAGGCTATTAAGAAAATGGCTACTTTGATCATTAATGTTTTATTTTATGTCCACTTTACACTATTCGTTCTCTTTATTTTCCTTTAGCTATATCTTATTTTGTATTTTCAAACTTACTGCTATCTAATCCACTATTTCAACCTCATTTTCTTCTCACTTCTTCAAATTTCTAATTATTTGACCTTAATGACATGCAAGCTTTGCAAACTCTAGAGTAATGCTCATTAGTGTACAAAGACACTTTAGTCCCTTAACTTTTTGCTTTTGCCACCTAAAGTTTTTATTACTATTTTTTATAATTACCTTACAAGCTTTTCTCATCATAAAGTTGTTTAATGCCTACTTTATTATGACTTCCTTTAATAAAGGCTTAACTCCTGGCCTATCCAAACTAATTTCCACCTTTGCCCTCATCTTTCTTTACCACGACCCCCACTTACCATAGTGCCCCCCTCCACCCCCCCGCCCCCCCTCCTCCAGCCCTATTATTGAGGCATCTTTTACCTTTGACAACTAAAGTTTTGAGTATACTTGCTAGTTATATTAAAAAGCCACTATTTATAGATGAGAATATGGCTAAAAGAAAGATAATTTGGTTTATAAGAGTATGCATCAGTATGGAAATGTCTAAGAATCTACCCGAATACATCCCTATTATGAGGTTAGGATGAAACAATGTATTATATGAGGAATCTATTATGATTACATACAATTCAACACCATCAATTAAGATGTAAGGTAAGTAATGGAAACCTATTACAAAAATGTTCAAGAGGGGAGATTATAATAAGCTGATGGAGTAGGGGAGGAAAATTTAGAGAAATTGAAAGAATTTAAGCAACCAAATAGCATATATATGCCAAATGGTGATCTATATATTGCATTACTTAATAAGGAAATGCATAATTTAGAGGAGGATGAGCATATTGGTAGAAAGGAGTTGATTTAGGTTTTGAATTACTCTCAATCCCCTAGCAAGGTTATAGCAAAAAGTAAAGAGAATGAGTATATGTAACAGGCAACGGAGAATATGTATGATAGGTAACCTATTATCCCTCATGTTATAGAGGATATAGAGCCAACTATCAAATCTTCATTGGATTTAAAATATTATGGTTTCCAAACAGTTATAAGGAAGAAGTTATAAAGGGGCACTCAACGTAGGAGCTCCAAAGATAAGTCCATCTCAAAATGACTTCTTTAGTCTGAAATGTTTGAGGATTAAATTACCTTAAAAGGCTACAAGCTTTAAAGGATTTTATCAATTTCTAACATCCTTGGTTTGTAGTATATTTTGAAATGAAGATTAGATAAGCTAATTTGAATAAATTAAAGATTTTAGGGCCAATTTGGATTTTCTTTCAAATCTCCAGCACCACTATTTTGGGGAAATTGTGAATGCCAATAACAATAATTTTGTAAAAGTGGAAGAATTGTGGTCTTGTGATTAAGCTATGCATGTATTAGTTCACTTTTCACTTTAAAATGGAAGTTGTATATTTATATTATTTATGGCTCTAACCTTTATTTTTCAAAGGGACTACTTTGGGATGGTCTACTACAAAATAAGGTTAGTAGCAATTCTCTTTAGATTGCTTGTAACTTTAAAGAGTATGTGGAAGGGTTAGCTTTGGAGGACCTGAGATATAAATTAGGGACGAATCCATAAGTTTTTTTGAGCAGGGGAAAAATTTTAATAGGGAAATTTTTTATTTTAATGGAGGCAAAATTTTAATGGGAGTAAAATTTTGTTATGAGATCAAAACTTAAAATAATAATTTCTTTATATGAAATTTTTTGGAGGCAGTAGAGGCAAGTGCCCCCACTTGCCCCCAATATGGATCCACCCCTGATATAAATGGCAAATATTTACTTGGAGTAACAAACAGGAAGGAAGGAGTTTTATTACGAAAAAAATCAAATAGAGCTCTTGTTAATCTTGCAAGGTTCACCAATTTTCTTGAGAGAAAAGAAAATGTTATGGAGCTATTATTTTTAGATCATACATATATCTAGAATAGTATTTTGTTCCAAAAGGTAAGAAAAAAAGTTCCCTTTTATATTTAACAACTTCCTTGCTTTTGATGATGGATTTCACGAGGCAATATCGAAAGGGATGTCCTCTAGGATATATAGCTCTAAACAACTTATATGATTATAAAAATTAAAAGGTATCAAGAAGGAATTGAAGAAGTAAAATGTTACAAGGGGCCTTAACACTATCGAAGTAGTCAAGAGTGCAAAGGATAAGCTTGAAAGAATTGAACATAGTCCATCTATAGATCCATCTAGTAAGGAGCTGCTAATTGAAGAAAAGATGACCATAAAGTGGATGATCATGCTACTCTACTCAAGCAAAGAGATATGAATAATTGGCTAAAGAAGGGAGAGAGGTTTATAAAATTCTTCTTTAACTCTATCTTGGCTAAGAGGAACTCTAAAAACATATGGTCTATTGTCTCTTAAAATTGTGATTTCGTCACTAACCAAGAGGGGTTGTTAATTTATGTAGTGCCATTTTTAAATAACTTTATAGGTTCTTCTACTCCTAGCTCTTGTTCAGTACCTTTTTCCTTATTTTTTGTCAACAAAGGCTCTTGGATTTAATGGTTTAAACAGATTCTTCTTTTATAAAGCTTGGCCAATGGCGGGTTCTATAGTGAAACAAGTTGTCAAGAAGTTTTTTAATAGTGTAACCCTATATAAGGAAATTAACAAATCATTTATATATCTTGCTTATAAGATTCCTAATCTTTCATCCTTTGGGGACTATAAGTCAATTTCTTATAGAAATTTTTTGTTTAAAATCATTTTCACAATATTGGGAAATAGACTAAAAGTGGTGCTTCAATTTATCATAAGCAATAACCAACGAGCTTTTCTCAAAGGGAGATTAGTTAGTGATAAGATACTCATTACTTAAGAAATCTTGAAGGGATACACTAGAAAGAAATCATTCCAAATTTTTGTTATTAAGGTTGACTTCAACAAAGCATTTGATTGTATAAGCTAGGAATTCTTATCTAACTCGCTTGAGGTTCTCGTATTTCCTTAACTTTTAGGAAATAGGCGATGGCTTGCTCCTCTTCTAAATCTTATAGTGTATTGATCAATGAAGTTCCCTTAAAGCTGTTTAAGGGATGAAAGGTTATTAAACAAGGAGACCCCCAATTTCATTATCCATTCATCCTCTTTATGGAGGCATTGAATCTACTATTGAAGCATAATATCTTAAAGGGTGCCATCATTAGGTATCATAGCAACTATAAAAGATTAAGCTAGTAAGTTTACTTTAAATCTAAAGCTAAATTAAGTCTTAATTAAGTCTCTAATTCATTTTCGGGTACTTTTTGGATTAGACATTAACTATAACAAAAGTTATATTACCATAGTGTTATGCCATATGCAAATAAACTGAAAGCATTGGTTGTCATTTTTATTAGAGGCCCTCCTTTAATGTACTTAAACTACCTTTGGTTACAAGAAGGTTATAATTCAAGTATTTACCTTTAATGGAAAAAACTCTAAGCAATTAGGTGTTTGGTATAATAAAGATATCTTTTTTGGTGCTAAACTACAATTGATCAAAGCTATAATCAATTTCATGTGTATCTAATAGAGTGCACATATGTTCTTATCTAAGGTCTTAATCAATACTATTAAAGGAATGATAAGGAAATTTTATGGGTAAACTTGTAAATGTTATGCTAAGGTCAAATGGTTAAAAGTATGTAAATTGTTTAGCGAAGAGGGTTTTGATATCACTCCTATAAACCAATAAGGTTTTGATGGCTAAGAGGCTTTTCTAAGTATTGGTGGATAAAGAATCATTATGGATGCATGGATACATAGCTATATACTAAAGGAGGAAAGTATTTAGGTAGTTAAAAATAAATCTTCTCACTTTTGGTTTATCGCCCAACTACTTAAACTAAGGGCCTCTATTGAACCTATTATAAGTTGTAGGATTCAGGATGGCTCCTCAGTTTTTCTTTGGTATGATAACTAGACAAGTAATGTGCATTAATTCACAACTAGAAACTAGCCAATTCATAGATCATTTTCCAACTCAAGCAAAGGTTATTATATGGATTGAGGGTGGGCGATGACACAATTATCCAAGGGAATTAAGCCAATTGGTTCCTGATTATACTCTTAATAATGATTGGGATGATTGTTATATTTAGAACAATCAACAAAGGGATTTTCTCAAAGAAAGCTTATAGGGAATGGCTTAGACCAAGAGGCTCGATAATGGATTGGCCCAAAATCATTAGGGATAGAAGTCTATAACCAAAAATTTCATTCGTTATGTGGCTGGAAGCTACAAACAAAATTAGCATGATCCCTCAAGAACTCGTATGGACTATGTAAATTAGGAACTAAAAAATTATTACATTTATTCTGTCAATGCAACTACTTCGATGCCATTTAGAAGCAAGTTAAGGGACTTTTGAAATTGAGTTTAAATATAAAAAGCTACTCAGACATTATTTGATGGTTGAAAGAAAATTGCTACATGGTCTTTAGAGTGGATATGGTTGCCTATGTAATATCCCTTGGAATCTGCCTACAATCAATATGGAAAGAACATAATACTAGGATATATGAATGACAAGAGAGGTAACCACAAATTACACTAAAGGAGATCCTTGCTTAGATAGGAGAGCAATTATTCCTTTGTGCATAATTTAAGGTATTAAATGGGCATATGCTACGTGTTTGGAGAATTGAATAATTTCACAATCAATTCTAAAGCAGAGTAGTATATGTCTAATGTGGCTAATAGCAATTACTTCTAGCGCAGGAAATCTCAATTGAAAAAAAACGCTATCTATTATAGAAACGTCACATTTAGAAGGTAGATAATGGGGTAGTGAATTACAGATTACCTGGAGCATAAAGGGGAGCTATTCGACTCAAATTAAGATTGGTTGACTATATGATTCAAATTTAGTTTAGTTGTATTGCATGTGACCTTAGAATTATAAGATGAGTTGTTAAGCTTGACATTCTTATTCAATTTGAGATGTAACTCTAATGAAATAGTTTACATTTAACATGTAATAGCTGAGTAAAGAACACTTGATTTTCACCTAAATTGTATGGAGATGTTAGTTTAAGGATAAGGAACTCATTAGAGTGAATTTAGGTGTAGATATTCTATACGTGTAGTATTTGTGGCTGGGGTTGTTCCTAGCACTTGTCAATGTATGTGGGTTCTTATTTTATTTATCCCTATTAACCTTCTAATTAGTGTTAAATATAGGGTATTGTAAGGATATTGTCTCCAATGTTCCTTCCATGAATGAAAGCTCTTTAAAATGTGCAATTTAAATCACCTAGTAAAATAAATGACTTATCCACTTGTAATTTCTCTAGGTTCTCCTAAAGAGTTATCCTCTAAAAAGCTAAGTTAACTGTAAAAATGAATATTGCATTAATTCTAATTTTATGGTTGATCAAGGTCAATTGGTAATGCATGTGTTAATCATTTAGAGGTTCTTGTTCAGTTGAATATGAATTGAATCAAAAGTGATTATAATTTTACCATTGTAAAGAGTTGAATGATTGCTGATAAACTTTTAATGTTTACCTAAAACCAAAGACCTTTTAGGAATATAGTGTTAGAAACTTTCAATGTTTACCTGAAACCAAAGACATTTTTGGAGCATGGTGACTTATATTTTAGTCTCCAAGTGACCCATCAAAATTAGCTTCTTTGAAAGCGAATAATCTTTAATCATATGTGGTTTATTGGAACAATCTTTACATCACAGGCTATGATTGACGTATCTTGAGTAGTGGGGCTTGCTCCAAAACCTTTTTTTTTTGGCTTTCTACTTGGCTTCTTCATATAGGATACTACTAATTCTTAGGTTGTTCCTCATTTTTGTTCACTAATTGCTAATTAGTAATGAGTTATGATTTACTAACAATCTGTTGTTGGTCTTGAACAGTATTTGAAAAAGAAATAACATTCTAATCGACCATTGCTACCATTTAAACTTTAGCTTCCAATCTAATTAGTGTCTTTGACAGTTTCCTCTTGCATCTCACAATCAATAGTTGAATAAACTATTTGTTTGATTCAGAGTTTGACTAGTTTTTATCATCCCCAAGTTCTTGATTTATGCCCAATAGCTTAATGTATTCTTGTTAGACAAACTTCCTACTTATGAATATCTAGATTTTAAGGAATAAGGGTATTGAGGGTTTCCAGTGATTAGAGATTACTATTTATATTTCTTCTAGCTTTCTATCTTCATTAAGCTTCACTAGGTTTATTCTTAAGCATATTCTTGCATAACTCCATCTCTTACAGTGCTACAATATGCTAATCTAGGCATATTAAGGTACCTAGTGAGCTTTCCACAATAAAAACACAAATTTAAAGTGGATTAATGCTCCAAAAGATAAATTATAAAAGTTAGCTCATACTAGAATTCTTCTCATCGTCTGTTTCACCAACACCATCCCAGGTACCTCAATTGGTTCCAAAATAATGTCTTTTTAGTTTCCCTTTTCAAAATATCGTTTTAATTTTGACTTTCTTAAAGACAAAATATTATCGCTTTGAGAAGTTAAATAAAAAATATATCGTTTTGTAAAGAAAGTTTTATCCTTATAAATCAACCATCAAGTCGAGTTCCACTCAAAGTTTGACCAATTAAAACCTGATCTATTAATTTCAGGTTACGTCAGATAAGGACGAAAGTTACCTTTAATTCTAGATTTCTACTTCTGTGATATGATAAAATTTACCTTATATATGCCACCTCAAGCACTTTCATCAAATTTGGTTCACAATTTAACTTGAATATAAACATATCTTCCTCATTGTTGTTCAATCAAATCTTGCTCTAATTAGAGAAAGCCCAAGTTCGGGTTAAAGGGAAGACAAATCTCTCATCAATAAACCGCCTTACCGTTGTTGTTGCGAGGGAAAAAATTTTACTTTTGAAAAGCTGATTTATCACCTATTAATTAACTCCATGTAAGTTTATAATTAAAGTAGGAGGAAGAGATAACAGAGGACGAAGCATTGGCTAAGACCATCTGCAAATAGCCCCTTGGCTTTGGTACCAGAACAAGGTTTGAGTCAGAGAGCTGGAGGAGCTGGATGAAATTAAGGGGGGGCGGCAAGGAAGATGCTGGCAGGGGAAGCAAATAAAGGAGAGATGAGCTTGTTGGAGATGACTCCAGCCCGCCACGACGAAAAGGAGAAGCCTTTGGTGGTGAGAGTTGAGGAAACGTAGCTTTAGGAGTTTACTTGACTGCCGCAATGTACAAGGCAAATAACTAAGGCAAGAGGTGTGGAAAAGCCAGAAGGGGTTTGGTGACCTTGTTCTATCAAATTTGACCAGATATAATCATATATTATAACTAGAAAGTATTAGCATTCATATTTCCTCACGATTCAAAGGTAATGAGTATATTAATAGAATAACAAATTTAGATGTATTATTACATGTAATTACAAATATAAGCCCCTGGAAAAGTCCCTTGGGCAAATCCAAAGTGATGTTTTAACATCTACTACTGTTCTGTTTGTACATTTAATTATTATCTTTTATGAAGTGCAGAAAGGTAGAACACAACTAATACTGCAAGTATCAATGTTGTTAACTTTGCTTTGAACTTCAAACTAAAAAGTAGCATACGAAAAGCAAGCAACAGAAAAAATATTCAATCAATTTAACGAAAGCATGGCTAAATTAACCATTTCAGGAAGTCATAAAACAGCACAAAACTTGTCAAATCTGCCAATTCAGTTGTTGCCCGAATAATTCAGACGGCCAGACATAAGAGTTTCGTGACTTCAACTAGATTCTCACTTCTATGCCTTCCTTCACCAAGTGCTCTTTAACATATCGCAGAAGAACCTGCATACCATAAGATCGAGGATTTTCAAGAAACGGGAAACAATGAAATGTCACAATATCTACGTGTCATAGTACATAAAGCTAGACTTCATTTTCCATCAATGCAATCATCAGAACTTTCGTGCTTGTAACAAGGGTCCAGTACCGTTTTCAAAGTGAACCAAATTTGTGGCTTATCGGGTGGCATATAGCCTACCGCTTTTCTTCAAGTAGTATATCAGTTAGAAAACTAAATGACAGGTTTTACCTAGAGCCGCTAAAATGATAACAAATGTCAACAAAACATAGTCATACCTCCTTTCTGTGGAAGATCCCAGCAGCAAGGGCGGCAGATGCATTTGTTTTTGTGAAGACTTCTGAAAAGTGTTCAACAGAGCCTGCACCACTGCTTGCAATCACCGGTACGCTAACAGCATCGGAAATCAACTTTATTAGATCTACATCAAATCCTTTACCTTGACCTGAAAAACCATAACGACGTCCGTGAAATATGCAAACACCTCCAGTTTCAGGAAAAGCAGATTAATTTATAGACATATCACAAAAAAATAGTGGTCCTGTAGTTCTACATTGAAGATATCATTACTCTAGTCCAAACCTAAGAAAAATTCTCTTCATCAGTAGTGGCCAAGAAAAGGCCATCAACACAAAATAGGAACTGTGATATCACCAAAGATTTGTGGATCATCGTACAAGATGAGTATCTCAAAGCAAACATTAAACAATGGATAAGATGTTAGGATTGTCTGTTGCAGGTGCTGAAATCATCCACGCTAACCATTTTTGCAAAATAAACGTTTCACACTTCTGTTTCTTAAAAAGCTCAAATCAATGAAAAGTGATAAACACAGTAACTTATGACAGGAAAGAAATAATCCTTACCATCGCAATCAATGCAGTTCAGCAGTATTTCTCCAGCTCCAAGCTCTTCAACTGCTTTTGCAAGTTCATAAGCTCCAATTGGCCTACCTTCCCTCCCGCCATTAACCTTTAAGGAGGTGAACATTGAGCTGTATCAGGAATTTAATTGTACAGAATACTGAGCCACATCAAAGCAATAAATGAGATTCCCATTATGGTAAAGTGCCAGTGATCATGGCAAAATGAATTTGATTCACATGTCATTGCAAAACTAGTCTATGTTGTTCCTCTACTTGTCCTATCTGAAAAATGAATCCAGATATATAGGGATGGCAATGGGTCGAGCCGACCGCTGTCAGAAGTGGCCCAGAACAAGCCCTATCGAGTTGAAGGCAATCCGGGCCGAATTTTATTTTTTTAAAGAAAGTGCAAAATGACGTTGATTTGCTGTATGGGGCCCGGGCTCAGCCGTTCAACCTTTTGCCATCCTTACAGATATATATCTCTATTAATTGATAGGGCAACATTTTATATTCCTTTTCAAGCTGCCATATTAGTTCAACTTGTCGATGGAATTCTTCTTTCGTTTCTCGACGGTGAAGTAAGATCACCCTCATGAGCTTCTTATCCTAGGTCAAAACAAGTTGATAAGATCCCCTTTTCTTCTTTTCGCCCCATATTGTCACGCAGGAGGGACATGAGGACATATAAAAGGAAAGACGGGGATGACATTTCCCTTGACGGGAGGCCCACAAGATGGGCTATTAGTTCAGAGGGTCGGGTTTGGGCTCGGGCTGCCAGGGCCCAGGCTCTATTGCCATCCCTACAGAAATATATCTCTATTAATTGATAGGAAAACATTTTACATTCCTTTTCAAGCTGTGTCTTTAACAAAGCGTTAAGTTGTTATCATCTCAAGGAAGACTCCAATTGGAAAATTTCTGAAACCTAGTTTCACACTTAATTATTTATTTGATTTTATGCATAGATATATTCTGATACTATGTCTATACAATGTCACTGTATAGCTTTAAATTATAATCTATTTATTTACTTATAGCAAGAAAAGGTAAAGTTGAATCAATATAGGAAGCAAAAATAGTTTCAGAGCCGACGGCACACAAAAGAAAAAAAACAAGGCTTACCGTGCATTGATACCAGGCATACTCTTCTCCATTTGGACCTGAAATCAACATAGGAGAAGACAACATTTCATTTCATTTAATCAGAAAACCGACGTAGTATAAGACATCTTTCCCTCTCTTTTTATTCATGAAAAAGATAAATGAAGACTATCCTTAGAAAGATTTAACTGCAGGGTAGAGAATGATTTTAAGTTCAGCAAAGGTAGGAAATTATGATGAGAAACGATTGGAACACAGTACCTCAATCTGCAAACCTTAGCTAAGGGAAGTGGCGCTTTAGAATTTTCAAATTTAAAGAGTAAGTACTTTTTTCAAAGCTACAACATCATTATTCACTTGAATAGGCCCCAGTGGCACATTAAATCTTCTGTTTTAATTGACGATAGAATCAAAATAAAAAGTAATTCAAGTGACAAACTGAGAAGCTGACAATGGTAAACATGTAGAAATTATCCTTACCCTGGTTAGTTACTCGAATAGCAATGAACTCCACATCATTGGGACTTCTGAGATAAACTCTACGAGGGTCTATACTTACAACCACTGCCTAAAATAAATTGAGACAAGTCAATAGATAGAACCATCCCACACTTAAACCAACTTTAAATACAAATAAAAGGTACAAAAGCAAGACTATGGATGTCTTTATCAGAAGTTCATAAGGACAGGTTATGTAGGAAAGAAGAGAAATCATTCAGGGCATTAGCATACACCATTCCAATTTGTAGATTTTTCCCTTTTATTGTTGGTTCTTCCAAATAACGTGGAAGTGAAGAGAAATATGGATTTTAAAGCATTTCAAACTGTATAAAATACAAACCTGGTTTCCATAAACTCTAGATATCAGTTCAATGCTGGTCTTTCCAGTCTTAACCTTCAAGAATAACCAAAAGCTATTACAAAGGATAGACTACCAATAAAACATGAAAAGACAGCAGATCTGCTGCAATTAGCTACCGGCATTCATACTTTAGTTCTTAAATATTCTTCTGCAGCATAGACAGCATCACTTCCAATAGAGACCTTATCTGCCCCAGACCTGAAATACTCTGAAGCTACTTCCAAACTAGAATAGTACCTAAATGAGAACCAAAAATAATCAAGATTGATCAAAACTAGAGAGTTCGAGAAAAAATCAATGTAATGACCAATATGCCAGCTAAACTGTAAAATAAGTGCAAGATTGGCCCACAGTATGATGGAAGAATCAAACCTTCCATTTGCATCCGTAAAATCTCTGATACCACCTCCCACAGTCAATGGAACAAAAACATTTTCTGAAGTGGATCTCAAAACCTGCACAGCCATAGCAATGAAAAAAGATGAGATATATGATAATCAATCTCAAGGAAACCAAAGGCAAATGGCCAAAACTAGTCATTTTTCATTGAATAACTGATTGTTAAATAAGTCACCTGCAACATGGGCAAATCACCTAAAGGAAAGTCCCGGAAACCAGTAATGTTCAGGAAACTAACCTGAAATTCAACATCAATATGTTTCAAAACACAGAATCATTACTCTGAAGACAACATAGCCACTCAATTTATTAGATCAAAAAAGTCTACCTCATCAGCCCCATCTTTATAGTACTGACGAGCAAGCTCCACCGGCTTGCCAAGGTTTCTAACCTGCAGAGGTTTGCACCCATGTAAAGCAGTTGTTGATTTTACAAAATGATCCAAAACAAAAACAAATCAGACACTGATTTGATGAAGATGTTTTTGAATTACATGATTAAAATTTTTATGCCAAGATATTAATCTATCGTATAAAAGAAATGCCACCATAAGAAATCAACTCTTACATGACCAAGGGTATTTCAGTTCAATGATTTAGATAACCATTTTAAGATGTGAAAGGTAGTTTTTTTAATTTTATATTGGTATTCCTATGCACACAAATAAATGGGAGTCTCTGAAAAGACAATGCTGTCAGTAAACAAGATGATTATCAAGAAGTACCAGTGAAATAAAATTTGAATGACATAAGTTAGATGCCCCTTCTACTTCAATCTTTCATAAATTTTCTTGACATCCCAACTCTGTTTTAGAGATGCAATGCCTCTAGCTATAATCTAGCCTTAAGATACATATTAATATGTACTATCATAAGAAGTTTCATTCTTTGACATACCTCATTCTCTTGTGTATGTTCTCTCACATCATATTGGTCTCCTTTGGTTACTACAAGATCTCCTTTATCATTTGTTCTCACATCAAGACAAGCAATTACCTGGAAGGAAGTAGTATGTATGAGTAGCATAAACTTTGAGCAAGGTTGTTATATACAATGCTTTAAAAGTTTAACTCTAAAACCAGAGATCACTAGTTATACTGATGCACCGTTCATATCATAAAAATTCAGCACAAATTTGAAAAAAAAAAGGGTCAAGGATGCACTACCCTCTTTGCAAGTTTGGATGCCTTTCCTTCAGGAGGCTTCTGTCTTCAACCCAAGTTACAATTTCATTAGATAAGGAAACAAAGAAAAATAAAAGCTGCATAAGTTTCAGGGTTAAAAAGGCCACCTTTACAAAAGATGTCTTAGGATGCAAAAACCTCCTGAGTACAGAAAGCCCAACCTCTGTAAAGACATAAAATGATTATCAGTAAAGTGGTTAAAAGATCAGTAAATTACAAAAATAATTTATGGAAATCAATGAGAACCGAAAACCTCTTGCACATCTCTTTAAATGACTTGAAGGTTACAAATGGAAAATATTACAAAGAATTGTCATTTTTCATTGCTAGTGGAGAAAGGCTAAAATTTAACATTTCAAAAGAGAAGAAACAACAGAGCAAGGTTGACAGTTTCTTACCTCCACTCTTCTCCGGATGGAACTGAACTGCATAAACATTACCCTTTCTGACAGATGCTATAAACTTGTCGCCATAATTGCAGGTGGAAGAAACCCACTCTTGATTTTCATGTGACTTGAAAAGAACAAACAACAAACATAGTCATCATGATTCCACACATCAAAGATCACCTAAGTATGCACATATTGCTTTTGATGGTTGATCAAGTAACAACAACTGTAGTTTTTCCATTATTGATTAATAAGTAATTGGTTGAACACTACTTGCAAAAGAAAACAGCTCTTATGTTCAAAAATAAAATGTTCCAGAAAATTCTTCCTCCCATTAGACCATTTGCATCTATATGCATTACGATCACAATTCATGGATATCTCAGTTCAAAAAAGAATAATAAAAGGAATGAACCATTACTTGGTAATATCAAAGTCCAAAGATCTAGAGTTATCCCGTGTTTGAATAGTCAACCGGACAACTAATCTGGATCATTTTACGCTTCCCACATTTTTTTATGACTTGCTGTTATGTCTTTATTTGGTACAAGACTTTCACAAGTACAATAAAATTTCAGAAGAATGGCCCTAATATCACCATAAAAAGGGACGAAGGAAAAGAAAACTTACAGGCATTGCACGGTAAGAGTGAACAAAATATACATGGCGATTGCCAATATCATCCAAAATTCCAGATTCATTATTAATGTGCAAAGCATTCCAACCAATATGGGGTACTCTAACACCATTTGATGAGTCAAAACGCCCCACTACACCAGGTATCAGACCAAGACCACTAACTGAGAAAAACATATAACACGAAAGTTCTATTGATATTCAACATTCAGAGGGAAAGAAAAAAAAAAGAAAGCTATTTACATTGACATGTCCTTCCAAAGGTAACAAAACAAAAACCAACCTGGACCATTCTCCTCGCTGGACTCAAAGAGCAACTGAAGCCCGAGACAAATGCCTAAAAAGGGGCGATCATTCTCAATGTAAGTACACAATGCCTCTGCCATCCTGTGCAAAGTAAACAGTTTGAGAACTAAAACACCGGTAAAGAACAAATCTTTGGCCGAGGAATTCAACAATATAACCACAATTCATTCCTTTCGATAATAATTACTATAAAGACTTTTATGAGAAGCAAACCCTGTCTTGTTAAGTACATCCATGGCAGCTGCAAAGGCCCCGACACCGGGAAAAATCAGACGGCTCGCATTTAAAATATCCGTTGGCGATTGCACCTGATTGCAAATATAGAGGAATATGACTAATCCCTATGACAAAAGGCAAAGGAAAACAAAAAACTTACGTCTTTAACGTGGAAACCCAGATATCGAATCGCATTTCTCACGCTGCGCACATTGCCGGCACCGTAGTCAAGTAAAGTAATAACTACAAAGTAAATTAATGAATAATAGATCAAAAACTAAAGCTAAATTGAAAATGGTAAATGACAGAGTGAGAGGTAGGAACCGGAATCACTAGATTGGGAAGAGGCGCGAACGGAGATGGTTTGCGGCAATTTGTGTTGAAAAGAAAGGCTGCTCTTGAAGATGTCTCGTGGTAGAAATGACGATAAAAAAGAAGTACCAGAAAATGACATTGCTGGAGTGGCCATATCGTAAATCCCGACGTTAGACGACATGTCTCTGTCTGTGGAAATTTAGGATGGAGAACGTTTAGAAAAAGCGCATTCAAGATCCGGCCTTTATAAATAACCCGTTGATTAGCGGCAGGAATATCTTCTTCCTTAAAAGACCGTATCAAGTATGGAGTCTTATTCAGAGCTCCTGTTGGCTATTAGAGATCAAAGAAGCACGGAGAGGAAAGTGAAAGATTTATACGGGGAAGTGGTGTGAATCGGAGGCGGCGGTGAAGTTTTGACTAGGTTTCTTTACTTGTCTCCGCGTAAACTCGTATCTTTTTAGTGATTTTTAATTATTTTTTAAATATTTTCAGAGTCCTCGTTTGGTCATGTTGCGTCTACGTGGCGTCCGCATAACGAAGCCTATGTTGTTTCTGGTCCGATCTTGGTCTCTGCCAACAAACATACAAGAATGACTAGTAGGCTCTCTAGATGTAGATAAGGAGTTTCGTTGACTATTAACGATAGGAAAGGAATAAGAAGCAAGAGAAACTAGACGATTATAGAAGGAGACTTATAAAGGCTATAAGATCGACATAAGAGAAAGATACTAATATTTATAAAGGATCAAAGAACGAACTACAAGATTAAGTCACCTCGATCAATTTTAAAATACTAACGCCTCCAATCCACCATCAATCTAAAAAATCTACTTCATTAATGAAAATTTTTAATTTAAAATGTCAAACACTATGCAAAGTTATCTAAGAAGTCAAAATGGGATTAATTTAAGACGAAATGATCAAAATAAGTAAACTTAGGTAACAAAGAGTTTAATTGAACCTTTAATCATTACAAAACATTTGCTAAATATGTTCAATTTAATAGAAAAATCCTCAATTTTATCATCACGCCAAAGTTAAAGATTTCAATTTATAGCATGAGTGAACAAATTTAGACAAAATTAAGTATGAGAATACTTCAAATATGCTTATAATTGCATTAAACAACATCAAATTTACAAAAGTTATATACATAATTTCAAATAATTAAAAAATCCCAAAATATAATTATAAAAGTGCCTACATATCAAATTTAATCAAAATCATAGATTAATAGATGCAACTGGCAGTTAAAAAGCTCAATTAAACTTTCAATTTCACTAAAGAATATCAATTTGAATAATTCATTGAAAATTTTCAAGAAATCAAGAAATCTCCAATGTCAAACTCTACGTTAATGGGATTTCCAATTTAATACAATCTAAATGGATTTTCTTGAAATTGAATGCATAAGTAGTTTACAGACAATGAAAACAATGAAAATTAATTATTTAAGAAAAAGCTTATAATTCTATAATTAATAAAAGGGTTAGAGTTGTAACTCGTAATGAATTGGAGGCCATGCAGATAGATGTTAATAGAATTTGGTTCTAAAGGTGCAGAAGAGTCCATTGATTCTTTATATGCCGACTAACACTTGCTAGAGACGACAAATGTTAAAGAAGGAAAAAAAGTTATGAAATAGAGCTTCAACAATATGTACTAACCCATTGTTAAATTTTGAAAAGTTTAATGAATATAAAGGAGATTGTAGTAGGTCAAAATGGAGAGATTAGAGCGATGGAAAATGGTATAATGAATCATGATGATTTTCAAAGGCATAGATGTAGGTTTTCTCTTATAGGTTTATGATGAGATAGACAAGAGAGAGGGGGAAAAGGTGTTTAAAAATAACTATATTGGTCAAACCTTTAATTGCATTGGTTGACCAATGTAATGTATAGATAGACCGATGTAATTGACTAAACATTAATAACTTAACAGTATATATAACAAATGACTATCTTAAGAAACTTTTTGGCTACTCCTATATATTAGTCCACTAGTATGACCTAAAATCATAAATTTCAATTTAAAAAGCATCCAAACTAATATTAAAATACTAAAACTTTTAATAGATCAAAGAAATATTATTCAAAAACAAATTTAAGCACTAAAGGAGATCCTAATCGAATAGACTCCCAACAATATGCCTAATTCTCTCTTAATTATATAAAATTTTTCTTATTGGTTTAGTTACCTACGCCAAATAATTGGTGCACAACAAGTATTAGCCACCACATATTCAATCTTCGCGATTAAAAATACAATCGAATTTTGTTTCTTACTAAATTTGTGAAACTATTGAATTGCTTATGAATTGACAAGTACTATATGTGATCTTTCTATCTAAAGGACTACTACTAGAAGTCCTATCTGAATAGTCAACCAAATCAAAGGATCAAGAAGCCAAAGTCCTAATGACATTGTACCACACAAATATCTAATAAGCACTCTAATGGCTAAAAGATGAGATTCTTTAGGACTTGATTGAAATCTAGCACATACACATACTCTAAACATAATATCGAGACTACTTGTGATGTGATAAAGTAAATTGCTAATCATAAATTAGTAAAACTTTAATAAATTGACTTTCCCTCTTCATCCTTGTTGAGTTTACTTATGATACTTATAGGTGTTCCCAATAACTTAGCTTGATCCTTCCCAAAATGTGTGATAGCTTTTTTTGGTGTAATTGTCTTAATTGATGAAGAAGCCCTTCCTCATTTATTTGATTTAGAATACAAGAAAGATCAGGATTTCCATCGTGTTCATCTCAGTTTCCCAACTCATACACTTGAAAATCCTTGTATAAACTTTCATATGTTGTACAAAAAGTAACATGAATTTGAAAAATTACAATGTCATTATCATATGTTGGTTTCTATTATTAAATATTTCCTTTTCACAAAATATTTACTCACAACCTAAAGTAAGTGTACCTTCTGTTAATAAGCAATATAGTAATAAATAGAGGTTCGATCAATAAAGAAGTTAGAATAGTTTAAAATACTCTTCTATTACTAAATAGTTAAAGAAGTAAAAACAGATAGATAAAATAAATAAATAAATCTAAATAAAGAATTAAAATAAAAAGAAAATTTAAGAAAAATAATCGATTAGACAATTTTAGAAACTGTATAGACAAGGATTCCCCTTAGCATCATCTTTGTCATCAAGATTAAATAAACTTAGGAAGTATTTATAATTTGGACTAACTGAAATTTCTAAGTTATGAAATTACTCTCTCTTGAGACATAATCACGTATTATCAAGTTGACTAATTGATAACTCTATCCAATTAAAACTCTAAAAAATGCATTAGGTCATACGAATTTCCATAAAGATTTGACCTTAACACCTCAAAATGTATGTAAGCCTAATATAGCACTGCATACAACTAATCTCTAAACCATGATCCACTCACATGCATGTTATTTCAAATCGTCATGATATGAATTAATATTAGTTCTAATCATTAGTATGTTTAAATTTATATTAACAATATTCAAAGATATTTCGCTCAAATAGATCAAACTTCATAAATAATATTGAATCAATCCTTAACAAAAATAATCATATGGTTCTTCTTCTAAACATATAAACAAACTACCCACAAATTATTTTTTCATTGACAAACACAAGTGATAAAATAAAGGACATTAAGATAGAAAGAATTCTAGATGAAATATTCTTCTTCCAATTGACTATAATCTATTTAGATGATCTCCAATCCTTTTATCTATTAAAAACATCTTTGGAAATAATCTCTTGAGGGTTTTTGCACCTCCTTGCAGCTAACTATAGGTTTATAATATAAAAGAATGACAAAATATTTTTTAAATTGAAATCACTTAAGACATGGTTTGGTAAACAGTTGTATTCCAAGTTGTGTATCTTCTTAATACTTTCTATAGGGCAACACGGGCTCCAACATGCCCCTGTCCTAAGCCAAATATCTTTTCGTAACTTTTTAGGATATTGGCATGAGTTAAGACACAATTATGTCTTAGACTATAATAAACTACAAAAATTCTATCTATAGTATAATCACCATCCAGGCTGTTTATATGACCATGTCTTCATTTTTATGTGGTAAATGAAGGATACAAGTTAGCACACGTTCATGTGCTTAGCTATTCCTAACTAATAATTGTGTTTTCTTTTTATTTTTCACTTGAAATCTTCTCCAATTCTTGATAAAGCTCATCATAAGGTAACACTTTCACAATTATTAAAAGCATCACATTCCTGGCTGGTCAACCCAAGACAAACTAAAATTGACATTCCTAGTTGGGATTGGGCATAAAGACTCGTTGGACTTTGAGCAACGACATTTTGCTCTTGTATTTGCTACTAGTTAGTGCAGAAGGTGCGTGAAAGAAGTTGACGGTATTTTTCAATTTTTGTGTACGGGAGAAGACAAATTCTGATACAGAAATCCAAAAAAAACAAGGTTCTTAAAACCCCCTAATCCTATTGAATTAAAACCCTAATCTTTCTATTCCAAGAACATACTAGATCAAACCCCAAATCATAAGTTTGAGACCCAATCCTAAAGAAATCAGAAATCAATTTACGTTGCAAACACTTACTTATTGATGCAAATCAATTTCTTGAAGTAATCATGAAGACAATCACGCCTCACTTGAAGAACTCAATTTTGAAATTTTACTAATCATCCAAGCTAGGGTTACAAGGTTATAATAAGGTATAAATACCTTGACCAAGTCCTAACCCTAATAGGAATGGGTTTGCAAGCTCATTTAATGTAAACTAGGCTAATACTAACAAATCTAGGAGCATCTAGTCTATTGAACATATTCTGATCCAAATCTTTTTAGGAATGAGCTAAACACATTAAAACAAATAAGTCTCAAAATAACTCAGACAAACAAAGCATAGGTTACTAACTAAAAGAATAGTCCGTAAATAAGTCTTTGGGCCTAAAAAAGAGATAATAAGTAATAAGCCCAAATTATTAAAAATGGACCTAAATGGCTAAGTGCTAGCTTCTTCTAACGCCTCCTCTAATAAAGTCACAAGCTTGGGCATGCCTTGGTGTTCCTCTATGGATGTTTCGGCCTCCTCTAATAAAGTCGCAAGCTTGGGCATGTTGGTGTTCCTCTATGGATGTTTCGGCCTCCTCATGTACTTGACTTGTGATTTGGGCTTGAACAAAAGCTTGCATTGCTTGTTTAAGCCCTGAAACTTGTTGTGTTGTAATTGGACCATTTGGCATGTGTAGTTTGTCCCGTTGATGTGTAAGACATGAAACTCTATTATGAAGGCTGGTTGTATCATCCCCTCCTTCCTTAAAAGGATTCGTCCTCGAATCAAACTCTACATTAGTAAAGGGAGAGAGATCAACAATATTAAAAGTAGCGAACACTTGATACTTACTTGGCAAATCAATCTTGTAGGCATTATCATTAATTCTCTCAAATACTTGGAATGGCCTATTGCCTCTAGGATCCAACTTGGATTCCTTTTTCTTAGGAAACCTCTCCTTCCTGAAATGTACCCAAACCTAATCTCCAGGCTCAAACCTTAACAACTTGCGCCCTTGATTGACCCTGTGCGTATTTGCTTCATTCTGCTTCTCTATTTGCTGCCTTGCTTTCTCATGAATGCTCTTTACCAATTCAGCTTTGTGTTGTCCATCCCTACTAGATAACTCATGTAATGCCAAAGGACACAAATCCAAAAACGTCAAAGGGTTAAATCCATAAACTATCTCAAACGGTGAATAACCAGTAGTAGAATGAATGCTCCTATTGTATGCAAATTCAACTAATGGCAAACATTGTTCCCAAGTTTTAAGATTCTTCCTTATAACAACATGCAAAAGAGATCATAAAGTTCTATTGACCACTTCAGTTTGACCATCTGTTTGAGGATGACAAGTACTAGAAAACAAAAGCTTAGTTCTTAACTTTCCCTAAAGAACACGTCAAAAGTGACTCAAGAATTTTACATCATGATCTGAAACAATGATTTTTGGAACAGCATGCAAACACACAATATCTCTAAAGAACAAATCAGCAATATAAGTGGCATCATTAGTTTCATGATATGCAATAAAGTGTACCATTTTACTAAACCTATCAACAACCACAAATAAGTTATCCTTACCATTTTTTTTCTTAGGCAACTCCAATACAAAGTTAATAGATATGTCAGTCCAAGGATGCTTAGGCATAGTCAAAGGAGTGTACAAACCAAGTGGATGGGTCTTTGATTTCGCTTATGTAACATGCCATCACTGATGGGAAGGGTAAATTGGTCATTTGGGACGGGTTAGGCGTGTGTAAACATATCTCGGCATGAACATGCATCATATGGCCTATATATATATATATATGAATGGTAATTTTTGCATATGCACATGATTGTGCATGCATTCATGACATTTCCCGGCATATGTGTTTATTGTGAAAAATATGCTATTTGTTCTTGAAAAATTGAATTGGAGTGGTTTATGTGTGTTTTACATTTTTAGGAACTTTTAGTAATTTTTCTGAAATTTTTCTGAAATTTTTGGAGAATAATGTCTGGACCGAAAAAATTGTCAAGTGGCAGTCTGATTTGATTTTCAGTACTGGAAAT
>JANZLF010000005.1:23423602-23449863 GCA_026546835.1 Erythroxylum foetidum | reverse complement strand
GCTTGAATGAACAAGGGTATCCTGGATGTACATTAAAGTTTTTGAATGTGAGATTCTAAAGAATGATTTATTTTTAATCTAGGAATGTCCCGTAACAATCATTTATCCACATCCAACAATAAAAACAGGATGGTATTGTAAGAACAAGAAGTAATTCTACTGATACACAGTTACATTTACAGTTTCCTCATATACTGTCCACTTTTACAATCGAGTTAAACACAAATGTTGCAGACAATATCAGAGAATGTCAACTGAGGGCTTGATACGATCTCAAAACCCTCATAGCCTTTATATATAGTAAGAACCAATTTCATAAAGGAAGTATGAATTATGCAAGGAAGAATGATCTTAGGAATAAATAAGAAATCATAATCTAACTTTTCATAATTTAAATCTGACTTTTCTTAATACTCCCCTCAAGCTGGAGCATACATATCATAAGCTCCAAAGCTTGTTGCATATAGATTTTACATGAGACCACCCCAAAACCTTAGTGAATAAATCCGCAAGTTGGTCTTTTGACTTAGACATAAGATGTCTTAATCAATCCTTCTAAAAGCTTTTCACGAACAAAATGACAATCCACCTCAATATGTTTAGTTCTCTCATGGAAGACTGAATTAGAAGCAATATGAATAGCTGCCTGATTATCACATATCAACTCCATGGAGACGAGTGCTCAAAACAAAGTTTTCCAAAAAGATGCCTCAACCAAGTCAACTCACATGTACTATATGTAATGGTCCTAGACTCAAACTCAGCACTAGAACGTTCAACAACTGGTTGCTTATTGCTTTTCCATGACATTATGTCCCCATCTATAAATATAAAATAGCCTGAGTAGACCGTCGGTTATAAGAGTTCGCAAAATCTGCATCTGCATGTCCTCGAATCTGAGTATGTGCATGGTTCTCGTATAGAAGACCTTGTCTTGGCAAACCTTTCAAATATCTCAAAATCCCGAGAACTACATCCCAATGGCTAGTTTGTGGAGACTCCATAAACTGTCTCACTACACTTGTAGCAAACGAGACATCTAGACGAGTAGAAGTCAAATAATTTAGTTTAATAAGATGTCTTCTATACCTACCTAGACCTCACAAATACTCTACTCTGTTAGCATCAGGTTTAACATTTGGCTCTATAGGATTATCAACTAGATTAGTTCCCAACAAGCCTATTTCCTCCAAAAAGTTACGAACATACTTCCTTTAAGATAGACAAATCCCCATCTTCAACCTTGCTACCCAAAAAATATTTTAGTGAACCAAGGTCCTTTGTTTGAAACTTCATCTACAAAAATGACTAGAGAGACTGGATTCCTGCTTTATTATCTCCATTAATAACAATATCGCTAACATAATTAATTAAAGAATTCTACCAGCTTTAAAGTGATGATAAAACACAAAATGATCCAAACCACATTGAAGTAGACCAAACTCTACAGAATTAGGATCTAGGATAACATGCTGAGAACCGAATTGGCAGACACTTAATAGTGTCAGTAGAGACATACTGAGCATTAGAAAAGTATTGTGTGTCTTCAAAAAATATAGAAAACCAATTCAAAGAAGGCTGAAACATTTGTACTCTTTTTGTAAACAAGAGTACCAGAGAAAACTATAGTTTATAGCTTTTGGGTCTAATTTATCTATGCCTGGGTGAAGCCGATGAACAAAACAAACACAACCAAATATCTAAGGATTAATAGAAAAAGGATCTTGGCAGGGAAAGAGTATAGAGAATGGAGTTCTAGCCATCAACACAGAAAATGACATTCGATTATAACATGCAGTGAGTACATCTCCCTAAAAACTTTTGGGGTACATTCATGTAGATTAGCAGGGTACGAGTTGTTTCAACAATGTGTTGGATTTTTCCTCATCTACCCCATTTTGTTAAAGAGTGTGCGAGTAGGAAGATTGATGCTGAATACCCTATTGGTGCAAGTAGCTAGAGGAAAGAACTAGAGAAATATTCTCTAACATTATCACAACGAAGAATATTGATTAGGGTATTAAATTGATTTTGAATTTTGGCACAGAAAGAACGAAAAATAAAGAATAACTCTAAACAATCTTTATTAAGATATAACTAAACTAAGTTATTCAAGAAAAATCATGAACAAAAATTTCAAAATACTAAGATCCCAACTTGGACTTGACACGACTTAGACCCCAAATATTTGTGTGGACTAACATAAAAGGTTTCTCAACCCTTTTATTGACTCCAGGAAAACAAGAAGAAAGATGATGTTTTCCGAGCTGACACGACTCACAATTTAAGCTAGAAATAGACTCTAACCCTGACACTAATTTCTTAAGATTTCCCAATGACGGATAACCCAATCGATTATGAATATCAATAGGGGAGTTGATGCTGGACATGCAACAAATGACTGCAACTCACCAAAGTAGTACATCACATTTGATTCACGCTCTTCTCCAATCGTCGTCTTGGTCTTTAAATCATGGATAATGACATTATTAGGGTAGAAACATACAAAACAATTTAGTCTTTTATTCAATTTGCTCATAGATAGACGATTGAACGGGAAGTTTGGTACAAATAATGTAGATGGTAAAGTAAGAGAGGGCCAAGGATGAGAAGATCCAACACCTTTAATGGTGGTTGTAGATCCATCAGCAATGATAAGCTTATCATTATGAGAAGAGGGTAAAGGAAAGATAAGATCGAAATTAGTTATTTTACCTGAAATATGATCAGTGGTACCAAAATCCAATACCCATAACTGTCTTCTAGGGGTAGATAAACAAGTTGCTAGATTACCTCGATGAGCCACAAATACCATAGGAAAAGACAATGCCTGTTGAGCTAACTAATATTGCAAGTACTTAGTATACTCACCCGTGAGATAAGGTAACAAACAGCTATGAAGTGAAGTTGTAGCTAAAGAATGTTCTTCAACAGATGTCCTATGAATCACATGCATATGAGAATACTTATCCCAATAGATCTTCTGATCATATCCACCTTTATCACAATATGTGCACTGAAGCTATGTGTTCGGTTTTATAGATTAGAATGTTCTAGGGTTATATGGATAGGGAGGTAAAGAGGTTTTGATGATCTAGGATTAACTTGCTCTATTACCATGTTGTAAACAATATCAGAAGATGTTGAGGGCTTGATACAATCTCAAAACCCTCATAGACTTTATATAATAGTAAGAACCAATTACATAGGGGAAGTACCAATTACATAAGGAAAATTGATCTTAGGAATAAATAGGACATCATATAGATCTAACTTTTCAGAATATAAATGACTTTTCCTAACAACAAACATTTATAACCTCTCTACCTGCCTATAATTTTGATCAAGGCAACTAGTTACAAGTAAGCTGAATGCGGGAGAAACAACTTAAAATCAGCAAAACCTAAGAGGACAATATAAAATGACTTGTCTCATATGTCTGAACATTCCACCAAAGACATATTTGAAACAATGAAAACATAGACTCTGACTGCATATTTCATCATAGAAAGGAAAGAGCAAACCTTAAGGTCATTTAGGTTACCAAAAGCTACACGGCATTCAACCAAAAATGTTAAATGTTGTTCTGTCTCCAATCCGTAGTCAACCTAATAGTGAAGAATATGAGGGCTGTAAGGCAATCTCAATTTAAATCTTAAATCACAACTCATTCAGCAATATAGAAAGTAATTACCATTTGAATAAAGCGAGATATCAAACGCATTGCTTGTTGATTTTCATCATCTTTCACGTTAACAAAATCCATACCATCATGTAGTGATTGAGAAATTTCAAAAAGAAATTGTATGGTTGATTGATCACATATAGAACCATCCCTGTCAAATGTATAATCATAACTAATACCAGAAAATGATAATAGTTCTTTAAATAATGCAAATACATAGCAGCAACGAAAAGAATAGCATGAGAATGAGTAAAGGAAAAATGAGTGCTACAAGGCATGATAATTCAAAAAGGAGTAACAAAAAAAAGTTACTAGATATTTACCAATAAAAAAAGTTACTAGATGGCTAAACTTTGTTCGGCAATTGAAACTCCACTACTTGATACAAGTAATCTTACTCTGATGATTGCCATTGAATTTATTGCTCAAAACATATGGTGCATCTTTTACGTGGATATATAAATGAGTAGCTGTTAATGTTCTCCAAACCGAATCGTGGGGGTTTACATGCTAAAAGAATACTCAAACTAAAATTAAGGATGTGTAGAATTTGAACAATTCGATGATCTTTTCAACACATTAGAAAATTATTATATTAATCAATAAGAGTAACTTAAGACAAAGAATTAACTAGTATTCTGGATCCAAACTCAATATTTATAAGCTAATATATCTAATCTGCAAGGGGGCTGATTTCATCAGACAAAGATGTAACCAGAGACTTGTTGTAGGCCTAGAGAACAATTGCCCAATGACATCCAAGAGTACTGAAACAACTTCAAGCCCCCTGGTTGCTCAAAACTAATATGTGTCTCCGCATTTGGATCATAGATTAATGGCTGAAATTTGTGGGTTTACATTACCATCTTAATTTAACCACATAATAATTAATGAGTAAAAGTAGTTATTATGCATTCAAAAACCCTCCATCTGCAAGTACCTTATAGTTTGTATGACATTGAAATAGTACAACCTTTCTTCTTCACATCAGACTAGAACTAAATTCTGTGAGGTGGCTATTTTAGGAATGGGGAAACAAAGACAATGTAGGTAAAGATAATCACGACATTCAATAGAGCAACAACTATCCAATGAGAATTCTGCTAATACGTGGGATCTGAGGGGGTCCAATAGTACGCAACCTAGTAAATAACTTAAATCTAGCTCAAAAGTAATAAACAAAGTACCTTGTTGCCATCTTAAGAATATGAATATCGACTCCATTGCGAGCACCTCCATGCATTACATCCAAGATGTCAAGAAAATGACTCTATAAAATCAGACATAAAAGCACAATGAGTATTCTACAAAAAACAATTAACTGGTATAGACCACAAAACTTTAACAAGGAAAAGCACTTTCTATATATTTTTCAGCATGCAATCATATGTCCATAAGAAACAAAAGAAACAAGGAGACAGGGGAATGGAGAAAAAAGAAGAAAAGCTTTGGGAACGACCGTACCAAGGCAAAGATATCCGTTAAGTCCTTCATATAGGAAAGAAGCTTTGTTAAAAAAGATTGCAAAAATCCTAATTCGTCTTCAGATATCTCTTTGTTAACTGCTCGTTCCGAAATGCCCTCTAGAACTGCATTCAAATAATTGTCCTGCCAAAGTAATTAGTTTTAGAGCATTGTGAACGATGTAGTAAAAATACGGAGAGATGTTAATAGAAAAAGATTTCAGCTTCTCATATTAACAACAATGCATATAGTCTTATTCTTCAAAAAATATATATATATGCATATAGTCTTAGAATTGTTAAAGAAAACAAACCATGAGAAAAAAGAGACATGACCATTTAAGCTCTAAATGAGTAAACATCGCTCTAGATAACTCAGAAAATGAATTCCCAAGTCAACCTTCCACATACACCTTTTTCATTCAACGGAATATGTACTTGAAAACAATCCACTAGAGCTGTAAACATGAACTGAAATTTCTGCATCAAACATGGACATTTTAAGATATGCAAAAGGAAAGCAGTATGGATCATGAAATGCAATTCTACAGAAACAGATAGTAACACATCATAGCAGTTCTAAGTTACATATAAAGTATTAAAGAGTGATAAGCTTACCATCTCATTTTGAAGAACAATGTCCACATAAGCATCTACAACCTTCAGGTACTCATCAAGTCTGTCATACTCACTAGCAACCTGAAATTATAATGATGTTTAATTTACCAACACATTTACAGAACAAATCAAGCAGAAACATAACAGAAAGATGGCCAGTTAGTCTAAACGAACTTTGTGAAAATCGAGGTAACAGCAACAAAATTACAATGGTTAGTAAACAGGATGAAGTTGACAAAACAAACACATCATCTGTAATGACTTCAATCTATTAACATTCCAGATCAAGCCACTACTCATAGTAGCTTCCAATTGGATAGCTAATACTTAACAGCAATAATAGGATGTCAAACCAAGAAAAACGAATCCCGGGCCAAGAAGTAAATAAAAAATGTTAAATCCATTGAATAAATAGAAAAGAATTGCAGTGGATCACATGGGATTAAGTATAACAAAACAGTAGAATTCCATTGGAACATTTAAATATACCAGAACAGAAATTTTATAGTACCTTAATAATTTCGGAAAGTACTTTATTGATAATGTCCATTGGAGGTCTGCTTTCAGACAGCTTGAACCCAAGTAATCTGTAATTTAAGCACTGCCCCACCCAGATTTGAAAAATAAAAATCAATAATAGTGAACAAAGAGGGAAAAGGGTGCATAAGTTAAGCTCATAACAGAAATCTTTCTTTACCCTCTTCAAATGCCAAAGAAAGAAGCTATAAAATCAGTATCTAACTCAATTAAGGATTCAAACGATACCTGATCAAAAGAGCAATCAATGCTGCTCTTAATCAGATCAAGAACATACATGGCATTGGAGCTGACTACTTCAACAGGAAGTTCCTTAAGCAGATGGTGAAGAACAATTGACACACAAGGCACAGTCTGAAAAACATCCACCTGATTCCTTCCAAATCCAAGCTCCATAAGTACAGCATCTACTAGCCTCTTTTAATGGGAATTTGCAAAAGAGAGTTAGTGACCCAGTGTTATATGCCAGTGTAACTAGAAGATGATATAACAGTAGAGACTTTCACAAGTCCTGTCTTTCAAAAGTAAGTAATACAAACTGTTGCTATATTGTACTACTTGGGTACAGCACCACTAACATGCACAGACAAAACTGACAGCACATCAATACTATCATACTTTGCATGAAGATGTTTCCCATATCAGCTATGATTACAATTCCTAATCAGTTACTGACCTCAGATGAACCCTCAAATATGCATTTCATAATGTATTCAATAGTTGGCTCCATCAGACTGACAAGCAACCTTCTGTTGTCACTAAGATGTCCATGTGAAGTTTCGTTCTCCAATAAAAGCCGCCTCAATAGAATCTTCATGTCATTAACACAAGTCACTAGAAACCCTGTCAAAGTTAATTTAAAGATATGCAGTCAATGAGTTTCCAATCTACTTAAATAGCCCTTTCAACTTCCTTTATCAATAAGTCACATTGGATTTTGGTCCATGAATGAAACAGAATAGCACAACCGAAAGGTATACGTACTGCTAGCACTTAAGACTTCAAATCACCAGGGGGAACCTTTAGTTATTACTATTGAAAGGGAAACAGCTTACAATTTCAAACTATTGAAAATCAAAACAAAATCTAAACCATATGCCAGTCTTGAATTAGACTATGCCACCCCTATATTCTGAAACACTTAGCACCAATAAGCAACCAGTGTATAAGAGATTACATGCCATTTGTCAATATAACAGAAAATCTTACCAGTGTGGGAGGCGTGCAGCTTCCGTGCACAGTGGGCCATATACAAGTGACAATAAGCGGAAGCCAATGGATTTGCAATCCCTCTTGTCATCATGACCAGTCGCTGGAGAACGTCCTCAGGATGGTCAAGCAGAAAACGCCAGCAGGGTAATATTGCCAACTCCAAATAACTGAAGTCATAATGCCAAGAACAAAGAAAAAACTAGAATGTCAAAGAAAGATATGAGAGATAAAGAAAAAGGAACAGGAGAGACAGAAGAAAATGAAGAAAGAAGAGTTTGGAGATGCCTGATGTCTCGTGGAGAATGGGTAACTCATAAAAATAAAATCTTTAAAACCAATGGTTTTGAATTATCACTAAATTATGATGTCAATTGAGAAACAAAAAGAAGTAGTACAATATACATTCCCAACTATTGCTAACAATAATGTTTGGAACCAAAAGAAGATTGGAATTCAGGGAATTGGAATGATTCTATGATGACAACTTTGGAGTGAATTGGAATTTTGAATTGAAAGGATATATTTTACCATTACACACTTGGTCAAAGTTACCCTTATGAAATAATAAGGTTCAGCCATGCATAAAAATAAACAAATTTAGTAATAAATAAAATGGATAATGAAGTAATAACTATAAAAAAAAGAATCAGATAAACTAGTTTTACTAATATGTAACAGATTTCTGATTAAAAATTTGTATACATGGCTTCAGCAAAGACGTCAGATAATTGATACAAAACCAAGTCAGAACCTTATTCTGAACAAATGAGTGAGTTTATATTTGATAGAACATGATTTTTTGTTTTCTGTTTCTGAACAAAACCAAGAGAATATATACATATTCGTGGAGAATAGTATATAGGGATGGAGAATAGCATATAGGGATGAGAATAGCATATGTACATAATATATAAGTTTTATGGTGAGCGGTGGAAATTAATTCTAATTGTCAAGCAAAGGATATAAAATATGATTTGAAGAAAGGGAGAAGAAGATGTACCCTTTCTTAAGGTGAGAAGGAACAAGACCTTTTAAGCCAATAATAGGGTGATGATGCAAATAGGCTTATAGAGATGTATAAGCATAACTTTGCTTAGACATATTTTAATTTACATGGATACAGTATTTATTTGCATATTCCGCCAGTATGGAAAGAACTGGAGCAGCTACACAAATTCTATGGAATTCAAACATACTCTGTAATAGCTGAACCAAAGAAAGGATAAAGTCTTGATAGTAAAGGAAATCAAATTTACATTTAGAAGCAGTTGTACGCACTAGAAAAGGCCACTTCAACTGAAATGTTAGGAAGACAATATGCAACCCAGTCTTAAACACAATTTCCATTTGTAGCTCACTTTCAACAACACCTAATCCATTTCACCCATGCTGAAACCAATTGTGTCCATACCTAAAATTATTTCCAAGATATTATTAGCACAATAACTTACATTATTAGGAAATGATCGTTTTCGTACAAGTATTTATTTGCAAACACGATATGTCAAAGCATATCAGTGAATCCCAATTGAAATTAAATCAGAATAGGTCCTACAAAATGCAGCAGTGTTCAGGTCCTTATTTGAGTGAGAACAACAAACCACACCTCACACTTTCAGTTCAAGGTTCACACTTTCTGTGTTAGAAAAAGCATCTGCTATTACTTCAATAAGCATTGGCAAGATTGTAAAATATAAATAAATGGAAAAGGATCATAAATCAATGAGAAAACAGCAAAAGAACAAGTTTACACAAGGGCTAATTATAAAAGAAAAAATCTCAAATTTTATTCAATTTTATAATATTAGCCAAAACTTCAAAAAGTGGCAATAAAATTATCTAACTTACAAATTTTCTCAAAAATAGTTTACGGTTAACCCTTCAGTTGCCACTTCAAGAAACTTTTTGACAAATGGCTATCATGTGTCCTTTTATTGCCACATCACATTAAATATTTAAAAGTAAAAAACTTAAAATGTTATAACTTCCAACCCTAGCAACCGTCCAAGCCACCACCCAAAGTACTCCTACCACCATCGTGATTGAAGAAACTTCTAACACTTGCTGTTTCAATAGCATAGCCAAAGGATGTAGCATCTTCACGTAGTTTCTAGAAACTATTAATCAAGTGTGAGTGTCGGACACTTGAGTATATCCAATTGAATTCATGTTTGATGTTAATCCTAGGATTTGCAGCTACCACTCCTTTGTTGAAGTATCTAGCTCCTATTAACTCTAAATTGCACATGGAGGAATTGAATTCTTGTTCTTCCTCACAAATGCCCTTCCATTTAGATGGCTCAAGCATCATACAATCATCCTTAAAACTAGCACTGGAAGGCTAAACCCAGTATCAATAACACTAATTATTACATCTTTTCTAAAACCTAAAACGGGCCATAGACTAGAGAAGGAATTTAAGGAATGGAAATTAGTAGTGTGAGTGGAGTCAGTAGTGACAGTCTTGTCTTTGTAAGATGAAACAAATGTGGTGTCTTTTTTATAGCTTCAAGTTCCTCTATAGACAAAACTGCATTGAAGCATGGGCAGCATTTGTCATTTGTGTACATAAGCAAGTTCATAGTTGAGTTCTGAAACATAGATTTAATAGAACTGATTTGAACTCTTTCAAGGATTTAAGAATAAAGTTCCTAGAAAACTTGTTTAATCCATAACAATTGCAATGGTACTCGGAATTAGAGTGATGAATACCAAATAGAAAACATATCCTAACAAGTGATTCCATTCGACTTGAAGCCAATCAACTTTTAAGTTGCATAGCATCAATAGTGTTTGCAAAGTTTAAACAATTTATTGTACATTTTCGTTAATGTCTCTCATTAGACAATAGATTACTCCAAAAGTTGTAACCTAAGCATAAAATAAACACCAAGTCAGAAGACAACGGTAGCCTGGGAGGTGACTTAGACAGTGGCTTGTGTGACGTTCTTCAATCACGATGGCGGTGAGGGTATGTTTTTGGGCAGTGGCCTCATCGATGGCTAGGGTTAGCAGAAATTTAGGAATAGAAGATTGTGTGTGGCTTGGACAATGGCTAGAGTTAGAAGTTTTAACATTTTAAGTTTTGCTTATTTTTAGATATTTAATGTGATGTGGTAATAAAAGGACAAGTGCCAACGACATGTCACAAAGGTTTGCCGACGTGACTTACCACATCAACACCATTAACTGTAAAGTCAATGATGGCTATTTTTGAGAGAAATTGAAAGTTAAAGCATTTTCTTATCACTTTTTAAGTTCCTGCTAGTATTACATAATTAAATAAAATTCGATTTTTTTTTACAATTAACCATTTACACAATAACTAAAATCATGGAAAAATTTTACATGGGTGGAAATTTTAAGAAAGTTGAAAGATATGAACTTAACATGCGTGGAAGAAGCTCTCGAATGGAACCGACTTTGAAAAACCAATTATTGCAAGTTCCTTTAGCAGCAGAGCAGATATCAGTCGCTTTAAATTTCTCTGCCAAATAAATCCAAAATCATTTCAAAAGCTACCTAACTGCTCAAGAAAACAATAGCAATAATGTGCTATATGCCCTTAGACATGATTAAATTTATTAGTCCAAGATGAAGACTAAAAGTCTGAACGCCAGTATTGACTATATTGCTTTGTTCCACGAAGTACGACTAACTAATAATTACAACACTAGCACTTTATTCATTAAATACACCATATATAAAGATTAAAAAGTAGAATTTTCTAATTAACACAGATTTTTAGATGCATGAAATGCAAGTTATTAGTTCAAGAATTCACAAATAGGAATAAAAACATGAACCCTCTCCTTTGGTTTTCAAACAAAGTATATTAGCATCCATTACGTATTTTCATTTGAAGCAGTAATTCAACTTCCATTTGTGAAATCCCCTAGTTTAGACATTTTAAATTTGTTAACATAATCCCCTAGAAGGATCACATCAACAACTATGTGACCACTATAGTGTCCACAAAGCAATTCTAAGGAAGATAAATAAATAGACAGAGAGGCCTATACTAAGGTTAAAAATAAAAAAACCTGGCAATGAATAGAGAAAGGATCCATTTTCAGAAAATTCAGCTTTCTGCCTAATGCGTTCCCACACCATTTCCCCAAGCATGTCTAGTATATCTGTGGCAAGAACAAATAAGGTAGGATAAAAATGTAGAACTGTTGTATCCATAAGAAGCTTAGCCACCTGCACAATAATTAAAACAATAATAATGTCAAAATTACATGTAAGCAACTGGGAAGTACATGAATCCCCTAGTCATGTGGATGGTGGATTTTCATATTCTAACCATAAAGTCCAACTGAATTGCAAATTGCGATAACAATGCTTGGGAAAGGTTCAAAGTATACATCATCCACATGTATCTACATGACAAATGAAATAGACAAAGTAACTTCCTACTACATAAAGTTGGAAGAGAACTTTATTAGACCAGCTATAGGGATTGCCAAGCTACATCTCTTGCAGCATAGTAGTGTTGGAGTTGAATCAGTCGCTGGTCAAGAATAAAGCTCCGAAGATGTTGGAGTCAAGAAGTTGTTTGCGATTTTTTATGTTCTGTTTCCTTTGTTTTAGCTTGTTTCCTGATTTTGCTCTGTTTCAGTTGTAGAGAAGACTTTGTCTTCTTCGATAGGCTATTTAAAGCTATTTCCCATTTCTAATAATAGTTGTGGAAGCTTATTCAGCTTTTATTGAGTGTTGTTTAATCCTAGAACCATCAATCTGGCATCAGAGCCATTAATCTAAAGTGAGAGCGAGTGTGCAAACACAGCGAGTGAAATGGGAGAATCGAGCAATTTTGCACAATCGAGCATACCAAAATTCGATGGGGATTATGATCATTGGAGTCTCCTCATGGAGAATCTTCTCAGATCAAAGGAGTACTTTGGTGTGGTGAAAGATGGAGTTGCAGAACCCGTCAATGAAGACGTGCTGACCAACGCACAGAAGAAGACTCTTGCTGACGCAAGACTGAAAGATCTGAAGGCTAAGAATTACTTGTTCAGTGCTATTGACAAATCAATTCTTAAGACAATCACCTTGAAAGACACCTCGAAGCAGCTGTGGGATTCCATGAAGACTAAGTATCAAGGAAATGCACGAGTAAAGCGTGCACAATTGCAAACGTTGAGGAGAACGTTTGAATTGCTAGAGATGAAGAATGGAGAGTCCATCTCCGATTATTTCACAAGGGTGATGATGGTGGCAAATGATATGAGAAATTGCGGTGACGATATGCCAGATGTCAAAATCGTGGAAAAGATCTTGCGTACCTTAACCGAAAACTTCAATTACATAGTGTGTTCAATTGAAGAATCCAAAGATATCGACAGTCTATCAGTCGATACTTTGCAGAGCTCATTACTAGTACATGAGCAGAAGATGAGAAGGCCAAACAATGTAGCAGAGGAGCAGGTACTCAAAGTCTCTTATGAAGATCGATGTGGCAGAGGCAGAGGAAGAGGGTTTGGCCGAGGAAGAGGAAGAGGAAGGTTTAACAAAGCAACAGTGGAATGCTTCCGATGTCATAAGCTCGGACATTTTCAATATGAATGTCCGATGGAGGGTAAGGCGAATTATGCAGAGATAGATGAAGAAGAAGGTGACATACTTTTGATGGCGTACACACCGATCCAAGAAGAGAAGGAAGAGGTGTGGTTTCTTGATTCGGGTTGTTCCAATCACATGACCAGAGACAAATCCTGGTTTTATAAACTTGATGAAGATTTTCGATGCTCAGTAAAGCTGGGAAACAATTCTCTTCTATCAGTGATTGGGAAAGGTGATGTGAATCTACGAGTTAATGGAAAATCGCATATAATTACAGATGTATATCTAGTACCGAAATTAATGAGCAATTTGGTGATTTTGGGACAACTTGTGCAAAAGGGATGCGATATTCTGATGCATCATGGAGTATGCAAACTCTATCATCCGGATTTGGGATTTGTTATGAAGTCAAGGATGACAGCAAACAAGTTGTTTAAGATTATGGCAACCAAATGTAGCAAGGTTACAACAGAGAAATGCTTGAAAACCACAACGATGGATGACCTACAGCTCTGGCATCGAAGGTATAGGCATCTAAACTACAAGGATTTAAGAACGTTGAAATACCAGAACACGGTGAGAGGGATACCACATCTTAACACAGAAGAAGCCGAAAAATGTGTCAGCTGCTTGGTAGGAAAGCAACACCGTGAAAGCATTCCAAAGAAGAACTTGTGGCGTTCATCACGGAGATTGCAACTGGTACACTCTGACATTTGTGGCCCGATTTTTCCAACATCAAACAGTGACAAGAGATACATCCTCACCTTCATCAATGACTTTAGCAGAAAAGTTTGGATATATTTCTTGTCACTCAAATCTGAGGCTTTTGTTTTCTTCACTAGATTCAAAAACCAGGTGGAGAGAGAGACTGGAGAAATGTTGGCATGTTTGAGAACGGACAGAGGTGGTGAATTCACATCAAATGAGTTCAATGATTTCTGTGAAGAAGCCGGGATAAGCAGACAACTCACTACCGCTTTCACTCCGCAACAAAACGGAATTGCTGAGCGCAAGAACCGTACAATAATGAACATGGTTCGATGCATTTTGAATGACAAAGGAGTTCCTAGGAAGTTCTGGCCGGAAGCAGCAAAATGGGCCTTGCATGTACTGAACCGAAGTCCAACCTCGATGATACAAGGGAAAACACCTGACGAAATGTGGAGTGGAATGAAGCCTACAGTCGACTATTTCAGGGTATTTGGGTGCCTAGCACATGTTCATGTTCCAGACCAAAGGAGAACGAAGCTTGACGATAAAAGTACCACATGTGTGCTGATCGGAGTTAGCAACGAATCAAAAGGTTATCGTTTATATAATCCGACAACCAAGAAGGTCATAACAAGTAGGGATGTAATTTTCGAAGAGGAGAAAGGATGGGTTTGGGGACAGAAAACAGAAGAATCAGAGGTTGAGCAATTGATCTGGGAGGATAGAGAATCAGAAGTCGAGAAGAATATGGAAGAAGTGGTTCAGGAACCTGAAACAGAACAGAACAACGAGGAAGGTGTACAAGATACAGTACCAGTTCCAATTCATACTCCTACGGCTCAGAGAGTCAGAAGAAAACCAGCTTATTTGCTGGATTACGAGACCGGAGGGGAAGAAGAAGATGAAACTACTGGTCTCGTAATGTTCGTCTCAAACGACGATCCCGTAGCCTTTGATGAAGCCAGTAAAGAAGAAAAATGGGTAACAGCCATGAAAACAGAGCTGGAGTCAATAGAGAGAAATGGCACTTGGTTTCTCACAGAGCTTCCAATCGGAGCAAAGAAGATTGTAGTTAAATGGGTTTATAAAACGAAGCTTAACGAGAAAGGAGAGGTTGACAAATACAAAGCTCGGTTAGTAGTCAAGGGTTATGCATAGGAAGAAGGGGTGGATTACAGCGAAGTCTTTGCTCCTGTGGCACGTTGGGATACTATTCGTATGATCTTAGCTATGGCAGCTCAGAAAAACTGGTGTGTTTATTAGTTAGATGTAAAGAGTGCTTTCCTTTATGGCGAACTAACGGAAGATGTTTTCGTGGATCAACCACAAGGGTACATAAAGGTAGGAGAAGAACACAAGGTATACAAATTGGTGAAGGCACTATACGGCTTAAAACAAGCCCCAAGAGCTTGGTACAGCAAGATTGAAGCCTATTTTGTCAAAGAAGGCTTTCAGAGATGCGAGTACGAGTACACACTTTTTGTTAAGACTGAAGAAGGTAACAAGATTCTTATTGTCAGTCTTTACGTAGATGATTTAATCTTCACAGGAAATGATGAAGTGATGCTTAAGGAGTTTAAATCATCTATGAAAGAAGAATTTGAGATGACCGACTTGGGAAAAATGAAGTATTTTTTAGGTGTTGAGGTAATACAAGATGAAGATGGGATCTTTATTCATCAAAAGAAATATGCTGGAGAGATTCTAGAGAGGTTCAATCTGCAGAATGCAAATGACGTCAAGAATCCTATCGTGCCGGGAGTGAAGTTATCAAAGGAGGGAGATGGAAATAGAGTTGATTGTATGCTGTACAAGCAACTCATTGGAAGCTTGATGTACATCACCACGACAAGGCCTGATTTGATGTTTGTAGTTTGTTTGCTGAGTAGATTCATGATGGATCCCAGAGATGAACATATGCAAGCTGCAAAACGGGTGTTACGATATATCAAGGGTACTCTGGGATTTGGTGTGTTTTACAAAAGAGGAATGACGGAGGAGTTGACAGTCTACACAAATAGTGATTACGCCGGAGATATTGACAATAGACGTAGCACAAGCGGCTATGCATTCTTGCTAAGTGGAGGAGCTGTTGCGTGGACCTCAAAGAAGCAACCGGTAGTTACTTTATCTACCACCGAAGCTGAGTTCGTTGCTGCAGCATATTGTGCTTGTCAGTGTGTGTGGATGAGGAGGATTTTGGAAGAATTTGGGGTAATGCAGTCAGGTTGCACGACAATTCTATGTGATAACAGTTCAACAATTAAGTTATCAAGAAATCCGGTTCTTCATGGTCGCAGCATAAGAATCGATGTCAGGTTTCATTTTCTGAGAGATCTTACTAAGAATGAAGTTGTGAAATTGGTGCATTGTGGAACTAATGATCAGATTGCAGACATATTAACTAAGCCATTGAAGTTGGAAGCTTTTGTTCGTTTAAGAGAGAAGCTTGGGGTTTGCGAGAGAGTAAACTGAAGCTATTGATTTCAGTTTAGGGGAGGCAATGTTGGAGTTGAATCAGTCGCTGGTCAAGAATAAAGCTCCAAAAATGTTGGAGTCAAGAAGTTGTTTGCGATTTTTATGTTTTGTTTCATTTGTTTTAGCTTGTTTTTTTGCTCTGTTTCAGTTGTACAAAAGACTTTGTCTTCTTCAATAGGCTATTTAAAGCTATTTCCCATTTCTAATAATAGTGTGGAAGCTTATTCAGCTTTTATTGAGTGGTGTTTAATCCTAGAACCATCAGAAGAGCCATCCTATAATATTCTCATTGGAGTTGATTCTAATAAAATATTAATTTAATTAATTAAAAATTGATCTAAATTGTGATTGGTACAAATTTGTATTTTGTTTATTTAATTATTATTTTTAATTAAAATTTAAGAACAATTAAAATTTTGTTAAAAAAATATCTTTTAAAGGTTTCTTAAAATAAACGCGAATAAAAAGAGAATTTGTGTGAGCTATTTTTAAGTTTTTATGGGAGCCACAAAACGCACCGTCTTGTTCCAGTGGGCCGAGCCTTGTAGTGTTTGAAGTTTCTCGACACGCTGCTTAGATTTTGCTTGCTACTTGCTGCTGGTAGCCTGGTACTACTACTCTCTAGTTTCTTCCTTACTGAGTCCTCTCTTCCATCTAGGGTTTCTTGTGTGTTCGTGATCGTGTGTAGCTTCTTCAGCCACTGAAATGGCCATCAGTGCTCAGACTCTGGATATTCTTGGCGAGCGCCAGTCGGGCCAAGACGTCCGTACTCAAAATGGTACACTCACTCTCTCTATACTTTCTCTGTTTTGCTTGCTTGGTCTTGTTCGAGTTGGTCAAGGATTGTTGTGTGATTGTTCTTCGTTGTACGGACAGTGGTGGCGTGTCAAGCGGTTTCGAACATTGTTAAATCTTCACTTGGTCCCGTCGGGCTTGACAAGGTATGTAAAAGCATCGCTTGCATTATTAATATTTTTGATGAGAAATGTAGTTTGGCAATCTGTTTCTTTCTTAAGCTGAGCATTCTTCATGTGAATGGGTGCCTTGAAATTGTTCTATTGATGAAGAGTTGTAAATTTTCACATGGTGAAGAAGTCCCAATTTATTGATTTCAATGAGAAGAGTAACGTAGTTATTTTCATGACCACTTTCTGCAGATGTTAGTGGATGACTATGGTGACGTGACAATTACTAATGATGGTGCCACGATTCTTAAGATGTTAGAAGTAGAGCACCCAGCTGCAAAGGTGGATATGTGTTCATTGTTTCGTGGGTGATTTTAAAATTTTTGTATGCTGTAGGATTCTTATTCTTTTTCATACTTTTTGTAACGTCTACAGGTACTTGTGGAGTTGGCTGAGCTTCAGGACCGAGAAGTTGGAGATGGTACAACTTCAGTTGTTATCATAGCAGCAGAGTTGCTCAAGGTAATGTGAGTTGGCGTTGTTCTTGCAGCTGATAACGTTACTTTTACCGAGTATAATCACTGCATCATAAACTTGGTGAATTTTTACGCTGTTAATCTTTTTTTTGGTTGCAATGTTGCAGAGAGCAAATGATCTGGTGAGAAATAAGATTCACGCAACATCTATAATTAGTGGTTACAGGGTAAGCCATCTATCCCACCTATCTCTTATACCTTGATCAGGTTCATCTGAAAGCATAGTGCATTTTGTGGCTTAATGTTGATTTTATGTTTATACTGTTATAGCACCTCCCTCCCTCACTCTCCCTCGCTCTCTCTCTCGCTTTCTTTTTTTTTTTTGTATGCGAGTCATTTGAAAACTGCCTCTCTATTAATTAGGGGTAAAGTTGCATACTATTAAATCTCCTCAAATCTTGTGTATCAGTGAGATTCATAGTTGGTGGTGTTGTTTGTTTTGTTTTGTTACTGTTATAGCACCTCCATTTAATTGTGTGCAATTTTGTGTACAGCTTGCCATGAGAGAAGCGTGCAAATATGTGGAGGAGAAATTGTCAGTTAAGGTTAGTGTTCTTCTCAGATTATTGTTGATTTCATTGTTTCATAACTGGTTAACTTTTTTCTTATTTTTATCAGCTTGAGCTATTTCTAGACTTATGTATGCAATTTGAAATTCATGTTTGATATTAATCAGCTTAAGCTATCCTTATGCATAGCTAATATGGAATGTGTAATTCATGTCTATGATATATTTGTCGTTTCAAGGTTGAGAAGCTTGGAAAGGATTCTCTAGTAAATTGTGCCAAAACAAGCATGTCCTCAAAGTTGATAGCTGATGACAGTGACTTCTTTGCCAATTTGGTATGTTTATTGAACTACAAGGATATGTTTACTTAAGTTAGTTTACTTATTTAAGCGGCTATAGGGTCGACATTAGTACTCTAATTTTGTGTATTGTTTGCATCTGAATTGCTGTTCAAATCAACCAGTTTCTCTCCCAGCTGAATTTTTACCTTATGGTTTCAATGTTACCATTTCTGTTTACCTACTAGTTACTTGCACACTTTTCCTGCTTGTTACTGATTTCATAAAATTATCTGGTGTCACTACTTGCAACATCTTCTTGATTTTTGCCAACTCTCTGTCTTTAGTTTCCACTCTAAAGTGGAACTGCTTGAGAATATTTTAGGCTGCTGTCTTCAACAGTCCATTAGTTTTTGTGAGTTTCATTGCTTCCATTTTAGAGATTGATTAGAAGTAATAATGCCTGAGACATTGATATTTAGAGAATGTGGTTATAGGTAGTGGATGCTGTACAAGCAGTGAAGATGACCAATGCACGAGGAGAAATCAAATATCCAATCAAGGTTTGTGCTTCTATCCATAAAATACACTGACCTAGATGAACAGATACTCTTGGAATCATTGAATATCTATCTTGTGGCCCCCACTCCAAAATACCAAGTTTTGTAGCCAGCATATTTTGATAATAGCCTCTCTCTCTCTAATGCCATTACCCACTCTCAGTAAAATAGATCAACGTATGGCATCTTTTCTTTCTATTGGTGATAATTGTAATTGTTCAATCTTCCAGAGTATAAATATTCTGACAGCACACGGACAGAGCGCAAGAGATAGCCACCTGTTGAATGGTTATGCGTTAAATACTGGTCGTGCTGCACAAGGGATGCCCACAAGAGTTGCTCCTGCCAGAATTGCTTGTCTTGATTTCAATCTTCAGAAGACAAAGATGCAACTGGGTGTACAAGTCTTAGTCACTGATCCGAGGGAACTTGAGAAAATTCGTCAAAGGTGTTTGGATCTTAGACTCAAAATTCCTTTAGAGTGCATATTAACAATTTTGAGAGCTTCAAGACTATTTGTTTATTCTCCATTCTTTTCTTTTGATTGGTTAATTTAATCATTGGAATTATAGTGTCATCAATCATATATCTCTAAAGCTGCTTATGAAAGTGCTTCGGACCATTTTTCTTATCTATGCTTCTTGATTGGTCTCAATTTGGAAGTTGTTCTTTTACGTGTTTTTGTTAATTTTAGCAATTATGATGCTACTTTTTACAGAGAAGCAGATATGACGAAGGAACGGATTGAAAAACTCTTGAAAGCTGGAGCTAATGTTGTTCTAACCACAAAAGGAATTGATGATATGGCACTTAAAGTAAGTCTCTGTTATTATCTGTCAGCTGCTTATGGGTTTTATTCTTTATGCATTCTTTAGCCGCTTGTAAAGAGATCATTGTATTACCTTTTCATGTTACTTCTAAAGAATTATGATACGACACCTCCAACATATGAGGATCACATGGGCCAAGATTTAGTCAATCAGTAGTTTGATCCCATTACGTACATCTAGTAGTTATCCCATTATTTTAGCTATTATATTATTTTACTGATTAGGAGTCTTATCTTTTATTACGATTAGAAGTCTATCTTTTATTACGATTAGGAATCTATCTTTTATTATGATTAGGAGTTTACCTTTTATTGTGATTTGGAGTCTAGCATTATAAATATTGATATTTAGAACAAGTGAGCACTTTTTGAGAAAATTAATTCCTTTGTTTTGGAGTTTAGTCCTCTCCATACAGACTTATTTTGGAATTTAAGATTCTTGCTCTCAAATTTATCAATAAAGTTCTATTGTTCAGTTATTTCTATTGTCTTTCTTTTCTAGTTCTATCACAAGATCCAAGATGCAAATGGAAAGAGTTGAACTAGTCAAGTCAACATTGCAGCTAACTTCTGACCAAGTACTACCGCTGAACAACTCTTAAGGGAGAAGATTTGTCTTTATATAAGAAATAACATCCAAATTAATCATTGGACCTTTTTTTCAATAAAAGATTCTCTAAACTTGAGTCATCAAAACTTGTAAGACATAATTAAAGAGGAGAAACTATATTTTATCATAAACTTTGATCTCTTATTTGTCAAAAAGATTTTGTTTCATGAAATTCAACCTCTGATTGGTTAAATTGAAAAACCTAGATGGAACTTTCAGAAGTTGGCATCATATGCAATTCCTTTAGACTCGTTTGATCATTCCAGGTATGGAAAAAGAATACTAAATGGAGAATATAGGAATAGTCTACTGATAAGGGATCTCCAGTTGACATGTTCAAAGAAGCTAATGAACTAACTGACCACTATTAATGTATCAACTTTGTAGACTTTATTGATTTATTCAGGCCGGCCAAGTTTCAATGTCTAGATAATTGAGGGTGGAAGTCGGCATAAACCTTCCATTATCTATAATTGTTGACTGAGACTCTGCTTATTGACTATGTGCTCTAGACAGAGACATATAAACTTTTCCTGCCCTGGAAATTGCAGTTTTTCTAAGTAGAGGATGGTTTTGATGTTCTTCATTTTCTCTGCTGCTCAGGACAATATTGTATTGTTCATTCCATCTTAACTCTGTTGTGTCATAGTATGCTTGTAATCTTCTTGTGGATTACAATCTATACAGAATGGTTTTTGTTCAATGGCTATATCAACTTTGTTTCCTGCTTTTTGTGGTGCTGCTTCCATTTCCCACCAAATCACAGAGTCACAGTAACTTTTCTTTGGGATCATATCTCACTGCTTCTTCAAATGATAACTCCAGTTGGGTGTCTCCATCTGGTGATTTTGCTTTTGGATTCCAGAAAATAGATCCTGATGGTTTTTTGTTAGCTATATGGTTTAATAAAATTCCTGAGAAAACTGTAGTTTGGTCAGCTAACAGAAATAGTCTAGTTCGAGTAGGATCCAAAGTGCAGCTCACAGCAGATGGCCTGTTAGTCCTCAGAGACCAATCAGACACACAAGTATGGATTGCCAACTCTGTTGGATCAGGAGTTGCCTATGCAGCCATGCTTGATAGTGGAAACTTTGTACTCAGGAGCACGGCTTCGATCAACTTGTGGGAAAGTTTTTCTCAACCAACAGACACCATTTTGCCCTTGCAGACCATGAACAAAGGTATCGAACTCATTGCCCGTTATTCAGAAAGGAATTATTCAAATGGAAGATTCAAGTTTTCACTACAAAATGATGGAAATCTGGTACTATACACCACAAGGTATCCTTTGGTTGACACTAATTTTGCTTACTGGTCTACTCAAACCATGGGCAGCGGTTTTCAAGTGATCTTCAACCAGTCAGGTTATATATACCTCACAGCAAGCAATGGTAGCATACTAAACTATGTGTCTTCTAACCCATTGTCGATGCAAGATTTCTATCAGAGGGCAACTGTTGACTATGATGGGCCTTTCAGACATTATGTCTACCCCAGGAGTTCTTCTTCAAGTAGTGGAAGGTGGCCTATGGCCTGGACAACTTTGATGTTCATGCCATCAAATATCTGTCTGAGAATTGAATCACAAGTAGGCAGTGGAGCTTGTGGTTTCAATAGCTACTGCACGTTAGGAAACGATTCGAAACCAATTTGTCAGTGCCCACCTGGCTTTGTTTTCATTGACTCGCATGATGTTAGCAAAGGTTGCAAGCAGAACTTTGTTTCACAAAACTGTGATGGGGCATCCCAAGATGCTGAGCAGTTTGAGTTTGTTGGGATGTCCAACACAGATTGGCCACAGTCCGACTACGAATATTTTCAATCGCAGAACGAGGATTGGTGTAGACAAGCTTGCTTGAGTGATTGTTTCTGTGATGTAGCCATTTTCAGAGATGGGAATTGTTGGAAGAAGAAATTGCCTCTTTCAAATGGTAGAACTGATGATAGTGTCGGAGGAAAAGCCCTGATAAAGGTACAAAAGCCAAACTCCAAGATTGATACAGGCTCAGGTTCAAAGAAGAAAGATCAACCAACTCTGATCATCACTGGATCTGTGCTTCTAGGTAGCTCCATCCTTCTAAATGCTCTCTTACTGATAGCAATCTCCATTTTCTTGTCTCGAGCAAAGCATCAGAAACCAAAAATAGTTCACACTTCCCAGATTGTGCCAGATTCAAGTCCAAGGAGCTTTAGTTACAATGAATTAGAAGCAGCTACATTAGGATTCAAGGAAAAACTGGGTAGCGGAGCTTTTGGAACTGTTTATAGAGGGGTTCTGCAAAATGACACCAAAGAAATTGTTGCGGTGAAGAAGTTGGAAAAGAAGGTGAATGAAGGTGAGCAGGAATTCAAGACTGAAGTGAACGCCATTGGCCGAACAAATCACAAAAATTTGGTAAAACTTCTAGGATTCTGCAATGAGGAACAACATCGTCTTCTGGTCTATGAATACATGAGCAATGGTTCTTTAGCTGATTTCCTGCTACGAGGTTCAAGGCCAAACTGGTACAAAAGGATGCAAATTGTTTATGGAATAGCAAGAGGCCTCCTTTACCTCCATGAAGAATGCAGCACTCAGATCATACATTGTGACATCAAGCCTCAGAATATCCTTCTAGATGAGTCTTTGACAGCAAGAATCTCTGATTTTGGACTTGCCAAGCTTTTGAAGGCAGACCAGACCCGAACAACTACTGCCATCAGAGGAACCAAAGGATATGTAGCACCTGAATGGTTCAGGAACATGCCTGTTACTGTCAAAGTTGATGTCTACAGCTTTGGCATATTGCTTCTGGAGCTGGTTTGTTGTCGGAGGAACGTGGAACTCGATCTGAAAGAAGAATGTCAGACATTACTTGTAGATTGGGCATATGATTGTTATCAGGCAGGAGCATTGAATCTGCTGGTGAAGGAAGATGAGGAGGCATTGGATGACATGAAAAGGGTGGAGAAATTTGTGATGGTTGCAATCTGGTGCATTCAGGAGGATCCATCTTTACGACCTACGATGAAGAAAGTGGTGGCAATGCTTGAAGGTGCTGCTCCAGTCTCCATTCCTCCAGATCCTGCGTCAATTCTCAGCACAATCTAACTCATTCCACATCTATTTATTACATTTCATGGGAATTCAGAAAGCAAGATAGTGATATTCTCAGCTTCCTCCTACAAAAAACTTCACCTTATGCTTTGTTAAACAATCAATGTTTCTTAGTTCTTATCAAGAATCAATTTCATGTCTTCTTTATCTCATTACCACATGCTCTATCAATCAGATACTTCATAACCACCTGTTACCATCAGCTCCTAACTTATCTTCTTGTATATTTCTTCCCGAATAATGCATCTCGCATATCATTACCCCGCCTGGACAAAGAGCATGAAGTTTATGGAGCCCCCAAAAAAATGGTGGGATTTATGATGTTCACATGAAAGAAACATGCTCAGCCATCAGGAATCTTGTGCAGCATTTCAGAACTTGTGTAGCATTTCAGAACATGTAGATATCGCGAGAAATGCATGAATATATTATGAATATAAACTGGATTTATGATGTCTATGAAGTGTTACAAGAAATTCAAGAGCTTGATATTGATTCTTATTCATGTTTTTCTTGGAATTGAGCGTAATTAAATGTTGGGGTTGTTGGCTAGTTGTGGGTAAGTCAAACTGCTTGACAACTTCCATTCAATCTTTTTTTTTTCTAAAATAAAGCAAACCAACAATTTCTCAAATGTAAATAATAAATTTACTAGAATTAACGATCTAGCTCGAAATTTGATCAAATTTAAATTTTTAAACCTTTTTTTAAGTTTGATTAATTTCAAATTCCTTCCAATTGTTTTTAAGTTAATCATTTTTTCAAACTTTTAAATCTAAAATATAAAATTTTTAGACTCGAATTTAATTGAAGCTTAATCAAGCCGAACTTTACTCGTTAACTTCAAAGTATCAATACTAAACTCATGTTGTGTATACAATATAAATTATTTTAAGGATAATTACAAAACAAATACCAGAATTTTCCCAATTTTGCAAGTATGTATAGCCCAAATATAAAAAAGTGATAAATAAATGCTTAAATTTTCAATTTTTTAATTTTAACCCGGCGTTAATGTTTTCATTAAGTTTTGTTGATGTAGCTTGCTACATGATCCAAAAACTACTAACTAATAATACATGTTAGCCAAAATTAACACAACTAATGAAGATTAATGAAATGATATCATTTAATTATATAACTAAAACGATGTCGTCGTTAAAAATTGACATAGTTTAATCCCTAAACTAGTTTATACGCATGGCCCAGTGCCCTCAACCATTGTTTTCAGTTTATACTCCCGACACTTTCACTCTTCAGCTTTTGGTGCACTGTAATGCGAGACTAGCTTAGGGCGTTGGTAGATCAAACAAAAAGCAAATGGTGAGAGAGTTGGAATAGAAAACTAAAAAGAAAGGGAATAAACTGAAAACGAACGGTGAAAGTATCGGGAGAATTCATTTTGGTTATATGATTTAATGACTCGTTTTATTAATCTTTATTAATTATGTTAATTTTTGCTTACGTGTATTATTATTTAGGAGTTTTTGGAACACATGACAAACCACGTCACCAAAACTTAACAAAGATACTAACCTTGGGTTATAATTGAAAAAAAATCAAAAATTTAAACATTTATTTGTCACTTTTTTAGTTCAGGTTATAATTGCAAAATTAAGCGAACTTCGATTTGTTTTTGCAATTATCCCATTATTTTATGAGTTAATAACTTAAAGTCAAGTAACATAATTGATCAAAGTAAGTAATAAGAAGCTTTTTAACACGAAATACGCCCTTTTTTTCATTTATATAGAATTTTGACAAAATGTATAATCAATTCTTGAGATTTCTAATAAAAATTTAAGTAAACACCTAATATTTTAATTTAATGATGGACCTCTTTTTTTCTTATATGAAAAAGCTTGTATCCCAATTGTACATATATTATGATATTATTAATAAATTTTGTCTATAAAATTTATTCTGTAAGTTAATGTGAATATTAAGTGAAAATTTAAATAATTTCATAAAATTTTTATATTTAACACTTAATAAAATTTAAATAATTTCATAAATTTTTAATATTTAACACTTAATATTAACATTAACTTCTATTTACCTTATGTATAAATCTTTTATGAGATTATAATAATAAATTGTAAAGCAAGCCCTCTCGATATTAATACTAATATACTGAACTTTTATATTTAACACTTGAAAATTTAAATAATTTCATAAAATTTTTATATTTAACACTTAATATTAACATTAACTTCTATTTACCTTATGTATAAATCTTTGATGAGATTATAATAATAAATTGTAAAGCAAGCCCTCTCGATATTAATACTAATATACTGAATTTTTATATTTAACACTTGAAAATTTAAATAATTTCATAAAATTTTTATATTTAACACTTAATATTCACATTAACTTCTATTTACCTTATATATAAATCTTTTATGAGATTATAATAATAAATTGTAAAGCAAGGCCTCTCGATATTAATACTAATATAATATCAGTATCAATGAATATCAAATATCTTCTCAAATTACTCTTAAAAGTCATAAAATAATCCCTCAATTTTTATATAATTAATATTTAGTCTTTTTTTATGAATAAAAGTTTTAAAATATTAAAAATATTTGAAGTTTAACTCAATAACTTAATTTATTAAATTTAAGATAAAATATTTATTTTTTAAATATAATAACTAT
>JANZLF010000005.1:23388365-23400111 GCA_026546835.1 Erythroxylum foetidum | reverse complement strand
AACCTAAAGAAGAATTGAGAGTGAAATTCAAAAAAAGATTCAAAGTTCCAATTACTGAAAGGCAAGGGACAAACAACTACTACAACTAATGGTTTAGTTGGAGCAAACACAAACATAATGAAGAATAGTCAAAACTTAACCATGGTAGAATATTAGCCTCTCAATCCTAATTCTATAACATAGTAGAATATTAAAAACAATCTTCATAAAAATATTTTAAATTTCTGCAAAGTTTAAGTGCTAAGCCAAATAACCTAAGCACATTTAGATGGGTAATTCATAAGCCAAAAACATATGAAGCACTTCTTGGTTTTCTTGTAATGAACTAGAATTCCAATATTCTCAAGGATTGCACTATAATTCCAATATTCTCAAGCCAACAAAAATGTAAGTTAAATAATAAATTTAAAAAGCTAAAACTTAGAAACAAATTCATATTTATACCCGAATGCGTGTCTGGGGAGGGAGGAGAAAGAGGATTCGTGGGAGAAGGAACTTACCTGTCGGAGACCGGTGGCGATGGAGGAGAACAGCGACAGGCGGCTGCGAGCGGCGGCTATGGAGGAGAACGGTGGAGCAGTCGCCAGGAGAGGAAGAAAGGAGGAAGAACCCAGCATTAATAAAGTTTTCAAAACGACGTCGTTTTGAAATAACCCAAAACGATGTTGTTTTGGTTTAACTGAGGGGCGGCAATCTGACATTTTTACTTACCACTTTACCGACCGAAACGTTGGTCGGTAAAATTCCCCCCAAACATTCTGCGACGGAATATTGGACCGTCGCAACACTTCTTCTCCACAACCATCTTCTCCGACGGATGACAATTTTCAGTCGGTAATTGTAACAGTTTTCAGACCGTCGGTAATTTTCCATTACCAATCAACATCTTTTTTGTAGTGTCACGGAATCAATATAAGTCTAGTCCACACTGACTGAGGTTAATTTTCTTGGCTAGACTTCAGTCCATTAATTTAGATCCTTTATTAAGTTACTTTATTATTTTTATCTGGATCAAATTCAATTCACTTAACCGGTAATTTATTAACACCATCCAAATTGTTATTAAATATTGTCCAATCTTATGAAAAATATCTAATATAACGAAGCTAACACATCTGGCTTAACCTTTTCTATAAGAGCTACAAAGTTCTCTTAACTATTTTGTGAATACTGTTAGAAGTCAGACACTTTTGTGACTATGGTGGTTGAGATAGACTAATTTCAGAAATGGTTCGAGAGATACGACAAGATTATAATTAAGCGTCAGAATAAGATATGAAGAAAATATATGTTTTATTATGATTTAATTACTAATATTTTATAGAATTAAAGTTATCTAAACAATAAAAATTTTAATAATTATTCTACTGCTATCAGAATTCGGTCTAATTTTCCAACGTTGGCATCTTATAATGTTTCTGGTACAAGTTTTTGTTATAACTTGACAGATCTCCTTGTGATGGTTTAGTTCGTAACATCTATCAAGACTGAGTTCAATTGTAAAGCTTCATCAATGCCAACCCCCTTTGATAATAAACTTCAAGGTCAATGAATCTAAAGGATCAAGAAAAAAGGAAAACTCGTGCAAGAGAAACAAATTACAGGGGGGGTGGGGAAGATAAATGGATGGATCTCTGCTTGTTAATATGTCTTGGCAGTTGGCCGTCCAGGTGAACTGGGCCAAATTGCATGTCCCTCTTCAGTCGTGGTTGTGGACTGAAACTTTTGAACGTGGATCAACTTCAGCATTGCCTTCCTTCTGAGTGTTGCTTGTTTTGGGCTTCGGTCTTTTAAATTTAATCCAACTACATATTTCAAAAGCAGCAACAATGATGCCAAACGCCGAAAGAATTCCAGTATAAATCCATTTCCAAACACCATTGTCTGTCGTCAAGATGCCAATCCCGTGAAATATGTTTATTGACATCAAAACAAGCAGTGCATAGCCAAGAGAATGGTGGTACATGTTCCAGTACTTGATAAATTCATTATTTTCCTTGGGCCGTAAACGTAACGCAAGCATCTGCAGCGTCAAATTTTTGAATCAAAACAGGAGAAAGTGCATTTGAGAGATACTCAGCATTCGCGATCTGTGAGAGAGGCTTACTTGCAATGTTGAGAATGCGAAGATAAACATGGCATATAGCTCGTGGGTTCTAAATTTGTAGTATCTTGAAGCTCGTCCAAGGAATAAGCCGATGGTCCAGCCAGCTGTGCCAAGAATGTAACCCGTAATTTGGCAGGAAATGTGAGGGTAAAACCACCACTTCTCCTCGAGTTCCAGAGGATATCTGAAATATCTTGCGATGATTGCACCAACAGGGATGAGTACTCCCCACGCCATAATGTTCAAGATGCCATGCACCTAGGAAAAGAGAAGGAAATGTGGGTTTAGCTTTATATAAAGAGGCAAGTGCACAACTCATATCAAGAAGACGTTGCTATAAAAGATGCAGAAGAAGCTATTTTTGTAATTCTAATAATCTACCACTCTTAATTGTTGCCTGTAATACGCAACGTCCTGAGCTGACTGAGTCTTCAAATCTATAATCTCCGTGCTGTCAACATTCTGTAGGGTTGCGGGATGCATCATCGGCTCCGTGCCGTCGACAGCATATCCAACTTGCCACACATGACTCAGACTTGTTATGTTGTACTCTGCTGGAAGTACTATTGTGGCATGTATCATGTAGTAATCTAGTAATGCAGAGTATTCCAGGGACATATTCGGGACTTCCAATTCAATGGAAGAAGGCCGTAGCGTGCAACCAAGCTTGGTGGCCCCTGTGATGTTGTAGGTGTTAACATTGAATGATCCATTTAGTTGCTTAATGCCTATAATTGCCCTGGTTCCAACCATTTGAGGGGTTGCACTAGGATTCACCCCCCAAGCCAACCACCCAATATCAGCATGCAATCTTGTACCAAAGATGATCTCAATTTGTCTTTCATTATGTTCATCGAGTTTCCAGGCGAATTCAGCTCCTAGAGTGGTCAGTTTCTTACAGACTGGAATGTTATTCCTGTGTGCCACCTCATGGAAAGACTGGCTACAAGGGCTGTGATGAGCAACAACTGTGGACTTGGTGAAGAACAAGGTTAATGTGAAGACCACAAGCAAAATAGTGGGAGACATTTTCTAGGAATTTGTTGTGTGGTTGTTTCTGGGAGTTACGCTTTTATATGCAGGTTATGCTGTGCCCTTCTAGTCTTTGAACATATTTTGGGCTTTCCTTGGGCATGAGTTTTCTCTTGATACAGCTTTATTCTTTTAGTGCTAACATTCTGGTAAGAACAACTAGAGTTGGTAACAAGTAATGCATAATTTTTTTATTCACTACCACTTTAATGGCCGATGAGAAAGTGACAACTGAAGTTATGCAAACAAAAGAAGACGAAAGAAAAAGAGTAATACTATCCTCAATGAGAGTGTAAAAAGTATAAATAAAAAAAGGGATATAATATTTGTTAAGGAAGGAATCCTTTCACGGGCTACTGATCAGACTTTTTTTTTTTAGTAGCATAAGAACAAGCTCTTTTTCTTTACTGTCATCGAATTTTTGTCTTCATCCTGGGCCCTTCAGCGGCCTTTAACACGAGCTAGTTGACGCCTTTTCCGTGTTCCACGGGGTAGGCTTCTGTTACTGACATGGACCTTGCCAGAAATAAAGAGTTAAAGACGAAACGAGGATAACGTTCGTTATTTATTAAAATATTTTTGTTAAAATTAATTGTTGAGTAAATATTGATCTGTAAAATGAATCATGAGAGTATTGCTTTAAACAAATTTATTAGAATTTAGATTTTAAATATTTAATTTTACAAAAATTAAGTTTATAACTTTAATTGAAAAATATAGAATATATAATGATGATAATGATGATACATAAAATATAAAATATAACAATCCAAATAAAATTTAACTATTCAAATAGGGTAAAGAATATGGACATCATCATTTAAAGCAAGGGTTTATAACAATATAAAAACAATGTTTAACTGCCATTAAACTAGAAGCAATATCATCACAAATAATTGTTATTTCTCGAGTTCTCTGTTCATATCAATTAGACTATTCCAACAAAATAAATATATAAATATTTTTATTATCGATATATTTTTATTAATTACTTAATTTAAAATTATTTGATATCTTAATTTAAAATAAATAATAGAATTAACTTGTGAATATTATTTAAAAATTAATAAAATTTTATTGTAATAAATTTTCATTTAAAATATTATATTATAAAATATTTTTCTATTAAATTACTATTTGTTTATATATAATAATTCAAGAAAATACCATTTCATTTTTGTAACAAAAGAACTATTAAATAATTAAATAATATTGGAAAAAGATAAAATATAAATGTGTAAATATTAAATAATCAAGTTTTAATGCATGATTACGAAACCACCTTAACAAGATTCGAAAAAGAATAAAAAATCTACAAAAAACAATCTTAAACATAAAAATAAAAAAGAGAAAAAAGAGATAACTAGGGATAAAACAAAATGGTTGCACGTTAGGCTTCGGTGGAATGAAAGAAGAGGGTTATAAATTAACAAGGTGATTATAAAAAATAATGGTTCTTTTTCTGTTCACTAAATTTGACAAGTTTGAGACAATATTTTAAAAATATGAGTGTGTCAAATAAAAAAAGATATTTGTGTGAATGTGTGTCCTTTTTGGATTGCATATTTACTGTGAATAAGAAATCTATAGAGAAGTTTGATACAATATTTCATAAACATGAGTGTTTGTAAAATAAAACAAAATATTCATAAATTTTGTTTGATGGTATGAATTTTTGGAAGACTAATCTCTATATAAATATAAATATCAAAACTATTAAAATACAATAGTTATGATTATAGACATTATAAAACTTTCAAAACTCAACACATAAGCACTTTTTTCTTCTTTGCTTTTTATTTTTTTTATCCATGTAGCCACTATTAGAGCCACAATTCTCCAACCCAATCTGTTCATCTTCAATCATTCTATTTCTACAACATATCAAATAACATAAGCCACACAACCTAATGAAAAATGTTGGCAAGTAATAACTAACGATGATGAAAAAGAACAACTAATAATAGTGACAGACAAGTGTTAAGGAAAGGAAAGAATAAACTTACTAATGAAGAAGTCACTTGTCAAAATCAGATCGACAAACTGTTGTAACATTTTTCACTCTGTGTATCAGTGAAATATAGGGAGAGTTTTGCATATAAGTATGTTATAAGGTAATATTGTGTTAAGCATTTCCATTTTAAAGGTGAAAAAGAGACGGTGGGACAATTATGAGTAATAAATAAAGTTAAATGCAGTAAATACGAAGAGTAGCTATAGTCTCCATGAAATTAATATAACTTTTTACAACAGATAATGAGACCTATAGTATACTTCGCTTGACACAGTCTGCAGCAAATCTATATTTATCTTAACTACTATCAGCCTTCTTTTAATGAAATTAAATCTATCTCAGATTTATCATTTATGTTCATATCTTCAACATTTAAGTTTTGTGAGTAAGTATGTTGTAAGGTAAGATTGTGTTGAGCCTTTCCATGTTAAAGGTGAAAAAGAGACAGTAGGGCAATTGTTAATAATAAATGAAGTTAAATGCAATAAATATAAATAGTAGCTACAACTTCTACGAAATTAATGCAACTTTCTACAACGGATAATGAGACCTACAATATATTTCGCTTGACACAGTCAAGACTGCAGCAAATCTATATTTATTTCAACTACTATGAGCCTTCATTTAATGAAACTAAATCTATCTCAGATTTATTATTTATGTTCATATCTTCAACATTTAAGTTTTATGTATAAGTATGTTGTAAGGTAAGATTGTGTTGAACTTTTCCATTTTAACGATGAAAAAGAGATGGTGGGGCAATTGTGAGTGATAAATGGAGTTAAATGCAATAAATATAAATAGTAGCTATAGCCTCCACGAAATTAATGCAAATTTCTACAATAGATAATAAGACCTACAATATACTTTGCTTGACACAGTCAAGACTGCAGCAAATCCATATTAATCTCGATTACTATCAGGTTCATTTAATGAAACTAAATCTATTTTAGATTTATCATTTATGTTCACTTCTTCAGCATTTAAGTTTTGCGTATAAGTATGTTATAAGGTAAGATTTATTGAGCTTTTCTATTTTAAAGGTAAAGAAAAGACGGTAGGGAAATTGTGAGTAATAAATAGAGTTAAATGCAATAAATACAAATAGTAGCTACTGTCTCCACTAAATTAATGCAAATTTATACAATAGATAATAAGACCTACAATATACTTCACTTGACACAGTTAAGAGTACAACAAATCCATATTTATCTCAGCCACTATCAACCTTCATTTAATGAAACTAAATCTATCTCAAATTTATCATTTATGTTCACATCTTCAGCATTTAAGTTTTGTGTATAAGTATGTTATAAGGTAAGATTTATTGAGCTTTTCTATTTTAAAGGTAAAAAAAAAGACGGTAGGGAAATTGTGAGTAATAAATGGAGTTAAATACAATAAATACAAATAGTAGCTACTGTCTCCATGAAATTAATGCAAATTTCTATAATAGATAATAAGACCTACAATATACTTCACTTGACACAGTCAAGACTACAACAAATCCATATTTATCTCATCCACTATCAGCCTTCATTTAATGAAACTAAATCTATATTAAAATTATCATTTATGTTCATATCTTCAGCATTTAATGTAAGCAAATCAAGGTTGTATTGATTGAACTCTAAGATCACCATATATGTTGGCAAAACTTATCTATTTAGACACTTCAATCTAGATGCTTTCACAAAGCATCCTTTTATGTGAAGGTTCAATCACAACACAAGAATAAAACCAGAATAGTAACATGGAAATTAAATGATTACCTTCATCATACCTCTCTCTGTTAGCGAGATACAGTTAGCGAGATACGATATCTCTCCTATCTCTTAGAAGTTATCTTTCCTGTTTTCTAGCAAACCTATTTATATTTCTGTTGTAACTACATGATACGATAGGATCACAATCTCAAGTGATAACTGATAAGGTTTCCTTAAGAGTAACGAATGTAACCTGTATAAATGTAGTCATAATCAATACAATGAATGTATCTACTTCTTCTCCCAAATCCTGTCTACCAAATAACACAAACTCTGTCAAAAGTAATACCTTTCTGGAGCATACATTCTCTCACTAACATGGTTCCATAGTAAATAAAGTGAACAATGCATATCTTCATCATTAAAAATTATAAAAAATGTACATAATCAAATATTATTATACACACCAAAGATTATGCATGGAGTCAAATATTAATAAGAATTATGTACATAAAACAAGAAATAATGTACGAATGACTGAGATACTATATTCATTATGAACCTATGTTCATAAAAAATAAATTAAAGGTATTATATGATAAGGAGAAAGAAGAGAAAATTATGGTAAAAAAACATTCTACATTACTTTTATCTAATGAAATGGCCTTTAACATGGATATAACCAACCATAGTTTTAAGGATTGCGGTCTGGGTTGTTATTGTGACATGCAACAATTTCCGCAACCACAATATAACCAGAAGTCTGCAATTTAAAACCTTTCCAAACTTTAAATGTCCAACATGATAAACAATGCAATCTTTATTAGTGAAAGCATATGCATTTTCATCTTAAAGAACAGTTGCAACAAAAAGGGCAAGGATCTATTGGTGGTGAATCTCCAACCAAAAGATTTATTAATTTCACCATGTTCTCAATCTCAAGATATACGAAATGGAAGATAAAGAATGACTAGACTAGTTATTCACACAAGTCTTGAAACGAAGATTTATAAGCTATAGGCCACAAAATGGAAGAGATAATCCAGGATTTTAAAGCAATAAATACACACTCATACCTTATGTTCTTTGAGAAATACGGGATCCGAAAACCAAGGCTCATCAACAATTGCATTTGGTGTCAGAGGTTTTCCACTATATGTAATTGATGCCAAGGAAGATGTTAAAAAATATCTTTATAGGAGCAACCTTCAAACAAGATTTAAGGACATTAAGTGTGCCCTTCATTGCAGGATTAAGAATTTCTACCTCGAACATTGCATAAACATATCGAGTTTAGTCCAGCATAAAAGTCCCTGACATAATTTATCAATCACAAAGCCTACATATCATAATTCTATGTTGCAAGAAGCTAAAAAGGGACTCTGAAAGTATAGTAGAACCATACATTCAATATAATTTAGTAAGAGCAACAGAAGGAGGTCTAGTTGATAAAAACCTGTGGATTGGTGCGACTGAAAATCACAGGAGATGCTGTGTGAAAGACACATTCACACGTAGAAACTACAGGATGAAAAGATCCTTTTTCCAATAAGTTAGCTTTAAATAAATGAAGTCTTTCCTTAGCTCCATCAAAACCAAGCAAGTGCCTAGTTCTATTTGGGTCGTCTGAAGCACAAACAAACGTGATTTAACAAGATCTCTGAATAAGAAATTAGACTGAATGAGCAAGAATTGATTAAGATTTGACCTTCAATTTCTTCTCCATAACAATCACTTTCTTCTACGATTTCGAAAACATTCCGACTCCTCCATTACTATTAGATAAATCTCTCAATGCTCGTCTTGTGAAGTTCACTTTCTCTTCGTTTCTTGCCATTTCTCTTTCGCCAAACAACGATCGGTGATTTGGTGGAGATGTGGGAGGCAGGAGTGAGAGAGCCAAGGAAAGGAAAGAAGATTCTAGAGAACCCTAAATAAGAAATGAGACCAAAAGGGTAGAGAGTAAAGTGAGGGCACAATCGTCATTATACACAATTTTAATTAGTTGAATACCTCAAACGCTCCTATAGAGAAGCTTTTGAAAAATCAGCTAATTAAGTTGAATCAGCCAACTCAACCAGTTTATAATTAAATAAGTTTAATAGTTTTTTATAATATGATCAAATAACTAATTTGGATTAATCAATTAAAAAACAGCTGATAAGATGATTACCAAAGGAACCCGATTTCTTATCTTTGGTTTTCACTCAACTTTTGTTGCATTACCATCACCAAAAGCTCCTAACCACTCCCTTTACGTATTCTTGCCGACTTACTAAATAAATTAACGTAAAAATATACATCAAGATATTACTTAACATAGACGAAAGACATTTAGTTCCTCCTCAACAGTGATATAGAATTTCATAGTCAAAGATGTTGAACTTTCTTCATTCTATAACCATTGACTTTGATCGGATTCTCCAAATGAATTAAGAAACAATTGATTTGTACCCTACAACCACATTTAATTAATGTTAAAAGGTTTCATATTAAACTAATCGGAACCTTTTGCACTAGCACCTACCATCTTTAATTTGATCAAGAACAAGGGTCATACTGCTTTTACGTGTGCAATAGAATCTTCCTTTCCTTTTTCAATTGTTTATTATCAGTTGAACTTTGTGGACCGCTCCACTTCCTCTAGAGTTAGGCACACGGACATGAATGCACCTTCAGAACTTCTCTATATAAGACCACTAATCCACCACCACTCGCAGCATACGAACTTCAGAACTTCCTCCTCCGTCTCTCAAAGCACAAAGATCACCTACAGACGTGCACTGTCCTCACAGACAATGAAGTTGCTGAAACTTTTATGCATTGTTGTTATTGCAGTGATTGCTCTATTAATGAGCAAGAGTTCTGCACTGCCATTCACTGAAGTAGCAGAACCTGCTGATGACGATACTGATGTTAATGGAGTTGGTCGAGTAACCCACCTAGGTTCTTCCGAAAATGAAGTTGTTGGTCGCATACTTGCACAAAGAAAAACGATGAAGAGGCGAAGAAGTCTGAAGTGCAACAAGTTTCCAAGAATTTGCCATGCAAAGGGAAGCCCTGGACCTGACTGTTGCAAGAAGAAATGCGTGAATGTTCTGGGCGACAGGATGAACTGCGGAGCTTGCGGGAAGAAGTGCAAGTATAATGAAATGTGTTGCAATGGCAAATGTGTGAACCCTTCTTTCAGTAGGAGCCATTGTGGAGGTTGTCATAAGAGGTGTCAAAATGGCGGCTTTTGTGCGTTTGGTCTCTGCAACTATGCATAGGACTGCAGGATCATTGTCTGAGTCCTCTGACCACATGGTTGTTTTGTTTTTTAATTTTCAGGTTCTACAATTCTTTTAATGTCAAAAGAAAAATAATTTTGTGATCTGATGGAACAAGTCGGCTATAGTACTGAAAGGATATTCACTGTGTTAATATTGGACTATCGTTATCTCACTTTACTGATCGGGATTCGGCCCATTTAAGCCTGTAATGGCAAACGGGGATACACTTACAGCCACAAGTTTCTGAACTGGGAAAGTCTCTGCTGTTATTGCACTTCCTTGCTTCATTATAATTTTATATTTTTAATATTAGTACAAATATAAATTAATATTAGTACAAATATAAATTAATTTTTCCATGCACTTTAAAATATAAAGAAAATGTTTATTTAATATTAGTACAAATATAAATTAATTTTTCCATGCACTTGAAATTTTTATTCATTAGAATTCAATATCAGTCCCAATGATAGTTTGGATGAAAACCATTATCACAAACTAATGCTTCTAACAAATACAATCTTGCAAAACAAAGCTTATAACGTTGTCTGAAGTCTATTCATCGAGCCATTTCTTTCTCTGTTATACATGTATGTGTTGGAAAGTAAACATTTAGTATATATTTAAAGATAATTAAGGTTAGAAATAAACGTATATTTGGTAGATAATATTTTTATTAATTGATTAGAATTCTTGCCATATTTGTATCTTTGCAAATATCTTTTCCCACTATATAAATTTTTTAAATATATATATGAAGAAGAAGGATTGGAAATTGATTCATATAGAGTTTTTTATAATCAATTTCTTAATTTACTTGCTTGACCAGTTGTGAATATCTTTGTTTTTTTTATATCTTTATTTTTCTATATTCTCTTCCCTTTTCTAACTTATTTTGTAACATTAATTAGAATTAGTACCCCAATTATATCATATACTAACCAATCACACAAAAAGTTTTGAGGAAATTAAAACACTTCATTATATGTATAAAGAAAAACTTTTGGCATTTATACATCACTAATTCCGAGCTTTGAAATATAAAGAAAATATTTATTTAAAATCAGTATAAACCAAATTGAATTCTTTTGTGAACTTGAAAATTTCATTCATTATATGCAATATATATATTTTGGTATATGAGAGATAGTCCTAATAATAATATTTGATTCAAAATAAATAACTCAAACTAATTCTCGTTAATAATTTTATAAAAATCTAACAAACAAAATTCTAAAAAAAAGGATTCTAGCATTATCTAACACTTGTTCTTCAGGCAGCATATATGTAGTTAGAACCAAAAAGACGTGGAGAAGTCATTTATTTCTCTGTTATATATGCATTTATTGGAAACTAAAATATTTTGTGTATACAATGACATAAGTATGATTAGAAATGAATGTGGTTGGGTCGGTCGTGCTGGGTCCAAATCCAGTCATAACGACTCATGGGCTGATCGGTCCATCTTTCAAGGATTGGTCTCACGCCTATCGGCTAAGCTAGGCCCAGGCCCAGTCCACGCATCCATAGTCCATTCGCAGGTGGAAGTCTCCCATGCATACGTAAAGACTTAAACCTAGCATCTGCTCCATATATAAGATATAACTCTGCCATA
>JANZLF010000005.1:23362740-23376170 GCA_026546835.1 Erythroxylum foetidum | reverse complement strand
TGAGCGTCGGAGGGGCTAATCGGAGCACAATCCCGATAAGCCTTCCTTGTTTTGCAGGATAAATCACGTCTGATTCACCACAGTGAGTAGCAGAATCATGGAGCAAAACGGCAACATACCATTCGACCAGAATCCGGCTGAACCAGGTTTAGGTAAATATTTGGTGTTTCAACCTTTGTGCTAGGTGATACGAATATTCTATGTGACGTGTTTTAGGGTTGATCAAAATATTAATATAATGATTTTCATGTTTTAAACAATTATAAAATGGAGAAAATTTTTAAATAAATTTTAAATAAAAAATCTACATCAACATCCAGATAGTCCAAGTTTTGCATCTAAAGTGTTACATCAGTTGGGTTAATGAGAACCTAACAAAATTATAACTAAGTTAGGATTTATAGAGTAAATAATATTTTTTTTAGAAGTTAAGTTCATAATAAAAAAAAGAGTTAAATGAAAAAGTTCATTATTGAGTACAGTAAACCGAACCAATATAACATTTATTAAATATGAACAAATTCAAAGTGTTTGAGGAATTAGCACAAAGCTCTTTAAAGTTGATCTTTGTGGAGACATGTATAGCTCATAGAGGAGAGTTGTAGGCAATTAGAGATTGTGTCCTAAACTTGAGCTTTACCTGACTGTTGTGGCTCAAAAGTGCATGTAGATTATAATTTGCATAGTTTATTTAGTTTATATAGCTTATAGTTTATAGTTTATGTTTTGGTTTCTTTTTAAGATTATAATTTGCAAAAATTATAAAATTTAATTAGTTTTCTCTTTTATGTTTCTTATTTTTTATTAATAACTATTATATAAATTATTTAATATTAATTATTAATAAAATTTAACTTAAATATTTTTAATATTATTAAATTACATAAAATTTAAAATATTTTTTAAAATACTAGATATTTAACCCAAATAATAAAATTATTTTAGTTAAAAGATATTATTATAATATTTTTAATTAATAAGTAAATAAAATTACATAAAAACAGAAATTTATTTATTACATTATTTTATAAATTTTATTTAGTATTTATTTGTTATAAATAATAAAAATTTAATTGACCCTAATAGTCAAAGAAAAATAAAATCAATGAAAAATATCTAAGTACAGTATGTTGTTTTCTCTCATTTTCATTTTGTTACAAGACATAAGACACGAACTCAAGGCGCATGTACAGCACGTGTCAAATCTTTGCCTCTTGTCTCTGCATTTGTCCCTCTCATCTCTACATAAACTGAGACACACAAAGATCGAAAACCTTGGTTCTAAAAAACTATGTCGAATCTCCCTCAGTCTCTCTCCATGAACGCTGCGTTTGGAGGCCCCAGCGCGTCTGCTCCGGCGAACAAGGACCGGAAGATGGCATCGGCGGAACACTTAGTTCTTGAGCTAAGTAACCCCGATCTTCGAGAAAATGCCCTTCTTGAACTTTCTAAGGTGAGAATTTCGACTCGTATCTCTATTATTTTTTTCGCTTTTCATGTTCCTTCTAGTAAGCGCTTTTCCTTTAGGACCTGTAATTAGGGCGATTTTGTAAAGTTGTAATCTTGAAGGAGGAAATTGATCTCTTCTGTCCATTTATTGTTTAGTTTTACTCTTATTGGGTCTCGAGGCAATCGGGTATAAAGAACCATTTGGGATTTAAGGATTGACTCTCGCTGGTGGAATATTTTGTAAAGTTTTTAAATTTTTCTTAATACTGTCGAGTTGGTTCTTTGACTTTTGAATTTGGTTGTGGTAAGTTTAGGATGTTTATATTTTCTATTTGATAGTTGCAATTTTGATAAGAAATAATAAGCTAAATTGCATATGTTTTCACTTTGTCAACAGTTACGTCAAGCACTCTGCCAATTGGTTTTAAACTTTTTTTGTTACTGTAAGTTTGAATTCATGAAGATAGGTTTTATTCAGGTTAAGTGCCTGTTATTCTTTATCTAACAACAATTTGTGTCTCCTTAGCATATTAAGACCTAGCTTCTCCTAGACATATTCTGGATTTATGGATTGACTTTTAAGCTTTCTTATTTGATAGCTTTGGCTTGACTAGATCATTTTCATACTCTAAAAGAGGTAATAAAGTGCATTCTTTGTGTAATCATTATCTGGGTATCCTATCATTTTGCGTTATCGGTTTTGTTTTTATATATTGCCTTTAAGCTACAGAGAAATTCTCCTTCACTGGAATTGTAATGCTCTTTATTGTTGTGTATCAAGCATTATTGCAGTTCACAACTTGCTTTGTGTTGTAATTAGTGTTACATGGGATATAACTCATCAAGCTTAGGAATTCACGTTTGTTGTTTCAAAAATGAGTGTTAGATAACATGGTAACTCACAACTTATTTTTTCGTGATAGTTACTATTCCATGGGAATTCATTAGTATCTTGAGTTTCTAAAATTCATCAACTGACACTGTGGCTACATTTAATCAGAAATCAAATTAATCCTTGATCAAAGATCTACTTAGTTAACTTTTCCTCAACTTCACCAGTCCACTTTTTGACAAGAACCACTCGGGATCTGCATCATGTAACAGTGGGTTTTAAATGTCCTAAATTAAGAACTTTTAACAAGATAAAATAAGGATGCTACACCAAGAACTTCCCTTTCAGTCACCGTATATTGTTATTTGTGCAAGTCAATGTTCCTTTTAACTTGCAAGTAATTCTGGCTATCATCAGTTTATGTGTAAGTGTTGGCAGCTGCCCACTAATTTGTGTGCATGCTTTCTTCTTAAGTTACTGTATTTTGTGAAAACTGACAGCCAAACTTGATATTTTCTTTTCTCTTAAAGGTTTGCTTATGTGGGTGTGAAGTACAGTTGTCTCCTAACTGATTATCCTCTTCTTTGTTGAGATTTTTACCAAATGTTATATTAACTGGCGTGTGCGTCAATTGTAAACTAGTATCTGCCTTTGGTTTCATTTTTTAGCACAAGGAATTATTTCAAGATTTGGCTCCTTTCGTGTGGAATTCTATTGGTACTATTGCTGTACTCATACAGGTATGCCTAATAAACTTTTGTTTTCTTTTGTCTTTCATCTTTTAGAAGAGAGAATTATTTCAAGATTTGGCTCCATTATTGTGGAATTCTTTTGGTACTATTGCAGCCCTGTTACAGGTAGGCTATTTGAAGCACTGTTGTATTTACATTTTTCTCATTTTTCCTCATTTGGCTCAGTGTTGTGCATACTTTATCTAATATGCTTGATCTCATAGTAATTCTGAAAAAGAAATGCTTCTTCGAATCAGTTTTAAAATGCAATCTTAAATTTGTTTTCTAATATTGAAGCTGACAAGATTTTGTAAAATCTGGATTATTGCTAGATAGGATGAGAAAATGACATCATCCTTTAGGTGAAGTCGAAGGTGACTTTATTGGTCCAAAGTCAATACTTCATAATTTGATAAAGTGTTCTTTGTTAGCATTTGTTGTGGAGATGTGTTTCACTCCTTATATACTAGGGATTTCACATCTAAGCTTTGAAAAAGTTTGCTAGCAAATGGCTGGGGTGTTCTCGTGTACCTGTAATTGTTCTCGTGTACCTGTAATTGGAGGTTATTACGAAAGTGAACACCCACAATGCTTCCTTATCCTGGGTCTGGGAAAATTATAAATAGTCAATTAGTTTTTGTCATGCCGTATAGTAGTACATTAACATATCTTTTAAGGTCCTCGTATCATGCTTAACCCTTTACTATCTGAAGTTAGAAGAGTACTAGTGTGCTTTTACATTTGATATATTTATTTCTAGATAATGTTATAGTTGCTTTTCAGACTCTCTTCTTTTTTTTAGATGAGGTCATAGTTGCTTTTAAGACTCGGCACTTTGTTTTTGAGGTGAGGGTTGGTAAATTGGGAACACAATTTGGTAATTGCTACTATTTCTTTATTGCCTATTTTGTATATGCTTTTGTTTCCTTATGCTTTTCAATATCCTTATTTCTTTCTTCCAGGAGATAGTTTCAATATACCCTGTTTTATCACCACCATCCTTGAGTCCTGTGCAATCAAATCGTGTTTGCAATGCTCTTGCTCTTCTCCAGGTAATTTTTTTTTTTACCAATTCATTTCATGTCATTGTTTCACGCAAATTCCATCATGTGTCCCTCTTATATGCACCTCTCTTTATGTATATGTTTTAGAAAGCACTTCTGGGTCCCTTTGAAGGAACTATTTTGCATTGACATGCCTCATAGCTTAGCTGGAGTTAAATGTGAAGGTTTCATTGAATTCATTGCTTGAAAGTACAACAGCGAACAGTATCTAACATTCAATGTATTAAGTTTATATTTAGATGAGTTAATTGGTCTAGACAGTAATTTGCTAACATATCCTAGGTTTTTCTTGTGTAATATCACACATTTGGTTGTGAGTGCTTACAAGTCTGTTACAATAGAAAAATAAATTTGGTTCATTATATTGATGTTACATAATGTTTTATGTACTTACAGTGCGTGGCTTCTCATCCAGACACAAGGATGTTATTTCTGAATGGTAGGGTTCGTCTTTTTGTTCTCCAACCTATATCAGTAATTAAGAAGCTAAGATATTCTCCCTTTGTAATTGCATAATATCATGAAGAAATATTGTCTTCTGGAAGAATTATTTTCACCTCCACTTATATCATGTAATTGAACTATTATGTTAATGGACACCTCTTCTTTTTGCAGCTCATATACCTTTATATCTGTATCCTTTCCTTAACACAACTAGTAAATCAAGGCCTTTTGAGTATTTGAGGCTCACTAGTTTAGGTGTCATTGGTGCCCTTGTAAAGGTACTTATCCTCACTAGCATGTACTTAATTGCTTGGCTTCTACATTCTTTTCACTTGGTTGTGGCATGATTCTATGCTTTACTTTTCTTTGTTCATAAATGTTATATTTTAAAGAAAAATGACCATATTATTGCAGTTACATATATGCACATAAAAATTTCATTAGGCTAACTGGGATCTTGTATTACTGGGCTAAATTTTGTGGTATTTGTGTCTATTCCATTTAAGTTCTGAACTTATTTTCTTCTTTAATAGGTTGATGACACAGAGGTTATAAGTTTCCTTCTGTCAACTGAGATAATTCCGCTGTGTCTTCGGACTATGGAAATGGGCAGCGAATTGTCGAAAACGGTTGAGTATATGTTTGCTTCTTTTCATCTTTTTCAGGCATGTGCTTGGCTTTAATGGATCTTTTTTTTAGAAAATTTTTAATGGATCTATTTTCCCGTGAACCCGATTCAAATTTTTATCAGTTATCTGTTGGAATAAACTATTCACTGGAAGGACATTGATATGCCAAGTTGTATTGCTGGCCCTGCCTTTATCTCAATAAAATGAAACTTAAAATGTGGTGCTATGTTCACTTGTAATGTTGAATTGAGATTTCATTTGTCTTTTACTTACAAAATTGGATTAGAACCCGTCTTGCCTTTCTGGGATATCCTAGTGTATGTTGTTCTCTTAATCTTGTTGAATCTTTTTCTTCTGACTGTATTGCTAGTAGTAATATTAAGGTTGCTGTTTTATGTCTCGAGAAGTTTCCACCTTTGAATTTTCTTTCTTCTATGTTTTTGCAGTTGCCTTTTTAAGTAAGTTCGTTCTTGTTACAAAAATCAGGTTGTTTTGTCTATAATTGTTGGTGGATCTGGAAAATGAGTATCTTAGTTAAGATCCTTTTGATGACAGGTTGCCACATTTATAGTTCAAAAGATTCTGCTAGATGATGTGGGCTTGGACTATATTTGTACTACAGCAGAAAGGTTCTTTGCAGTAGGTCGAGTCCTAGGCAACATGGTTGCATCACTTGCAGAGCAACATTCAAATCGTTTGTTGAAGCACATTATTAGATGTTATCTTCGACTCTCAGATAATCCGAGGTATAGTGTGTCGTATTTATATGTTCTTTTAGGAGTGAGTGAGCTTCCTCTCTTCTCGTATCTTCCTTGTACTCTTTTGCGGTTTCATTGACCTGCAATGGTCTTCTTTACTTGCTTTGATTTGTTCTTTTTTCGGAATAAATGTATGATTTGGTAATATTTGGTTTCAGGGCTTGTGATGCTCTGAGAAGTTGTCTGCCGGATATGCTGAGAGATGGCACCTTCAATAGTTGTCTTCGTGTAAGGCTGTTCATATAACAGTAAATAGTGATGTTAAATTGCACATTACATCAAAGTTTCTTGCAAGTAAGAATAATTTGCCTTCTCTAACTTCCAGGATGATCTGACAACAAGACGCTGGCTGCAACAGCTGCTTCACAATGTTGGAGTGAGTAGGGTTGCGGGACTTCAAGCTGGTGGAGGTTTTGATCATATGCTGGTGAACTAACTTGATTAAACCGTTCTTCATGTATGTTGTCTTCTTTAATTAATCGACATCACAACCAGACGTGTCATTGCCTCAAATATCCCCTTTTGGTTTCATGCATATGAGGTAAGCAGGGTCTGGAACTATAATTAGCAGCTTGTCTTTCAAAGTGGACACACTGGAATGGAAGAGCAAAGCTGTTTTCATTGTTAACTAGCCATTATGTCAAGGTTGTATATAATGCTGAATATTTATAATTTTCTTATCATTTGATCTTTTTTTTATTTGAAGAACCTTTTATTCTTAGTCATTATCTTTGTTTACTAGTTGGCACTTTCAAGGTTTCAATGTTTTTTGACTTAAAATGTACGTTTTAATATCACATATAACTCATAGTTGTGTGACACTATAGAGCTAATCCACGAAAGGAAAATAATATTTTAGTATGAATGTAGAAAATGAAATTTCAGGCAATGTATTCTTGCATTTTGGATAACTCTTATAATTTATAACACAGCTTCGATTATATATATTTTAGATTATAACGCTGGAAAAGGTTAAATTGTCTTATTGTTTGATCCTCGGGGTTCATAAGTTGAATTTCTAAATAGGATGTGTACGACTCGTGTACATGCCAATCTGAACTATGAACAAAACTTCGTTGAAATGAGCCTGCAGACCCTTTTGGAGTCGTTCCGCAACTTTACTTGTTAAATCTCCACATTTTATTTTAATGGTGAGAATACGGTATTTGATGTTTCTCCTCCTGGAATGTCAATTTCTGTGGAAGCGAACCAGGAGAATACTTGGCTGAGTAAAGAAAGCTTGAACAAAAAAGCAAAAAAAAAAAAAAAACTTCCCTCTCGTGAGCCTCTAGCATTCCTCTTGTGCTCCTTCTCTGTAGTAGTAGCCATGCCAGAGTATGTGTACGACATGTCGAGCTGCTCAACCTTGTTGATTAGTTGCCTTTTACTTCTCACGACTTTTTCTTGCTGTCAAGCTTTTTCTTACTGTCGAAGGTTCTCTGTTCACTTTGTTTCCTTCTGTCATTCGCCTACTTTTTCACAACTTGTCGGGCCTTTTAGTTTGGTTGGACTTGGCTCTTAACAAATATATTAGGATCCTTCTTTGAGCTCTAGAGGAGCTCTATCCTCTGCTATTTCAGGAGTAATTCTCGCTCTTTTCATCTTACATTTTTAGGAATACTTTTCAATTGTTACAATTGTCAGGTTTCCTTTTTAGTCATTTTAGCATCATGTTTATCTCTTTCTTATATCCTAACTAAGTTGAACTCCGTAGTTCTTTCTGTTTTCCTCCTCCCAAATCTCTCATAGCATGTAACATCCCACCACCACAGAGCATATACTGACATTCTAGAGAATATCCGAGCACATATCCCACAGAAGTGGCATGTTAGAGCAGTCACATCAACTTGTAATGGCATCATATAAAACATAAGCATTTCAAAGAATTAGGTTTTTCATATCATTCATAGCCATAAGCTTACATTGTCATTACATTTTATAATCTAAGCTTACATTGTCATTACATTTTATAATCTATGTATTTACGTTACAAAAGATATGAGATTCTTTACATTTGATTCACAAACATAATCTTTCATTACACCCACAAACAACTCATACAATCCATTCCTTAAGTTATAACATCAATTAACAACCTAAACTCATCAAATACTTAACCAATTGATTCAACATCAAACTATGCTTATTTTAAGCCCTAATTAAGTCTAAAGCACCAATGTATAATATATTATCCTTATATGATTCAACCAGAACATAAAACACAAATTTCCTCTCTACCAAGCATTTCCACAATCGTGGGAAGGAACCACACAATTCTCACAATCGTGGGATAGGTGAACCAAAAATTCACCACTCTTTTCCTTCAACCTGTCTTCCAAATTCTAACTTCTTCATGATAGTTCATCAGTTACTCAATTATACCTTAAAAATACTTCAACTCCTCATCAATTCCTCCCTAAAACAATATAAAACCTAGGGTTTTCTTACATCAAGAACAAAACCAATTCATTCATCAAGTTTTAAGCACTTCTTATCATCAACCCTATATGCAATTCATCTCCAATCAATCTTTATGAATATTATACTTACATATATCACAATAAGGCAATCAAATACTTATTTAGCTCAAGGCCTCCTCAATTTAACAAGCTAAGCAAGCCTCCCAAACATTCAAACATACTCTAAGAACAAGATGGAATAAAAGGTGGGTTTCTAAACACAAGATGAAGGCTACTAAATTTTGGTAAAAATTCAAGGGTTATGGAGGTGGTGTGAGAATGACATTGGTGAAAGGAAGAAGAAGAAAACATAAGATCAAAACATGAAAGAAGGTAGTCTTGCAAGTGTGAGAGATGTGGGTGAAGTGTGCGGTGAAGAAAATGGACTGTTGGCATGCCACCTGTTATACTAAGAGCTATGCTATATGTCTTTGTCTTACACTCCCAATTGTCACTCCATAACTTGTCCATTTGTCATTTAATCAATAGGTCATGTGTCATTCAACTATAACACCATTTATCACTCATAGATTCAAGTCATTTGTCACTCTATTATTAATGTCACATGTTACCATTTCATAGGCTCATTCAACCTAAATTCCCATGTATCATTTTGTCTTGTCCTTTAATATTTTTCCTAGACTAGATGGATAGATCATCTTATCAATCACTCTATTGTAACAATAAATTCCCAATCCAATAATTGTAATCCATCAAACAAAATTCAAGTCATAATCAATAGACAATTACACCATAATCATTTAAGAACTTTCATTCTTATATATCAAAAGAGTGCATATACTATTTTTACAATGTCTCTAAATCATGATTCATGCATGGATGTGAATAGGATGCATGAAAATGAGATGCACTTTATGAATTCTCATATGATATGACTCAATCTAACAACTTAAATCGTTAAGTGTAAAAATGAGTTATTACATAGCAAATATTAATCGTGGGTTAATACTTAACCTGAGTTTTTCCTTAGATTTTGTTTAATCAAATTACGATCATTAATTAAACTTAAACATCGAATAACCTAAGATACGATCTCTACATTTAATTAAACTATAACATTATGAATTAAAAAAACTGATTAATTAAGGCATTAACTACATATGATGTGTTATTTACCTAGGTCTTGTCATCCTTAATTATTACAAATTATTAGTCGCTATATATGAATTTTAACATAATAATTACAAATTATACCGAAAATCTAACAATAGGTTTGCAAAAAACGATTCAGTGAAAGCCTTAAAATCATCTTTTTACAATATCCAATTCAATAAACACAAGATAATATAATCAATTCCTAATAATAGAAAAAAACAACAAAAACAAAGAAATACACTTATCCCAGGTCGTCGATGTCGATGTCGATGTCATTTCCGAAGTCAGAACATTTAGCCCTTCATCTTTTTCATGGCTGTCATGTTATTCATCTTTGCTGCAGCCCTCCCACCATCTTGAAAGCCAAAGAGGACAACATAACTCACCTCACAAAACTCTCTCCTAGCCGTCCCAATTTTCTAAAACCGAACAGGATAAAATATATAAGCTGCTATGTATCTTTTCGCTCTTGGTTCTTTACACACCTCCCAGCCGACACCTCCCTTTATTATGATAAAAAGCTATCTTAAAAAACGTGGGAGATGAGGCTTAACCGAAGAGAAAATAGGACTTTTAGCTACTCCACTTGCTTCAAAACTGAAGGAGACACAAAATAAGGAGATGCTGCCCTTTATTCACTTTCGGGTTGTTACTCATTACTAACCCTCCTTTTCGTCCGCCATCCATATATTCTTTATACCTTAAATGCTAGGTTAAATGGAAAGGACAGGTGGCATTTAAATGAAAGCATGAGGCGTCTCATTTTTTAACGCGCTGCATATGTCTTCAGTTCATGTTGCTGCAGCCATGACACATTTGGTTCCTCCAAAAGCTAGGTTTTTCTCATTATTTAAATGGACAGTAGCTTCATATAGGACAAATGGACAGGTGTAACGTTATATATGTGTTGTTTCAACCATTTTTCTCAAGCCTTACCCAATTCTTTACTTCAGCCGAACCTTCACTCTCCTACACCAGCCGACACACACTTTTATCTTGCCTTTATTCCTAAGCTACGTTACAAGACATAAGGCAGCTAGGTTTTTTTGAGATAAATGGATGGCTGGTCTTGTTCTTGTCTTGTAATGCATGTCACGTGATCTCATGGTTGCTGCATTTTGCTGCTTTAATTTCTTGCTATTATGTCATTTTGTATTTGTTCTCTCTCTTGGCTACTTCTTTGTTTTTTTCTTTTGGTTTCAATTTTCTAGATTTTCTTCGAGTCCAACAAACATTATTTTGAAGAGATTTTATTGTCTTATTCTTGCTCTAATTATCTTCTTCTTACTCTATGACGACAAGTGAGTGTAATTCTTCGAAAAATGGCCTAAATATAGTGCTTTCTACTCACTTTTACTTTTTTACTTTCATCTTGTACCTAAAATCATATATGTGTTAAAGTAAGTATATTAAGCAATTTCATGTCGTTAATCGCTAAGTGTTATGAAATAATTAAACAATCAATTAAGAACATATCACTGAACTTACGATAAATCACAAGCAAATGTTACCTTCTGTTTTAGAGGTTCCGAAGATCGAATTGAAGGCCTTACTTGATCACCTTAAATAGATCTATCTGGATGATGGAGAGTCATTACTAGTGATCATTTGAAAGGCAAGAGGAAAATCTAGTGACACTACTTAAAGAATACGAAACTACAATTGCTTGGACTTTAGCGGACCTGAAAGGAATCAGCCCGGTGATTTTCATGCATAGGATTCTTTTATATCAGAATGCTAAACCAAAATGAGAACCCCAAAGAAGGCTTAATCCAACAATGAAAGATGTGGTAATGAAAGAAATTTTAAAACTTTTGGATGGAGGTATAATTTATCCAATCTCATATAGTGAATGGGTAAGTCCCATGCATGTTGTGCCTAAGAAAACTAGTATGGCATTGATACGAAACTAGAATGATGAATTGGTACCGATGAGGGTACAGAATGGGTGGCGAATATGCATACACTTTAGAAAGCTTAATTTCACTACTCGAAACGACCATTTTCTGTTACCTTTTGTGGATCAATGTTAGAAAGACTTGCTGGTAAATCATGTTTCTACTTTTTGGATGATTTTTTTAGGTTACTATCAAATATCAAATGCTTAAGAGGATCAAGAAAATACTACATTCACGTGTCCCTTTGAAACATATGCTCTTAGGGCAATGCTATTCGATCTCTGCAATGCTCCAGGTACGTTCCAAAGATGCATAATGAGTATATTTTCTGAGTATATTGAAAATTGTGTTACAGTATTTACGGATTATTTCACTGTTTATCACTACAAGAAAGGAAACCATTTTGTGAAAATTTTAAAACGTCACAAAAGGCAATAAAACGTCGCAGAAAACCTTCTGCGACGTTTATTAAAACGTCACAAAAAAATATCACAGATGGTGGTTTAGATAATAGGTATTGGCAACGTCTGGTGGAAAACGTCATGAAAAGTACTGATATTCGGCGACGTTTCAAAAAACGTTAGGAAAGAAGAGGATATTTGGCGATGTTTTGTGAAAACTTCACGGATTGTTAGAGTTTTAACAACGTTTTAAAGACGTCGCAGAAAATCTGTAATCCGCAACATCTGTTTCATCAGACATCGCGAATTGTAAGATATTTATTAGTTTTAATTTAACCAAAAATAATTTTATTTTAATAATTTTTAAAAATTTATAATAAAGTTTTTCATTTATCTGAAAATAATTAATATTTAATGATGATTCAATATAAATTATAATTTTTTCTTTGTTTACATTTATCCGAATATAGGAATAATTTAATAATTAATCAATTTTAATGATTAATTTAAATTTTTTCAATTTTCTGAAAAAATTAATTTAATTATTTTGAATTATAATAATTTTTAATTTTAATTTGTTTCAAATATCCAAAAATAAATTTAATTTAATTATTTGCTAATTTAATACTTAACAAAATTTTAAAATCTTAGTTATTTAATAACTATTAAATATTATTTATGAAATTAATTTATTTAATAATTCTTCAATTTTTTGAATATATCGTTAATTTTAATAGTTATTCATGTATAACAAGAATCAAATACATGTAGACAATTAATTATTTAATTGCAATTCCCAAACATATCATAATACGATAATTAAAATAAACAATACGTCAAAAGTATTTAATATATCAATATGAGTACATATCTAATCTAAATGAACATTATGTGTAGAATATAAAAAGTTTCAAGACCTTTTTTTGTTGTTCGACTTCAGAAGTTAATTGATCCTGCATTTCTTTAAATTATTTAATCAATTCATCAACTTGAGACTGTAACCCCTGATTAGCCCTCTTTGACTCCTCTAATTCATCTCGAAGTCTCTTTCTGACCGAAGTCTTCCTTTGTGCTCGAGGTCCAATTCTTATGTCAACAACGTAATCTGATCTAGTGCCCAAGACTTTGTCGCACACTTTATCCACTATCATCGGATGACCATATTCTATTGCATGTGTCATTTTATGACACATTAATTCTTGAAAAAGTAATAATTAATTACATACACATTCTCATTTAACAAATATTTGTAAATGAACTATGTAGTCACCCATTTTGCTTTGCATTCGGCAGTTGTCCATTGATCTTTACTTTCATCATAATGAGTGTGATACCATAACTTCATCTGGTCACACTCTTCTCCATCTCTGACACTTTGTTATATAAAAATATATTACTAGTAATTTTTATCATAAATTTTTAAATGTCAATCAAAGTAAAATATAATTAAAAAGATAATAAATCGCAATCTCATGTCGTATCGCTACAAAGGTCTTGGAGTTGGAGTTTAGTCAATATTTGACCTGACTCTTAGCCAATTTAGCTTTTTGACTTTTTTCCTAATCATATACGTAGCAAAATCTATTATAACATCTATAAATCACAATTCATAAATACTAAAATATAATCAGTTGTCAAAGAAGTTGTGA
>JANZLF010000005.1:23321801-23341073 GCA_026546835.1 Erythroxylum foetidum | reverse complement strand
CTCAAAATACTGAACTATGTTCAGAAAATTATCCAACTCATGACCTTTAACCAATCCTATGACTTTTGATTCAATCAATCTCTTTCCATTTCTTCTCAATTCCATAACTTCTTCTTTGCTTTATACATAGCTAAATGCCAAACATTTCTTATTTAATAGTCCTAGCTTACAAAATGGTCCGGGGTCCAACATGGGGGACCTGACCTTTCGTGACGTTTAATTCACCAGAACGTCGCGCTCACTATTTTGGGACGTCTTCCTAAAAAATGATGCCAAATACTTTGTTATTCTGTGACGACTGCATACAACATCACGAAATATTGGCTCTTTTTGTGATGAAAGCCTTCAACAATTCGTGACGTTTTTTCAGACGAAAGCCTTCAACAATTCGCGACGTTTTCTAAAAAAACGTCACGAAATGTATATTTTTATTCTAGTGGCATCCCTTCAATGTTCACATCTCAGGGGAGTTCTCTATTCTTTATTTTCTTTAATTATCTTTATTGAGTTGTGAGTATCTTATACATGCATTAGGGACAATGTATGATTTAGGTATGGGGGAGTGGATGTTTATATTATGATGAACTTTTTGATTTTGTTTGGACTCATGAAATGTTGATTCATATATTAATTATTGCTTATGATAGCTTCAAAATTTTTTGATTATTGTTCATGACTAATTTTGAAATTAGGTGCAATTTTGGTTTTGGATCTAATGCATGAGAGACACAAGCATAATTAGTGTTTTCATTAAAATTTTCCAAATATCTCATTGGTTTTGCTTAATGAGAAGTGTGCAAGACTTGATGCAATTTTTGACACCTACGTGAGTTTTAAGCCTAAGAGCATTCATCATATATATATATATATATTTTTTGGTGTGTTATCAAACATAACTTGTTTATACTAGAACTTGCTTTTGAATACATGTTGAGACCACATTTTTGATGATTTTGTGTATAAAGATGATGAGGGCTTTTAGAATAACCACTTTTTGACCTAAACAAGCCTACCTTAATTTTTATCCCTAGAAAAACGAATTGAGCCTTAACCTTTCTTTCTTATATAATAACCTTATTAGAAGCCAAATTTAACTTTTTGTTGTTGATATCCTTAATAACTTTGAACCCTTAAATTGAAGGAATCGTATCGGGCTTATTTGCATAGAATTTTGACTATTTTCATGAAATGCTAATTAGATAATTCAAGTTGCATTGTTTTGATTTTTTATAGAATGAAGTAGAAGTAAAAAGAAGAAAAAAACTCCTATTTGATTTTTTCCTTTAAAAGAAGACCAAAAAAGAAAATAAAATAAAATAAAAAGTGATTGAAAGAAATGTTATTTTAATCAAGTGAGTTTTGATTTAAGTTGAAACTTGTGTGGATAAGTTTGTATGATTCCTTTCAATTTATGTAGCCAAAAAGTTCCTTTTTTCATACCTTACCTAAGCCACGATACAACCCTTATTAAGTCCCTTTGATTTATACATTAGATTCATTTTGTTTAGTAGTAGAGATATGATTCTTGAGTAAGCTTACGGAAATAACTTGCTATGCTTTGATTTGAGAGCTTAATAAACCCTAAACACTTTGAGCACATAGAGTGAAATCCTTGTGAGGGTTTCAAGTCTTGTTCACTTGTTTTAATGGAATTAATGACATTCTATGTTTTAACAATGAGTCCTATGAGTGCTCATTCTCTCGATTGTTATTTTATCTTAACTGTGAAATGTCAACTGACTTTTGGATTTTTTATGACATATAGGGAGATGAGAGGCTGTTGTGAAGATAATTAATATATTGAATTGGCGTATGCTTGAGGATAAGTATGAGTTTGATGTGGTGGAATTTGATCAGACCTCATTTTGACTAATTATTTGATATTATCTCCTTTATTTTGAATTTATTTTTGTGCTTAAATGTTAAAATTAATGTTTGTTTTGTTTTAGGAGATAAAAAGTTGAGATTGCATCAAATTGGGACTCTATTAATGATAATGACAAATTTTGGACAAAGTAAAGAGATTGATGCAGTAGATAAGGCTAATCACTTGAAAAGTTAGAATTCGACTGGAAGACTTCGCCTTATCCTTATCATGAGGGAGTTTGATTTTGAATTCATTTTAAATAGACATCTTTATAAGTTAAAGTTATATTAGGATTAGATTAGAAAACCCTATCAAAGGAACGTTTCTCACAAAAAAAAAGAGGTTCCCTCTTTTTTTAATGTTTTTAACAATTATTTAGTCTATCTTTTATTTTTGTTATTGGAGAAAAAGCTTGTGTGACTAAACTCATTATTCTCAATCAAGGGGATTCAATACTCTGGTTGTAACTTTGTGAGAATTTGCGTTTCAAATGTTTATTCATGTTTTAAATCAAGTATTTATTGTTTTAAGTTCTCATATTTTATGAATTATTAATATTAGATTAATTTAATAATTTAATTTAATATTAATTATTCTATCACTATCTAAGAATTCAGTGACCCTTAATTGTCATAAGGATTAGTACAAGTAGCAAGTAGGTTATTTATAAATTTTCATATTTAACTTATGATAAATAAGAAAACTAAATTAAATAGTTGCAGCTATCTTGATTATTTAATTTAGGATTTAGTCTTTTTCATGGAGTTTATTGCTATCATTTATTTAATATGGAATGCTATCATACCTAGTCAATAGATAATAAGTTTTGGTTGGATGCTAGGTTTGAAACAACTAATTTAGGAAGTTTTGAGATTTATTATGACTATCCTAATATGTTTCGAACCAACAGCTTAAATCATAAAAATATTTTTTTAAAACCAATGATCAATGTTACAATCAAATGAGATCTTTCCCTTGAATCAAATTTTGGTAATCTTGACTTTCTCATATTTAAATTCAATTGATTTAATTTGTTTCATATTAATTTCAGTTAATTAGTTATTTAATAAAACACCCCCCCCCCCCAAAAGAAATTAATTTTATTGCTTGAAATTAAGAAACTAGTATTCAGTTCTCTAGAGATTCAACCTGATTTTATGACTACTACAAAAGTTTGGAGAATTGGTATTATTTTGGGGGCTTCGACCAATGTAGGTTAAAGTTATCAAATTTGATGTACCATGAGTTTGTAGTAACATTGATTAAAGTATTGGTTAACCAATAAGCCATACCGGTTAACAAATATGCCTACTGATTGAACATTATTACATCATTTAGTAAATCTAGTTCTTTTAATGTATATTGGTTAACTAATTTGCTGTGTTGGTTAACCAATACACTACAAGTAGCCGTTATAATGGCTAGTTCTTGGCTCCAATAGGTAAGAAGGGTCCAAAACACTATAAATATGTGTTTTCTCATTATTTTTAGCATCAAGAATTTTTGATGTATTTTACAAACATTTTAAATGTTTTTCAATCATTTGAGCATTATTGCTTCATATTTGTGTGAGTGTGCCTCTTTTTAATTATCACGTGAATAAGTGGGTTATTTTGAGTTGTAAAATTTGGTTAGGGAATTATATTATTGTACTTGGAGTGATCCAAGTAAAATTAAGGTTCCTCTTCACCTTGGAAGAAGATTGTAAAAAGGTCGTCCCTGTTTATAAAAAAAAGATTGTATGAAAGTTAATCTTTGCCATAAAAGAAGAATTAAAATAGAATTCCAAGAAGAGTCTTGCTAGTGAACATAGGCAATGGTTGTTTGATAAACCACTATCAGTTACATTTTCTCTTTCTTATCCTCTTTAAATTATTGTTCAATTTTTTGATTAGTTTATGTTAAGAAATTTATTTGTTTAAATATATATATTAATTATTTTTAAATGGGGCTCATTGGTTTTCTAAAATTGCTCTTTTCGCCTGGTATGTTATAGGATAAACAACAGGGATACAGACAGTAGAGAATATCTATTTTCTATAGTTTCTATTTTTCTTAAAAAATCTTGATTTTTATAAACACCAAATTCACTCTCCCCCTCTTGGGTGCCACTAAGGACTAACAAGTGGTATCAGACATGTCTATTAGGCCAAATTTTCTATAGAAATCTTATAGCAAAGATCATAATAACATATTTAGATGCATCGTCATCATCATTCAACCAAGAGGGATAAAACATTAGTATACCACCTTTCTTTAATGGTAATGATTACCTTTATTAAAAAACTAGGATGAGATTCTTCTTAATGGGCAAAAGTGTAAACCTATGAGAAATAGTTTCAAATGGTCCCTTTATTCTTGAAAAAATTATAGATAACAAAATGGAACCTAAATTAAAGTAAGAATGAGAATCTCAAGAGAAAGGATTGGTTTCCTTAAATAGTGTAACTGTACACATCATTTTTTGTTCATTAGGAAGAAATGAATTCAATAGGATTTTTTTGTTTGAAATGACTCATGAAATTTGGCATACTTCAAAAGTTACACTTGAGGGAACCTATTAAGTAAAGGAAGAAAAGTAAGGATGAAAACATATCAATATGAATTGTTTTAAATGAAATATGATGAAAGTATATCTAACATGTATACTAAATTTATTGATATCATCAATGCTCCCAAAGGTTTGGAAAGACCTATACTAGCATGTATACTATATTTATTGATATCATTATGATCCTAAAGGTTTGGAATGACATAAAAAGAAATCACATCCCCAAATAAAAAGAATTTAGTTTTTAAAGACTCAAAGGAATAATCATGAAGAGGAAGAGACATTAACTAGTGAAAGTGATAAGAAGGATGAGATGCCTCTAATATAATCAAAACACAAAAAGAATATTCTTTCAAATCATCCATAAATGATATTTAAAAAGAGGCAACTAATAGTTCATTCTTTAGAAAGTTTTCATAAACTGCTCGTATTTATCAATTTGAGTATAAATCCTTCGTATTGATTGGTTGAGTGAATTATGAATAAGATTTTTTTTCTTTTTATAGTATAAACCTTAGTGCCTAAACTTAACGACTATGTGCTTATTTAGTTATATCATTTGGGTAATAATTTCGCCAGACCTTTGAGTAAGAATAGCTCTTGTTCAATTTGAAGAGAGAAGAGGATGACTGATGGAAAATCACCGTATTAAATGACCTTTTCGAGATCTTTATTGAGTTTATTCATGTCTTATCTACATAATTTTATTCTAATTTGAGTTTTAAAGGGTTGGGTTTAAGTTATTAGGGATTATTATCCCTTCCAAAGAGTTTGTTCATTGCGTGGTCCCCAAATAGTCGTATAGGTTAACCAAATATCCTTTAATGATTGATCAATGTCCTTACTTCTGAAACTCCTTTCTTCCTTTCTTATTAATTAGTTTGGTCATACTATTCAACCAATGTCACCTTATAGTTAACCAATTTAACTTAATGGCTGAAAAATATAAAAATATCACCTCTTTCTTCAAAAGTCTTTATTATAGTGAATCTATAGAAACGCTGGTCACACACTTCGGTTAACCAACAACTAATATAGGTTTCCAATAAAGTAAATACTCTGACATTTAAGGACCAACCACTAGACACTAGTTGACTAATTTATGTGAATGGTTAACCAATATTTAAGATTTAAAACTAAAATTCTTTCTTTCTTTTGTTCACCAAGCCTTCGTTGCTTTCTCTCCCCTCTCTTTAAAAATCTAACTTCTCCACTAAGGCATTATGCACCTAACTACATTTTTCCACTAACCATTCCTTACTCACCTAACCTTTCCTACCATTTTCTAAGACGACATTAACCATCGGGGACTCTCCCTTATAGCTCCACTCTTCTCTAGCATCTCCCTCCCTTCTTTAATGAGATTTTGGTGACTCCCATAGCCCTAAGAAGTTCACTTGCATCCCAAAGATCACATGCCATCGGCCTACAATATCAATTCATCCAGTTTCTTATCTTGTCTTTAGGGATATCTCCAATTTCTCTTTTTGTCTTTCAATTGACATTTCCCTTAGCTTGTGATCTCACTAATAAGCATGTTTATGCAAGTTCATAATTCAATTTCAAGAGTTAGCCTCTACATTTTATTAATTTGTCATTTAGGGCAAGTTAGACTTTCATAATTGGGAATTTCACATTTTTATGCATATTCAATATTATTTTTTAACTTGAAGATTTGTTAGTTTAATTGAATATTGGTTTAAGTCTTACAAATGTTAGGCTATTCTATACTAATCTCCATCCTCAAGTAATTCATGGTGACACCAACAGCTTCTTCAAAGTCCATAGTGTTAATATCTAGTTCATTTTTGATCTCATCATTGAGATCTTAGGAATTTCATTTCTTGAAATTCCTGAACCCTATAGTTATTGCACTAAATACACCATTCAACCTTATTTTGTGCCAAATAGATTCAAAATCATTTTTGAGTTAGACCTCCAGATAGAGGTCCATAGAAACCTTGATGTTCATGGCTTCAATGTTAATTATACCTCCTTTTCACTGTCTCTTCATCAAGTATAATTTTTTCCATTGGTGATCGTTGTTCCTTTCTTGGCCACGTTGATTAGGAAAGTTTATTCGTCTTAGTTTATTTCTTTTTCTCAGCATGGTAAATTTCCATCAAACCAAGAAAATTAAACTTCTTACAAATTGTGTTTAGATATATTATTTTATATTTCAAATATCTTATTTTAATTTTGAGATTACTTTAATATCCAATGTAACTTTTGAAGCCATCTCCAACTGGTCCACTGCTCCTCTTCTCACACGCCACAAATGCCTGCAGCCACCCCATCTCTTGGTAGATGACTCATGCATTTTTTATTGCAGTTATTAGTGGCACATTGCACGATGCAAGTAGTAAACTTTCAAGCGGCTTAGCTGGCAAGAAAACACACGCACAAGGGTCGTTGTTTCATTATTTTAAACCACTTGTAGTTGTAGAGGGAGATGTCTGGAAAAGACCCCACACGAATAATGTCATTAGCAATGGGAGTTTTTAGGGTTGGAAACAACATCTGCTACCACGAGCCCACACACCCCTATCATAATTCCAGCTTCACATGAAGGCGATGATTAGGGTTTTTAGAATTTCTTGTTTCTGAAACAAGGTGGCATCTCTCTCAAGTTTAAGACTTTGAATTCCCAGTTTAATTATCTGCTTCACCTTATCTGTATAATCTAATTCGTATTTATATAAAATAAATAGGGTGATTTAGGATGAATTCTTAAGTCAAAACTTATTATAATATTTAGGATTTGTTATTTTTATTTGCAAAATTAGATATCAATAACAATCAAACATAAGTAAATAAGTTCTCTAATACTACTATTGAGAAATTGAAGTGGGATCCGATCTTCTATTCAGCAGATAAGAACATAACACTTTTGTATTTACTAAAAAAAACATAACACTTTTGTATGATTTCTCAAAAGCTAAGATAACTTAAATTCTATAATATGATTATCACATAAAATATAATAAAACGTAAATCTTAATTTATATCTTATTACGAAGATTGATTCTTTTTCTTGTCATCTTTTTCAACTTGTTTCTAAAATTGGCTCATTTCAACCAATATAGTCAAATACGTGTCAGACCTTTAGCATTATTCATAAAACATATTGAGAGAACTTTACAACTGTTGTAAAGAGGATTAGGCAATAAGTGTTAACTAAATTGTACCATTTAGTAATTTAATTGAAATAAAATTCTAATTTTAATTAGAATAACAATTCATTATTATCAAATACTAATTATGCCTAAATAAGATCAAATATTTCATATTGGTTCTTATTTATTAAATATTCCATATTTAGTTTTAATCATAAAGGTTTTTTAAAGGTTACAATCAAGTCTAACTTGATTAAAATACCTCTCTCTCTTCAACTTATTTGTTATGTCATATCTATTAGATTTTTAAGTATGTTGACAATGAATATATATTATAAGCATAAATCATATTAAGACTTAGATAAATTAATCTCCTTTAATTTATCTTTAATTATCTAATTAAATAATTTATATTTATATATCAAGATTGACCTGTAGTAATGCATCATGACCATTCAAATATTTAAGAAAGTCAAAGTAGATTTAAATAACCTTTTCATCATGATTTTTCATTTAATTTAATTCATTCATCGTACTATGTTTCAATTAGACATAGAGCATATAAATAATCTTTACTCTATTTGAGTCCAACCATATTAATTCTCTACCATTAGTAATTGATTTCATTAATGACATTTGAAAGTTATTCTTAAAGCATCTTTCCACCTTTATCAATGACTTCTCGAATCATACTAATTGAAAATAATTAAACATTTTCTCTAATCATTTTAGAGTAATAAATTATATATTGACCACTCAACTACTTCTATATAGTTCATATTATATCTAATAATTACTGACTGAGCTATCCTTGACTAGAATTGGTTATAAGTAATATCAAAATATGACGATTCCTATATAAGATATTTTAGTGATCTCAAGTTAAAGGATTACTTATACAATCATCACACAGAAATTTTTCATAAACATACAAATAATTTCAATTGTAAAGTGTATATACCGTATAGAGTTTATCATATACATCTGAATATGTATGAGATAAAAAATACCTTTAAGGAATTATGTCATTATATACCGTATAGAGTTTATCATATACATCTGAATATGTATGAGATAAAAAATACCTTAAAGGAATTATGTCATTAAACTACAACTAACCAATTGTTTGTAAGGTATAAACCAATACAATGTCCCTCTGTAGTACTCTAAAGTTTTTTACTTCTTCTATAGACATAACCATGGATAGTTCTAGGAGATTTTAATAGTACCATATTACACTCAGAAGCTAAAGGTAATATTTTCTTGAGAAGCTTCAATGGGGAATTCAAGAATTATGCAAAACCACATTAAAGTCACTAATACAAAGGTTTAAGGGAAGCTTTTACATGTAATAATAATCAAAGTGGTATTTAGTTCATGATAAAGAAGCTATATAGAGCTATTATTAAAGAACTCTGACCAACCCAATTTCTTGATAGCAAGGGAAATTATAGTAATCCCTTTTCTTTGATCATATAAATATTGTCATTTAAAACTTGTTCAAGAATTACTAGAGAAGTGCTCCTTTCCACTTTAATGATTGCCTAAAAGGAGTTGACGGCTTCTAAGAAACAATTGCAAAAGTCATAACTTTAAAATTCCAAGGTTGTAATCCTATGTTTATATAAAGAAACTCCAAATGGTAAAGAAAGAACTCAATGACTTGAACTACAATAGATTTGGCAATAATCAAGAAGAAGTGATGGAAAGTAGAGAAAAAATTACACATATTCAAGGTGAGCTTTACTAATCTATTAATAAAACTGAGAAAAGAACAACTCTTACAAGTTATATTCAAGCTTTAGAAATTCATAACTCGTATTAAAGTAAAAATAAAGAATATAATGGATCAAAGATGGAGATAGGAACTCAAGCTTTTTCCGTAATCTATTATGTCAGGGAGGAACTCTAATGGAATTTCTTTTGTAATGAAGGACAATGGGGAATTAGTATAGACTCAAAACGACATAATACAAGAGTTCATAACTAAATTAGTGACACAATTGGTTCCTAAGATAATGTTTGTTCATCTGCAAATGTCTTGATATCATATATCTTAGAGTAAATCACTAAGGAAGAGGCAAAATCACTCACCATAGCCTTTAATACAATAGTTGTGGTAAAAGTAGCTTTTCAGCTAAACCCTGATAAAACATTAGGGCCTGATGACCTAAATGCATTCTTCTTTTAAAAAAGTATGGAACCTAATTAAGAATGAGGTAACTTAAGTAATATTGAAATTCTTTAGGAATAAGAAGACATTGAGAGAGTTAAATAAAATATTAACCACTATTATCCCTATGATACCAAACACTTCTTCTCTAAAGGATTTTAGACCTATCTCTTATTGTAATATTATATATAAAATCATTGCTAAGCTTCTAACATCAAAGTTAAAGGAAGTTTTAAAGTCTTATGTCAATCATTCTTAGGGTGTTTCTATTTAAGGAAGAAAAATAGGGGATAATATTCTTGTAGCTCATGAACTTTTCAAGAACTATAATGAAGGCACTCTTTCAAAAGCTATCCTATTAAGATTGATTTTCATAAGGCTTTTGAATCTACCAACTAAGAATTTATGTTGCACATTCTTGAAGCATTTGGATTTCTACCAAATTTTAGAACTTGGATTAATTAATGCATATTTGTTACCTCTTTTTACATGTTGATTGATGGGGAAACCAATGTCATAATTAGAGGTGGTAAAGGATTGAGGCAAGTTAATCCAATCTCACTCTACTTGTTCACCTTATGTCTAGATACCTTAATTAGATTGATTGACAGTTTACTAAGTACCCTGATGACTACTTTACGTTCATTCAAGGATTTATCTAAGTTCCCCACTAATAAAGATAAGAGCTACCTAAAGGTATTAATTGTTGCCAATCACCAAGCAACATAGCTTGCCAACTTATTACGATTAAAATTAAAGAACCATCCATTTACTTACCTTGGTTTCCTTGTAGCAACCAAGAGACCAAGGTTGAAAGACTACTTATCACTTATTAAGAGGATTCAAAGGAGAATTAGGAAATGGTGTAATAGGTATTTGTCATTTGTGGGTAGAGTTTAATTCATCAACATTATGCATATCTATTGGCTCTCTTGCTTCTTTTTTCCTAAATATCTAATCAAAACAATGTAGAAAAATATTGAGACACTTTTTGTCGTTTGGTGACCTAAATAAAAATATAATAGCTAAAGTCTAACTGTTAAATCTTTATATGCCAAAGTAGGAAGGAGGAATTGGGATTGTATCCATCAAATTTATCAACAAGGCTCTAATTTCTAGAATAATTCTAAGATTCTTAACTAAAAAAGATATCTCATAAGTGAAATGGATACACTTAGATTATTTAAAATGTGAAAGTTTTTGGCAATTAGACAAAAAACAATTGATTTATGGACAATGGCATATTAGTTATGCTAAGATAGAACTTATACAATGAGCTAAGGTTTAGAATTGATAATGGTAGCCATAGTAAGATAATTTAAATAACTAAGGCCTTTAAATTAGATCAATGAAATGTTTAACTTCTGAAACTACTTGCTAGAAAATATAGAGGTCAAAGAAGTGATAAAAGATAGTTAATAGCAATAAAATATTGATATTCTATTTGTATCATGACTATGGCATAAATAAAAACATATAAAATATTATAATCTAGATAAAACACCCATTTGGTTTTGTTTACCAATAAATCCTTTAACGAACTATTAAAAAACCAAGCAAATAAAATGAACTTGTTTAGAGTAATCTTAGTTTAAGCAAGCACCATCTAGATTTTCATCCATTTTGTAATTATTAGTGAGGCAACCTTAGATAGAACGGGAGGAAACAACAATATTCTGCAATGTTGTAGGTTGTGCAACAACATCTTAAGAATCGAAAGAGAAATGAGAGATAATAAAGGTAAAGTAAGAAAGATAAAGTTGGAGAGAGAAAATACTCTTCATTAGTTTATAATGCAATATACAAGAAGCCTTTATATACATAATCAGTAAAAAAACTAACTAACTAACTCTAATACAGTTACATAATAACACAGTAACATAGAGTAGTCTTCAGATTCCCCCTCAAGTTGGAAACATAGTGAGACCTAACTTGGAAGACAACATCAGGTGAGAATCGTGACCAAGAGGTTGGGTCATGAGGTCAGCCAGTTGCAATTTAGAAGGAATATATGCAGTTTGAAGAAAGCCATCTTGAATTTTCTCTTGAGTGAAGTGACAATCAATGCCCAAATGTTTTATTCTCTTATGAAAACAAGGATTAGTTACAATTTGTTGAGCAGTCTTATTATCACAAAATAAAGTAACTCGAACCTAAACTAGAATGGATAAATCCCTGAGCAAATAGGATAACTAAATTAGCTCACTAGTTGTAGCAACCATACTTCAATATTTGACTTCAGCAAATGACTTAAAAATAGTAAATTGCTTCGTTGTCTTCTAAGAAACTAGAGCATACCCCAAGAAGATGCAGTAACCAATAACGATTGACGAGACATCAGGCAAGAAGCCCAATCTGCATTCAAAAATGCAGTTAACTTGAGCTGTGACTGCACAAGATAAAACAACCCTGTAAAAATGGAACCTTTCAAATACTTGAGCACATGAGTAACAGCCTACATATGAGGAACAAGAGGAGCAAATAAGAACTGACTCAAATGCTGCACTGCATAACAAATATCCGACCTAGTCATTGTCAAATACAACAACTTTCCTATAAGTTTCTAGATGTTCCAGAGGTTCTCCCTCAGTAAGTGACTGCTTGGTATGTTAAGGAAAAGGAGTAAAGCAAGGCTTAGCTCCAGTCAGATCAGCTTTAGCTAAGATATCCATAATAAATTTCCTCTAATGCAAATATGTTCCCTACTCATTCCTACACAACTCAATACCTAAGAAATATCATGCAAGTCCTAAGTCCTTAATGGTGAACTTAGCATGCAAAGTTGTCTTCAAACTAGCAGTGTCAGAATCATCGTTACCCGTAATCAAAATATCATCAACATATATGAGGATGGCTGTAAACTTATCTCCTTCCCTCTTAATAAATAAGGAGTAATCATTAGTGGACTAAACATAACCCAAGTGAGTAAAAAACTTAGAAACTTCCTTATTTCAGTGTCTTAAGGCTTATTTAAGGCCATTCAAAGACTTCTTTAATTGACAAACCTAACCAAGTTTAGCAGCATGATACCCATCAGGAGGGATCATATATATCTATTCATCAATATGACCATGCAAGAAAGCCTTCTTAATGTTAACTTGATGTAAAGGCCAATTTTGAGCTGTGGCCAATACAATTACAACTCTAACAGTAACAAGTTTGTCCACAGGTCAAAAACTATGCTTATAATCTTTACCCTCCTTCAGATTGAAACCCCTCATGATCACCCTAACCTCGTACCTCTCAACGGTTACATCTGGATTGTATTTGATCTTATAAATCCATTTGGAAGAAATAGCTTTATGTCCTGCAAGTAAAGTGGTTAGTTCCCAAGTATTATTCCTCTCTAAAGCATTAAGCTCCGACTCCATGGCCTCCACCCATAGCTTATCCTGACTAGCAGCAAGAAAGTTAGCAGGTTTCTAAGTTGTAAACACATTAGCCAATGAGACCATATAATCATTAGGTAGGTGTTCAAATTCTGTAGAAGAAAAGAGAGGATGATATGTAGAAAAAGCGTGTGAAGTTGAGGAAGAAGTACGTTGTTGGCATGAACATATGGAAAAAAAATCTTGTAACTAATGTGATTGTTTTTTGTGTCTTTGAGATTTGCGCAGAATTAGTGAAGGAGAACGAAGTAGAATGTACAAGAGAGGAGGAGGAGAATTAGAGACATTCACGGGTAAAATATTATCGACAGAATCAATAAGAGAACCAATCAAAGAAGGAGATATGGTATGAATAGGTGAAGAAATATTAACTAGAGGACTCTCAGAACAAGACAGGTCAGGAAAAGATGAAGAAGGTTTAAAAGGAAACACTTTCTCACAGAAAGTAACATCTCTGCTTAATAAAACGCATTGTCTCTCAAGATCAAAGAGCTTATAACCCTTTTGTGTAGGAGGATATCCTATGAGCACACACTTATGAGCTCTAGGCTCAAATTTGTCACCCTTTGGACCCACCTTAGCAGCATAGCAAAGACAACCTATAGTTCTCAAATGAGTATAATCAAGTTTGGAGTGAAACAATATTTCATAAGGACTTTGTCAGCTCAGAATGGGTGTCGACATTTTGTTAATGAGATAGGTGGATAATAAAAGACATTCCCCCAAAAAATGGTTAGGTTAATTGGCATGGATTTTGAGAGATCTAGCTATGTCAAACAAATGCCTATACTTTCTTTTAACTATGCCATTCTGTTGTGGGGTATAGGTCATTGATTTCTGGTGAATAATTCTTGTATCTCTCATAAGTTGGCCACATTGTGAGTAAATAAACTCAGAATCATTGTCAGTCCTCACATACTTGGGTGTTTTAAAAAAATGGTTTTGTATATATTTCACAAAAGAAATGAATATACTACTAACTTGCTACTTACTTTGCAAAAGATAGGTCCAAGTAGTATGAGAAAAATCATTCACTATAATAACGAATTATCTTAAACCATCAAGATTACGAGTTGTATATGGTCCCCAAAGATCCATATGAATAAGCTTAAAAATAATGGAAGAAGAATGTGTGCTCCTTTGAAAAGGAATTTGGTGAGATTTAGCCATTTTGCAAGTATCATAAAAGAATTTATTGATATCAAACTGTTTACAATCAGCTACATGAGAAAGTTTAGAAGCTGAATAATGCCCTAGTCTCGCATGAAAAATATGCAAGTCTACATTATTGTGAGTGACAAGATATGAATGCCTAACATCAACAAAAGAATTCTCCATATCAGCTGAATTATGTAAAAATTTGACAGAATGTTTTACAAAAGTATCATGAGGATCAGCCACAAGGTAGTATAATCCGTTTATGCCTATGCCAACAACAACAACTTTACTAATGGTAGGGTCCTAAAAGGTACAGTGAGAGACATGAAAATGTGCTTCGAGTTTTTTAGATTTAAGAAACTTACCAACAGAAAGGATATTATACCTAAACTCATATACATTTAGTACATTATGCAGACTTAAAGTGGGAGTTATAGGGATTGATCCAACCATTGTAAGATTGTTTGTTAAACCATCTAGTAAAGTAATGAATATTGGTTGAGAAAGTAGTCTGGTACAAGAGAAAAGATGAATAGATGGGGTCATATGGTCTGAGGCTCCTATATCTACAATGCATTTACCATGCATACTATCATTGTGCATACAAGAAAAAGCTGATTAGTTAAGAACAATATCGGCATAGTTCATACTTGCACCAGAAGCCTCTTGTGGGACAGTAACCTTTCCTTTAAGTATTTTCATAATTTCCTAATATATCTGAGTAATCATCTGCTAATTAACTTGATTCCCATTGTCACTGTTCAAATCCAATGGATTATCTTGTTTGGTCTCACTACCAGGACCAATAATGCTGACTTGAGCAGCCATCCAACCAAGTTTCTTTCCTCTTTTCCCTTTGTACCAATTTGGATATCCTATCTTTTCAAAGCAACTCTCGAATAAATGTCCTTCCTACTTATAATGAGTACAGAATCTTCTACCATTCTTCTTATATCCTTTTGAAACTACACCAAAACCTTTGGTGTTGGACCCTGAATTTTTCTTAGAATAATAGAATTAATAAATGAGAAATGTGGATATGTCTATATTCTGCTTTAGTGTTTCTAGTGTATAAGAGATTTTGAAATGGGAAGAATTAAGGTGAAAGTTAGAAGTAGAATGAAAGCAAAAATGAAGTTGAATTTATGTAGTAAGTTAATGAAGAATATGTACATATGTGTATATTTTGTTGTTAGTATTCATGATTAATCATGGACTATATATTTTTCTTTGGATGATATTGATTTGAGAATGAGGAGTAAATAAGTAGAAAAGGTGATCTTGGTATGAGTTGTGATAAGGAAAGATTGTGAAACAAAATGGGTGGTTGATCTAGAAAATATTCACGGCGTATGTTTTATTCTTTTAGCCACAACTTTTTTTAGTTATCCAAACGAGATGATTCCTTATTAAGATTAAACTAGAAACATAGGGCTACATTTTTTATGAAGACATCAAATTTAAATTCTGTCGTTAAGAATCTAAAAATTTGTCATGAAGTTGAGAATTAGGTGTAGTACATTGGTGGATGAATGTAAAGTTCATATTCTAAATTTGAGGGAAATTCTGGATTGATCTAGGCTAGATTAGATAAAGTTGTACTCTAAAAAGTTGTAGATCTTTCTTTTAGCTTTCAAACGATATATATTATGAAATTTTTGGACTTCTAAGCTGAAAGTTATAGTCCTTGTAAAGGAAGATGTATCTTCTATCTTTTCACTTCTTCTATGTTTTGTATCTTCTATGTTTTGCTTCTTCTATGTTTTACTTCTTCTGCCTTTTGTTTCTTCTGTGGTGACATCATCTTCTTCTGTGTTTCTTCTATGATGACATCATCTTTTTCTGTGTTTTGCTTCTTATATGATGACGTCATCTTCTTCTGTGTTTTGCTTCTTCTGCATTTTTGTTTCTTCTATGATGATGTTATCTTCTTTAATGTTTTGCTTCTTCTGTGTTTTCGCCTGGCCTATCTTCTATTCCATTTTTTACCCTTCAGACGATAAAAGTTTTCTTTGTCATCTTCATAAAAGTTATATATCTTGAAGTCCTCTTTCGAATCATATAAAGAAAACCTTAATCCCATATCTGTAGGGAAAGTTATAGCAATTTTTCCCACTTCTTCTGTCTTTTTTCCACTTCTTCTGTCTTTTTCATTAATCTGCTTTGTAACTAGCTTCTATTCTATTTTAGACCCTTCAAAAGATAGAATATGTCTTTGAGGTCTTCATAAAAGTTGTAGATATTGAAGTCCTCTTTCGAACCATATAAAGAACACCTTAATCTGATATCTGTAGGGAAAGTTATAGCAATTTTCCCACTTCTTCTGTCTTTTTTATTAGTTTGTTTTGTACCTATCTTCTGTTCCATTTTAAACCCTTAGAAACATAGAATCTATCTTCTAGGTCTTTATGAAAGTTATAGATCTTTCTTTTATATTTCCAAAGTAAATTTTAGACATTAGATTCGGAAGTTATGGTCCTTATAAGGGAAGATGCTCAAGAGTAAAGATGTATCTTTTGCCTTTTTGCTTCTTCTGTGATGATGTCATCTTCTTTTGTATTTCTTCTATGATGACGTCATCTTCTTCTATATTTTTCTTCTTCTGTATTTTTCTTCTTCTATGATGACGTCATCTTCTTATATGTTTTGCTTCTTCTGTGTTTTCACCTGGCCTATCTTTTATTCCATTTTCGACCCTTCAAGCGATAAAATCTGTCTTTGTAGTCTTCATGAAAGTTGTAAATCTTAAAGTCTTGTTTCGATCCATTTAAAGAACAAATGAATCAGAAATTTATAGAGAAAGTTATGGCTATTTCCATGAAATGGGTTTAGTATGATTGAGGACAAAAACAGGTTTGATTCTTTTGGTCATAACTTTTTCTCTAGACACCCAAATGACTTGATTGTTGAACCATTGGATTTTTAAGAAATTTCTATACATCTAAAACAAAAATCATAGCCATATGAAATGACATGAGAAATATTGAGTGAAAACGTGGGGCTGGTACAGTGAGTGTGCTATTAAATAATAGGAACTGATGTTATTCCACTGAATATACCTCAGCATTTTGATGATTTCTGGATCGGTGGAGCTCCAAACGAGATGATTTATAATTTTTAGTAAACTAGAGACATGGAGCTACAAATAGTATGAAGAAATTGAAATCTAATCTAGTCTCTATGATGTTTAAATTCTGGATAGAAATTGTGCCTAGTATACTGGCTTGGACAAGAGCAGTCCAAAAATGTTGAAGTGTATCTTTCGAATCACTGAACCAAATGGATTGATTTTGGTGTAATTGGAAACTTAAGACAAGGGAGAACACTTTTCTAGATGAAAGATTTATGTCAGAATATTAAAGGGTACTTTTGGCAATACACTTAAGTATAAAAGATATAAGGCATAAATGGAAGGACAAAAGGGACAATTCTCAATCATTAAGGCCATAATTGGAAGAAGAAGTGTTTTCTTGCTTATAAATGAAGAAGGAAAACCTGAATAGAAGGATAAGCAAAAGAGAAGAACAAAAATTTAAGAGAAAAGAGAGAATGTCATGAAAAGAGAGAGAAATACAAAGAGAAGAAGAGAATGAGAGAAAGAAGAGAAAACAAGCTAGAGTTTCAATTACGTTAACCTTCAAGAGAGATTTTGGAGTTTTTCAAGAAAGGAAAAAGGAAGAGGAAGACAAGAGATTCCCTTTGAGTTAAAGAACTCTTCAATTAGTGAAGAATCAAGGTAAGACCATTTTGAATCTTTTGGATTTTTGGAAGGATTTTAGTCCATGGAGCTTATAAATTCTTGGGTTTAAGCATTCTAGAATCAATTTTAGTAATTTTGCATTTTGGGATTCTCTATTGGATTCCTATTGAATGAAACTTGGTTTGTTTTAGGAAATCAAGAGAATCCTACCCAAGAGTAAGAAAAAAGACAACCTTGACTTAGATTTTTGCAAGGAAATGAGGTGGGTAATGTATTTATAGTTATTGTGTGATTGGGCAAATACTTGCCTATGTGTGAATATGTGTTAAAGTGTTTGAAATTGACTTGTTGAAAATACATGATGATTTTGATTGTGTTATACTGTCAAAGAAACATGATATCTTAATGTAATTAAATGGTGATTTTGATCGATGTTATGCCTTGATATTTGTCGTGGCATTTTGTATAAATGAAAAGAAAGGAAAAAACATGAAAAGCATGGAAGCATTTAATAAGATGATTTGAGCATGATTATGTGCTTCTGTTTGAGCGAGAGTGGAACCATTCTGTTCGTCACATGCACGTTGACAAGAGCCTTCTCTTGGCTTCTCGCTTATTGCATATGAGCTCCGAAAAATGGACTCATTCTGTTCATGGGGTAAACTTTGGTTTCCTCATTCTGTTTCATGGAACCCTTGAGTTGTTTGTTGTGCATTGCATCTTTAAATTGTCAAGTATGAAGCATATTGAGTGCTATGTGATTTAAGCTAAATTTGATGAATGTTTAAGTTATTTGAATAAAGTATAAATGGTAGAATTGCTAGACATATATATATATATACATATGCTTGACTTTGGTCAATTGCCAATGGCTATAAATATATTAGCCACTGAGCTGTGTAGCTATTGAATTATTTGGCTCAATGTACGTTCAAGTTGATATATCAAAGGACCATTGCTTTGGCCCTACCTTTCATTAATTTCTTTCCACAATTGCTCAACAGATTGAGCATATAGAAATGAATTTGAAGGCTCTATAATCATCAAGTTCAAAATCCAGCAAGTGACCACATAATCACATCTAATCCATCTTTGATAATCAGGATTATCAAAATTTGGTTTAACACATTCTGAGGACTGGACGTAGCCCACGATTTGGGGTGAACCAGGATAAATTGCAGTGTCTATCACTCTAACTCTCTATCTCTATTTTTAGATTCGAGTCTTATCAGTACTTACTAAAATAATCAAAGTTTTCAAAAGTTTTGATTAATCAGAATCTATTGAAAAATTCTGTAAAAGAATTTTATTTCTAACA
>JANZLF010000005.1:23305423-23321407 GCA_026546835.1 Erythroxylum foetidum | reverse complement strand
TTTCAAAAGTTTTGATTAATCAGAATCTATTGAAAAATTCTGTAAAAGAATTTTATTTCTAACAAACAGTTTTCTTTTGAAAGAATTTTAATAATAACACAGTAACACAATAAAGAAACTAACTAACTAACTCTAATATAGCTGCATAATAACACAGTAACATAGAGTGATCTTCACACAACAACCTAAAATACTAAACTATCTATTCTTTCAATATAATTTCACCTTTGACAGATATATTTTCTTGCTTGCCTAGCTATTGTTCTAGCTTCTTAATTCATGATTGGCCTTGTAAAGTACCTATTGCATTTTTTTTTCAATTAATTCAATTTACCTTAAAAATAGAAAAATCAAAACCACAATCCTAGAATTCGGTGCGGTCCAACTAGCAAGCAAGCAATTTTTTTTTGGCTTAAATATTTTAGTATTAAACAATTCTCTCTTATCTTTTTAATTTAACTAATTACCATTTCTCCAAACTGTTGATTCTTCTATCATAGATTTGAAATGATATTTTAAATTTAAAAATTATAAGCACCTAATTAGTAAGGTTACATATATGGCCAATTCACTTCAAGTTTAAAGGAACAAGTATTTTAATTATTATATTATTAATCGTAAACAAATAAAAGATTTGCTAGCGTAAATAACAACTAAGATAATATTTCCAAATAAAAAATTCAATTTATTAATAAACCAGAAAATATATACCCACGAAATGGGAGCTTTCAACATCTTCTATATAAACTAAGTAATACATATATTGATCCAATCTTATATATAGTAGGTATAAGTCATTTTAGAGATAATACTGATTCAGACCGAAATGTAAGTTAATTAAACAATAAACGTATGACCTTATATATCATACGTTATTTGTTTGCAATACTTTTATTACCTTAAAATTTGGGGGACATGTACTGCGTGTTTCACACTGTATTTTTATAGCGGGCTAAATTGCTTTTGCTTTCCAGGGGGGAAATATATATATATATATATATATCACAAAATAATTTATAATCATCACTTGACTGGCAAAGAGACACAAGTGGCCCATCGTCAACTTGATTATACTGAGCAAGTTTTGTACAGACGCCTCGGAAAAAACTAATATACCATCTCATCTTGCTTTATGTTTGTCAGGTATCCATTGTTATCTCCTTAATTACCTTGTAATTTATACTTGATTATTCATTCTAAAAGTGGTTCTTGTCGTTATTAATTAGTAATTAATGCTTCCCAAAAATTAGACCAAAATAAATATGTACAACCAAAAGATTAGCAACAACATAATCATGAATGTTAATGCTGGTATCTCTTTCAACCCTATATATAGAATGCATTGTTGGGGTGTAACAGTACAATACCCAGGAAAGATATATACATGACTAGAAAGAAGGTGAAGCTCGCTTACATTACTAATGACTCCGCCAGAAAAGCAACATTCAAGAAAAGAAAGAAGGGTCTAATGAAGAAGGTAAGCGAATTGAGCACCCTTTGTGATGTTAAAGCCTGTGCCATCATTTATAGTCCTTATGACTCTCAACCAGAGGTTTGGCCATCAACTTTTGGGGTACAGGAAGTGGTTTCTTTGTTTAACCAAATGCCTGAGATGGAACAAAGCAAGAAGATGGTGAATCAAGACAGTTTCCTAAGGCAAAGGATTGCCAAAGCCAATGAACAGCTCAAGAAGCAAAGAAAAGACAACAGGGAAAAGGAGGTGAACCAAGTGATGCTCCAAAGCTTGGGTGCAGGCAAGATCAGCTTGCAACACTTGAACTTGATGGATTTGAATGACCTTGGATGGGTTATAGACCAAAAATTGGAGGAGATTCGCAAGAAACTTGATGACATTCTTAATAATAAGGATAAGAAGGGGATCAAAACTAATAATTCTCAAGCTATTACTCAGCCATCATCATCTGTATCTGCTAGTGTAGAGCATGCACAACAACAGATTGGTCAAATGACAAGTTTTGATGTGAATATGGAGAAGATGCAGAGACAACAATGGTTCGTAGACATGATGAACCCCGAAGAACACGTGGGATTTGGCGGTGATGACATGATGATGCCTTTTGGTGACAACCACCACAATGCACTTTGGTCTAATGGTTTTTTTCCCCTAAATTGGAACTTTTAATTAATATATTGTATATATAAGATAAAGAATTGTTTCACGTGCTTAAAAAATTTTGAGAACATTGTACCCAATAATTTTCTATTTCTGTGATCTCATATGTATTGTCGTTCATTATGTCTCAAAATAGTAATTTTTAACACACATACATTAGAAAGCCTTTATTCTCTCTTTTTGATAAATGTAAAAATATAATCACATCACAGGCTCTTCTAAAATAGTGGTAGAACCAAAGTAGGCTAAAGTGTTTCAAAATCTTCTTTTAATGTATACTTGAACTAAACTCTAAAAAAAGCATTAAACATTAAAATATAAATGTTAAAATCTTAATTAAAAATAAAAATGAATTTATAACCTCCAAAGAAGATAGTGAGTGCTTAACTAAGTTTAGGAGTACAATTAACATAAGCTAAATATAACAAATGTAGCATCATAAAGAGATCATCGTAATAATACAATATAGGCTTTTATTGACAAGCCAAATTATAGAATGAGAATAATCCTAAAGAGGTACCTTTCCACTAGATAGCATCATTTTTATTCAAGTCCAAATTGAATTTTCAAAGTTGAGTAACTATATATGGTGAAACCTAGTAGTTGTTCTTCAATGAATACCCAATTAGCCAACACTTCACTAATTGTTGCTTTCGGTTATGACATATTGCTAGATGTTAATCTTGATCTATGATTATAAATTTTATATTAGAGAATTAAAGATAAATTAAAAGAGTTTTAATTTATCTTATTCTAGAATTAAAAATATAATTTATAATCATTATCAATATATTAGAAACTAAGGGTCATACATTAAAGAGCAGTTTGTAAAGAAAAAGTCAATTTTAATTAAGTTAGACTTAATTATAAAGTTTGAGAAACTTTACGAATAAAATATGAGATATTTGATTTTATTAATATTAAATTAATTATAATTAGAGTATAACTTTAATTATAATTAATGAATTTAATTTTAATAAAAATTAAAACTTAATGTTGTTTTCCTATAAATAGGAATAGGCATCAGGGAGCTAGTACTCCTACTTAGTTCCTCTCAAGAGTTGAGAAGCTATTCTATGGATACAGAGGTTGGACAAGTGAAAAACTTGTGATTGAGAAGTCAAAAAGCTTTCAAGGATTTCAACGGGAAAAATAAATCAAATACGATTTCTTATTTTATGATTTTTGTTTTATTAAAGTTATTTAATTATCTGGATATGACAATTTTATTTTTTCACTGCATCTGTGATTCGATCACAGTTGGTTTCCAACAGTATCACCATGAAATAACCTAAAGATAGTTTCAACTTTGTGCCACTTGGTCTAGTTGCTTCTTCTTTGTCTTAGACTATCCAACGTAATAAGGCACTAGCTACATAAAGACTATCTAACAATCAGCATCTAATAGACATTCCTTTTCCTTTATTCCGTAATTTGTTCCTTGGAATCCTAACCTAGTTGGATAGAATTAAAAACAAACTAAGTCATATAGAGCATAACTTGATGGCCTTCTTCATGGACTAAGGGTTTACACCTTATCACCCTTTTTCATAAGTGCTCACTTTGCCTCTCTCTCCCCTATGTTTAGGGAAGTTCTTCCACTTATCACTCTTTTATAATTTTCATCTAATAGTTTGGATAATTTTTCAATTAGTGTGGGGGATGGTTTAATTGTTTTTTATTTTTTGATTTGCTCTTTTTGTATATATATCTTTACTTTTACTTTTTTTGTTTTGTTTTTTTTATCTTAGTGTGTCATCTTGTTTATTTTATTTTGTTGAATGGTTTGAATTATATGAATGCTAAAGAATTTAGTCGTTTAATAATGAGAGAAGCAACATGATAAATAGTTGAATTTGTTGGTAGTACGCACTTAGATATACTTTGTAATTAGTTGATAAAGCATTTTGTGAAGTTAAGGTGACTTAAATAAATTATGATTTTTTGAGTCAAATTATTGAAACATCCAAGTCAATTTATGTTTTCTTTGAAGTTTGTTGTCTTTTATATGAATAATTTTCTTGAAATTGTTTGGAACTGTTTCATAACCACATCACTATATGTATATATAACAGTGAAAAAGGCTTTCATTGTAGCTTAAAAAGCTAACTCAATTCGATATCCCAAGTCAACCCCCTTTGAGTAATAACCCCTTTCTTTTATGTTATAACTATATTACAAGCACAAATTCTCTACATAAATATCCTTACCTAACTATAGATGTTAATAAGGAATTTAAACCAAAGTCTCTTACAAATTCAAGAATAGGGAATAAGGAATCAAAGTAGTGTTTCTAAGGAGTATGGGATTGAATATTTTGTTATTAATATTGCCTTATGTTCTGGTCTCTATACTTTAGTTTAAGTTTTTTAAATCATAAAAAACAAATATATAAAATAGTGAGAATGGAAACAAGAAAGAATTTCAATGTACAATACATCTTCTTCATATAAAGTAATTGAGTGAACCAATTGTTAACTATTTCCAATGAGTTGAATATCATGGTTTTGATTTATATTGTTGTTCCTTATATGTGTTTGGATGCCTTACTAATGTTTATGGTTTTAGCCCTTCCTACCTATTCATTCTCACCTTAAACATTAGCCTTATTATAACCTGAAATAAAGTCCTTCTGACGGTGTATAAGTAAGCATATGGTAGATTATCTTTATCAGACAAACTTGAGAAAAATGTCTAACCATTCAACAAATGATTATTATTAGTGATAATCTTGAGAAGAATCATTAAAACTTTGTACATGCTTTAGAATAAGGTTGTCTTTGTTTATCTTTGTGTGTATTTCCTTATGAAGTTTAATTACGATGTATATTGTCACTTGAATATTGATTGGTTTGAATTTTAAGGTATACATTTTCTTTATTCGAGAGAAGTGGATTGATGGAACTGTTGTGTTTTTCTTATTTCTTTTTGTTTCGTTTTATCTATGTTTTACTTGAGGACTAGTAAAAGATAAACGTAAGAGAATTTAATAGAAATGATAAAAGTAGTCATTTTGAACTATAATTCCTTTTTTATGTGTAATTTTTCGCTCAATCTAAAGGATTTGCTTATTTGTGCATCCAGGTATTCTTTAGTAGGTTTAGAGCTAAAAGAAATTAACAAAGGCACAAATTAAAATACATCTAAAGTAATAGACAAAAACTAACAATAGTATTCCAGATGACTAGGCATGACCACATTCAATAGTGGCTGGAGCTTCTAAAATTCACAATCAAACATTTTAGAATTTTTAAATCCTATTTTGACTAAATTTGGAGAGCAATATATGGGTTATGATTTTTTTATAGCTAGAGAATTACATCAAGAAGATCTAAATAGCAATAAAATTATGGGATAATTGGATAAACCAATGATTAGTAGTGAGTGGTTAGTAAGGTTAACCTAAAGTAAATCCCTATTCCTTAGTCTAAAAATATTTAATCACTCCCCCTAATGATCTAGGACTTATCCACCAACACCAAAAAATACTTTTCATTTAAGTTTAAAAACAATTTAATTGAGGATGTTAATTTTGATAAGTTGTAGAAAGGGGACCTGCTTATCATGTCCAGGGATGTTAAACCTTTGTCTATATGAGGAAATTATCCAAGATCAAAGAGACAATCAAAAAGCTCAAGGATGGTAAAGATTGTACTACTTCTATAGTGGTAGCTAATGCTAAAGAAAAGCTAAAAGTCGTTTAAGAGGAGATGTATAAACATCATAAGAATGAAAATTTGTTAAATAAGGAGAAGAATGCATTAAAATCTCTTACAATAGTTAAAAGTAATCATACCTTATAGAGTAAAGAGGGATGATGAAATGGATAGTATAAGTTTATAGAAACGTTAGTTATTTCCACAAAACTATACATGCAAGGAAGAACCATAATAGAATATATTCCTTAGTTAATGAGAAAACCTCAAGGAGGAGGAAGCTCTTAAGTTCTTTACAAAATCCCTGAGCGCTCTAATGGTAAGTAGATCCATTCCAAAAGCACTTGGATCCCTGAATAGATATCAATTTTGTCTAAAAGAGATTAGTGAAATGATTGCTCCTATGACTTCTAGAGCTATTAAGCAAGATGTGTTTGAGTTGAACCCTGAAAAGGCCCTAAGACCCAATGGCTTAAATGGTGTGTTTTTCTTAAAGGCCAAACCTCAAGTAAGAAGCATAATTATAAAAGCTATTTTGGAAGTGTTTGAAAAGGGTAGGATGTCAGTAGACAAGACCTTTTTAGGCCTTATTCCAAAGGTTAGGGACCACGTTACTATGTTTTCCTTTTCTGCCTTTGTGTTAAGCTTATTTATTTTTCTTATTACTACTAACTCTCTTAGTGAATATATTCCAATAGCCTGCTATTATTTTATTTAGAATATCATAGCTAAAATTCTAACTAAGAGATTGAGAAAGGCTCTAAAGAAGAATGTGGATCCAACTCAATGTGCTTTGTTGGGAGGAAAACAAATAGGGGCAATATGATCCTCGACCAAGAACTCCTAAAAAGGATACCATAGAAGGAGTGCACCTAGAAACTATTATATAAAATTATATTTCTACAAAGCCTATGATTCAATCAATTGGAAATTTTAGGATCAAGTACTTGATGCATTCGAATTCCCTACCAAATTTAAGCAGTGGATAATTTTGTGTATTACCTCAACCTCATTTTCATTTCTTATAAATAGAGAACCCATTTATGTTTTTAAAAGTGGAAGGGGACTTATATAAGGTGAATCCTTATATTTTATTACATTGTGCACGGAGGTCTTTATAAGGTTGGTGAGGTTCAACACTAATAATGACCTTTCTTTCAAATTTTGTAGTTAATGTAGGAGCTCAATATAACATGCATAGATTTTTTTGATGACTTATTAATTTTGTCTAGATATGATGAAAGATCAGTACACTCACTTTTTGTCTTCTTTACGTACTCTCAAAGAGCTATCAGGATTGGTATTAAATAAAGAGAAGATTCATTTAGTGTTATTAGCAAGTGTAATGTACTACTCACAAAAGCTTCCTCAAATCATTGGTAAGAGGGCCATACAACTTCCTTTTAATTACTTATGGCTTCCTCTAGTTACGAGGAGACTATAATTTTTTGACTACATTCCTTTGATTAAAAAGGTTTAAAAAGATAATAAGAATGTGGTACAATAAGAAGTTATCATATGTTGGAACGTTGCAAGTAATTAAATCAATCAGTGGCTCCTTACACATTCATTAGTCTTCACACGTCTTATTAACTAAGGCAATGAGTAAAATTATTAATAAAAACATATGAAGGTTCCTATAGGATAGGGAAATAAGAAGGAAGGGTCATACTAAGGTAACTTGGAGAGAGGATTATGCACCAATGGATGAAGAAGTGCTAGGAATTGTTCCTATCAGTTAGCTAACAAAGTTTATTAGAGAAAAGGATATAAAGGTTAATGATGGATAAAGAGGACGTTTTGGGTAAAGTGGGCATATACATACATCCTAAAAGGAAATAGCTTTTTGTATATTGAATGTAATTCTACTTACTCTCGATGTATCACACAACTACTCAAAATGAGAGAATCTATGGCAAGGAACATCAAGTAGGAAAATAGGGAATGGAAAAATAGCACAACTACTATATGAAAATTAAAGCCAAACAAGTCCCCTGATAAAGACTCAACTATGCTTCCCTTAGATGAACATATTCCCAAGTAATACTAAAATGGGTAAGTGGATACAGGGATATGAGTGGAGCAACGTGCCTAAGGATGTAATGCAATTTTTACCTCCTTACAAACTTAATAAAAAAAGGAGGATGAATGCATTTTGATAAGAAAGAACACAGGAAATTTACTAATAATTCTTATATGAACCTACAAAAGATAAAAGGAGTGTACAAAATTGTCTAAAATAGGTGTCTACTACCAAAACTATCATTCCATATATGATTAATAGTTAAAAGAAGGCTTAGTGCTTCTTATGTAAAGGAGAAGCAGAATGTATAGATCATATATTCTTCAGATGTAGATTCTATAATGAGATATGAAGCTCCATCAAGAAATTGTGCCTTCAAAATAGAAATGGTGACTAATTCTAAAAGGCAATCTCATGGTTTATATTGACTTCTATCCTAAAAGAAGATAGATCACTCATGTTAATTGCTTATTGATCTTATCTCTATAAACTATAAGTGGAAAGGAACACGAGATATTATAAGGGAATTAAAAAATAAGTTAGTCAACTTGTAACGGAAACTATATAATGGGCAAGCGAACAAATATTATTGAATTTAATGGCTAGAAATTACAACTTAATACTAACTATGACATAGAGAGTTAGATAGAGATAAAGGCTTAGGAGAAAATTAAACTTGCAAAAAGGTAAAACAATTCACTGGAGCATCAAGCAGACATGCAAAATACGTGAGAGAAAATAAATCCACCAGTAGGCTAAAGAGTGAAAACTTTATGATACAACTTGCATATTGAGTAAAAAGACGAAAACTAGGGCGAGGTCAAAGAACATGTTCTAGAAATAATGACTAAGAGCCAGACACAATGGTGTACCTATAGAGAAAACAAGAAAAGCTTAAAGGCAAGAAGTAGAAATTCCTAACTAATTTAGAACGAGATGAATAAAGCTAAAATATGAAGATGTCCTAGGCTTTGACATGAGGTGGCCATATAACTAAAATGAGTGACTTATGGCCAACAGAGGTTTTTGTATAATGTATGGGTTAATGTTTTAGGTTATAAGTGTAGCAAGTGTTTTAAGACCAAAGTGCTTCTTTTATCCATTCTCATGGAGTATAGTAACCAATATATGACCATATAATTTCCTACAAGTTATAAAATTATTTATTTTTTTCAAAAAATGTAGGACAATTTAATTATACAAGGAACTTAGGGTTGAAGGAGAATGACACCACTTCTCGTCAGTATTTTTCCAACTTCTTCATTAAATTCTATTCTTCTTTTTCTTCAATAGATGTTAGTAACAAGTTACGGTCTTTAGTGGATTTTATATCTAGGATTAAGGGAATTAAAGCCCTTGGAACTTTGTAGATTATGAGATAACTGAGTCTTAATACAAATTATTTCTATTTATTCTTATATGCTTATATTTTGTGATTGCTTTGATTAATTTCTAATGCATGTGATTAGTTTATTAATTGAAATATTCAACTACTAGATTAAATATTAAATACATAAATCTTTATTCTCTTTAATCTTTATAGTGACTAGGATTTTGTAATTTATTACATCAAGAATTATTATCTTTTACAACAAGCATTTAACTAGATTAAATGCAATTGCAGACATTGTGTTGTCTTACTATGTTAGTCTTTTTTTTTTAAGCCATTCATTAATTAAATTTTAGATTGTATATAAAGTTGTGAAGAAATTAGGGTTATTAGATTACTTGCTTATAGTTAGCTAACTGTAAGAAAAGACAGGTATTCAGTATTGCAATGAATATTTCATTAATAAAATAATTTTTGTTTATATCGATGATCAATCTAGCTCCAACATCAGATGTGATTGTAAATTAATGTTGGCTTAACTAATAATTCACCTTTATTATTTTCCTAATTCAATTTTTATTTTTTGTTACAAACTTTCTATTATCATAACGCTTTATTTGATTAATCAGGTTGTCATGTAATGGTTAACCTATTAGAATTCCTTGTGAGAAAGATTCCTATTCTCTTATACTACATTTATTTTTCTCATAAAAATTTAGGATTCAATTTAGGTGTAGACGACATAATCACCTTTTAACAAATTATTTCATATTAGTCACTATGCTCTTTTTCAAATAGATATGTCATTGTTGCTTATATTGATTAATACTACATGTTGATTTAAAATTTTCAATAGACAGAGTTTATATTATTCATAGGGTCATATTGTCACATGTATTTTTTCGGGTGTATGATCATCAAAATATTATCCTATTTGTTTGATAATAATCTAAGGTATGCAAACAAGTAAATTTACATCATTCGTGACAAATACATGACATACACCCTATGATTATTTAATTTGAAGATGTACTTTCTATATTACCTAATCTAGTTTCTTGGAAAATCTTAACCCATGAAACATATTTATTTAAACCTAAACATCTTTTCTTTTGAGCTACACTTAGTTAACATCTTTTCATGAACATAACCTTTTTTTTTTTAACAATAGTCTTCTTGACAAATGATTAGTTTGTTTTGTTGTACCTTAAAATTTTTTTTACGAAGACTTGAATTGATGGTTGGTAATTGAATAAGACTATTAAATTGAAATTAAGTGAATATATTTTAGCTATATAAAAATAGAATTATTTTATAATTTTAAAATTGTTTTAAATGGTATTCAATATTAATTGATCATATAAATAAATAAACGTGTACGTATTCCACTGCAATGTTCACCTTTTTGAAAAGTGTAAAAGGTGTCCCTTGTGGAAAAGTTGTAATATCTTCACGTTAAGAATATTTATTTTCGATATTCATTTAATTATTTTATTACACATATCAATATAACAAAGGTGAAATTACTGCAAAAAAATGAGAATATAAAATTGCTGCATTGTAATTAGTTGGATTTTTGCACAAACTTCAACTTTAGGAGTTATAATTCTTATCTCTGAACTTTTGAATGGATTTATTACTGTCAAAAAGAAAATACAACTTTAGGAGTTATAATTCATATCTCTGAACTTTTGAATGGATTTATTACTTACTTTCAAAAAGAAAACTGTATTTATAATTCATATCTTTGAACTTTTGAATGGATATGCTATAAAATTCAGACTGATCATCGAATTGGTAGTTTTACTGGTCACCGGTTTGACCGGTTCGATCGGTTCAACTACCGGTCGAATCGATGTGACGTAATAATTATGCAATAATTTTATTTAATTATATATAATATTTAAAATATTTAAAAAATTCAAAAAATTCAAAAAAAAATAATTATAGGATCGGTTGGATCGGTCGGACCGGACCGATCCGAGTGGTTAATTGACCAATTTTGATCGGTTCAGACTGGGTCAATTTATAGCCAATTTTAAAAGATAAACCGGACTGAACTACCGACCGATCACCGATTGAACTGACCGGTCCGATCCGAATTTTAAAACACAAAATTGATTTATTACTTACTTTCAAAAAGAAAACTTTATTTAAAGTTTGTAAAATAAATTTATATCGTGTCATTGATGGAAAAGGTGTGACTGCTGACCAGTACTTGAACTTGCTTTGCTTTTCTACGCGATTCCTTGTCTTGCTATGACATGATTCCTTGCCTGACATGGGTTTGTATTGTATTTGTAATAATGTAATAATCTCTGAGTATTACTTTATACGACCACAAAACATTACGCTTTGACTCCAGTCGTTGGTGCTCCCCCTTGGTTGTGCTATGGCACTCGCTCTCCAGTCCCTCTCGCTGTCGCCGGAGATGGAGGCCCGGGTGCTCGCCGTTGAAAGGATTGTCGGTTATAGCCTGAGAAACAAACGGCTGCTGGAGGCCGCACTGACCCATCCCTCTTATACTTACCCCGACAACTACCAGCGGCTGGAGTTCGTTGGAGACGCTGCTCTTGGGCTAGCCTTGACCAACTACTTTTTCCTTACTTGCCCTAATCTTGATCCGGGTCAGTTGTCTCTGTTGCGTGCTGCTAATATCAGTACGGAGAAACTCGCCCGCGTGGCCATAAAGCATGGACTTTTTAAGTATGTCCGCCACAATGTGCATTCCCTTGATGACAAGGTAATTTGAGAGGTTGACAATTCAGTGTGTAGTTTGGAAGATTTGTGTTTGATTGTTGATTTCTTATTTTGTTGTCTGTTACAGATTGGGGAGTTTATTGATGCTGTTAAAAAAGAAGATGATGTAGTAATTCATGCTGGGTCAGTAAAAGCACCTAAGGTTCTTGCTGATATTGTAGAGTCTGTGGCTGCTGCTATTTACGTTGATGTCGATTTTGATCTTGAACGCCTGTGGGTGGTGGGTACTTTACTAAGTTTTCATTATATTCTTCTTTCTATAAAGTTTGGTTGGTTGTCCTTACTGGTTATGGACTGGATTGCTGTTTTATTTTCAGATATTCAGAGGTTTATTGGAGCCGATTGCTATGCCTGAGCACCTGCAGCAACAACCGCAGCCCGTCGCTCTTTTGTTTGAACTATGCCAAAAGCATGGGAAACAGGTTGATATCAAACACTGGAAGAAGGGGCTGGTGAGCATTGTTAGTGTGTTTGTGGACGGGGAACTTATTGCATCAGGTTCTTCGGAGCAAAAAGAAATCGCCAAGCTGAATGTTGCCAAATCAGCTTTGCACAAATTATCAGAATCACTTCCCACTTCAAGTGGGATGACAGAATATGTCATTGATAAAAATGGTTTTCTTCAAGGGGCAAAACAGAAGTTGCATGATCTATGTTGCAAGAAAAAGTGGTCCAAGCCAAATTACAAGTATGCATTATCTTTTTTGTTAAACTTAAAGCTTTGTTTAATTTAAACCTGACTAACATGTATCACCCGTTACGTGCATACTCATGTTTGTTTCTAGGTATATTTTGCTATCTATTAAGTTATTAGCACAAACATGCTGCTTACGGTCTGCTTTAGTTTAGTGATAAGAAGGCATAGTTTATATTGTAAACCTTATTGTGTCATGCTTAGTTGGTTTCTTTTGACTTAAGCAATTGCATCCAAAATTATCATTATTTTATATTTTATAGTTAATAATTTTTCTTTAGTTTGTTCGTCTTGCTTATGGATATGTACTAGAGGCAACAAAGTGTGGAGCTTAAACGTATTACTTGTGAAAACTTTTGTTTCTTAACCAGACGCTATGTTTTAAAAGTTGTGAAGGTTAGTTAGCTAAATCATATCAACCTCGTGCTTTGTTGTGTGATGTCGCACTGCATTTGTTGGTGATTGCATCAACCCATGGTTCTAAATTGTGGTTGAGAAATTGTGCATTTAGTTAGTGCATATCAACCTCATGCATTGTTGCGTGATGTTGCCCTTCATCTTTTGGTGATTGCATCAATTTATGGTTTTAAATTATGATCTGCAATTGCACAAATTGTGATAATAGTCTGGACCGCAGTCGCTTATTGCAACCACAATTGGCATAATTGCGAGAAATGTGGCAGTAATTTTAGCAAATTGTGATAATAGCCTGTGGTTGCAATAAGCAACTGCGGTCCAGACTATTATCACAATTTGCTGAAATTACGGCCACATTTCTCGCAATTATGCCCCTGTCATCTCCAATTGTCACAATTGCCTGCAAGCCCAGTATAACCTGTAGTCTGCAATTTAAATCCTTGCATCAATGATAAAGTTACATACTGAGGAATTGTTGTCTCTATACCATGACCAAAAGATATTCTTATGATTTCTTCCAAGAAATGGCATGCTTTTGAAGCGAAGAGCAAACATGATTGATTATGGGTTTAGAGTAGATGAAAAAGATTGGTTTTAGTGTTGAGAGAGAGAGAGAGAGAGAGAGAGTAGGGTCGCAGAAGTCCGAGCGGTTGGCTTTGATAAAGGATATGTAACCTGTAGAAATGATTCTGGACATTGTTTTGAGATGCAATTTTGATCTTGTCTACAGTTTGTGAAGTCTTTTTAATATACACAGATATACCTATGGATTGTTTGATACTATTTTTCCCAAGCATTGAAAAACTAATGGAATGCCTCCCCATATAGATGTGGTGGGGTGAGGTTAGAATAGCCTTGCTCAAGTGCCTTAGCATGCTTCCTGAACCAAAAGAAAAGAAACAGGGTAAGTGCTGAATGCAAAGAGAGAATCAATCTAACAAAGTCCAAGCAGTTGAGATTAAGGGAAGATTATGAAAAACTGAGAAGCTTTATTGATGCTTGTGTCTTCTGAGCTGCTGTCAATCTTATGTTCAGACGCAACTGATGTGGAAGTCAGTCAAATAACGTGCTTGTGTAGTTATTTCTTTGTAAATCTCATCTGATTGGCATGAAAACAATTTGTTTCTTTGGTTTGGCATTTTGTTGCAGTTGTAGCTAGTTAGGGAGTTCACAAGTTTGTAATGCAACTTCTTCTCTACCATGAATTATTTCTTATCTACCATGAATTATTCTTTCATAAACAACTTATTAATGCCAAACTTTAACTTTCCATCTTCTTGATGTTCCATTTATAACCTGACTTCTCATTCTTTTCTGAAATGCAGGATTGAGAAAGACGTGGGTCCTCAACATGACAAAAAATTTGTATGTTCAGTTAACTTTGCAACTGCAAGTGGTGTCCTGTATTATATGACAGGAGACGAAAAGACAAGAGTAAAGGATGCAGAAAATTCTGCCGCTACTTTAATGATGCGTGCACTTCTGGAACTGAAGATTCTATAGTCAAGATTTGATTCAGGAAGCAGCATAATCTCCTTTATTCCTCGTTTTTGTATAGGGCAAGAAATAGCTAATTGCTAAGGCTCTTTGCTGTCACCTGTAATTGTAGTCATCTACAATCTTTTTCCTATTTGCGAGATTTCTCTGGCACAAAGAGTCAATATGATTCCACCCCAGGCCCTTTTACTGCCATGAGCTCTCTTTTACAACGAGTCAACTTGCCCTCCTGGTCAGGCTGCTCTGCACCGGTTTGTTTGGAATTTGAAACAAACAATAATATAGATTTGTGTACTTAGTTTGTAGATTTGTACACAGCTCGAATTTAACTAAATATTGGCAAAAAATTTTAAAAGATATTTAAGATTATATCCATTATGTTTTATGAAATGAGTCTCATTTTCAATTTCAAATATGATTTATTACAACATTTTTAATTTTTAATTGAGCCAATAAATCCATGTTTTAATTTCAAAGTATAAATGATCTATTAAAATAAAATAATTTATGACAAAATAAATATAAATTTACAATTTCAATAAGATTTATAAGTGAAAAGTAATTATAAATTATTAATATTAGACTATATTTTTATTTATTTAATATAATTCAAACTTGTATATTCAATTTTTAATACTTAATTTTAAATTCATTTTTAAAAATATTAATCCATCTTGTCAAATAACTTGGGTCAATAAATAAGTCTATTTAGTTTTTATTATAAATTAAAATATAAATTATGAGAGAATAAGACTTGGCCTTACAAAATGTAGCACCCCACTCCCGCAAGACTCGAACCTGATATCGATAGTGATATCCGAGTTCGTGTCTCACGAGGGTGGTATGCTAGAGCAGTCGAATCAATTCAAAAGAACCCAATAAGACATTTTTCTTTTGAAAACAATTGAATGCACAAAATTCAATAAACGATTTGGGTCCACAATAATACGAAAACAATTCGATCAAAACACTATTTCAATAATCAATTTACAATACAACAATAATCAATTGGGGTCTTTTACAATAACAGTACAAATCTTGCGGAATTACAAATTTACATAAAAATTGGAATGACTCAAATGCAAACGTAAAACTGATCCCGACGCCAAACTCTGACTCTTAGGCAGTAATCATAATCCCGTTTGTCTAACGGGGTATTCTTCGATTCCTGAAAAATAATTGCAATGTTGGGTGAGTTTGCGAACACAGTGAGAAACCATCATCGATGGTCCACCCAACTCATGCATATACAAATCATATACACATAATCACACAATAGCAATTTCAGAAATATCATATGCAATTTCATTTTTCACATTTTTCAGTCAATCATATGCATATGCGATGCACATGTGGCACTTTCATTTGTAGGAAAATCCCGGGAGGTACATCACATGTACCAGGTGCGAAAAACAAAAATTTTTGTTACCGGGACCTTCCTGAAGGTCAGGATCTATGTGTCTGTATGAAGAT
>JANZLF010000005.1:23284355-23294624 GCA_026546835.1 Erythroxylum foetidum | reverse complement strand
AGCACAAGATGAACAGCTGATGACGTTCTAGAATGAGGATAAGAGGGGAGAGTTTTAGAGAAAAGTAGCAACATATCTCTAACAATCACCTTTACTATTTTCATAAAATAATTTATTTATTTTGAAATATTTTGCTACAAACACGAACATACGCAACCTTTTTCTTGATCGTTAAAAATTACAGTTTGATGATTTCAGAGTTAAGATTATTCCTTGATGAATATAGGTATAAATGATGTGAATGCGTGCAATGATGAAATCGAATATTTATTTATGTAAATGCTTTATGCCTTTTAATGAACAAAAAGTAAGGTATTCTAAAAGATAATGTAAACCAATCAGTGATTGGTTAAGAAGTGCGAAAGTCCCACTCCTCATTTTTGCTTTCTTCTTTTATACCATCTTTTAAGATAAATATATTGCACTAATTGACTATGGTTCCTTAGTAATCAATTGTATGGAGATCGAGCATATAATTTAACTATAATTTTAGCCCGTAAATTCTAAAATATTCATGAGCATCGTCAACCATAAGATGAATGTAATCATATATTATAAATAGAGTCTCTATAGCCCCATGATGAACCATGTCACGTAAATAATACCCGATCCCTCTCATCTCATCTCAAACGCTGGATCGCGGGTAATTTAGATTTGTTGAAATAACTTGAGGTTAATTCACGAGTTCAAATCTTCTGTCTAATATTATGGTATCTTATTGTGTCTAATGAATCTCAGTCATTTATTTATGTAGGTCCTGCATAAGTCTCACATAGGTATAACAAAATAAATGGTTGAGATTTTATGAGACAGAATAAGACAGAGTAAGATTAGACAGAAGATCTTTTCTCTTCATTCACTCGCCAACCCTAGTGATACAGTACAACGAACTTGGCATTAGATGCCATTCTCCTTCATGTAGCCGATGATTATAAGATTCTTTGGTAGATGCTTGATCTGAGGGATCTAAAAGATTTCTGATGTGAACAAATCTCTAGGAGAGGGAGCAATAAAGCTCTTGTCACTTGTCACCATTTGACCTCTATGTGGGAATATTAAAAATCTAAGCAGGGATGATGATCTTATAATACTCATCATCATTTGCAGGCAATGGACTAAATATGTTAAAATTTTTATCAGCAAGATGTGATAATCACCTATCTCAGAATATCTAGGATCAAAACTTGAATCTTTTGATAATCACCGGTGGGACTCTGTAAAATGGTTATGGACTGAGACATTTTGATGAGAATATCCAAGACACTTCCTGAAAGAAATGAGGAGAAGATTCAAGAGATAAAAAATCCTTTGGAAATATATACTCCAAAACCACATTTACCCCACAAACATATATCCTTCTTTTTAATAACGGGATCCTTCTCTCACATTTTATGTTGGCTGTGGGTAAAATCTCATCTTCAATGGCAAAGTTATAGCTTTCGTCTTAGTAGTTGATTCTTACAGGAATTAAACTTCAGGTCTAAGTATGATCAAGTCGACGAACCCAAGATTGTACAATGTCCTGGCGTCAGAGATCAATGATGTTTTACCTGCTCCCTCCTATATATGGCTAAGAGCAACTAACCTTGCTAGCTTGCAGTACCAGAACTACTCCTGTCGTGAAGATTCTTGGCCTATTTTACTTTCCCATTTGTAGAACAGTATTATCCAAGAAATTCCCAAACAATAATTTTGCTTGTGCCACAAAAATAAAAAAAGTGAAAACTTCAAGCAAAGACAATTAGTCTTCTAGATGAGGAAGCTCCTTAAATCTCATTTCAATTTCAGCTTCAATAAAACTAGTCATTATCCTGTCTAAAGGCTTCAACAGCACAAACTTATTGCCAAAACATGTCTGTTGACGCTGATACACTTGCTGTACTTTTCGCCCGATCTTATCCTACAGTGCTTAAAGGGTCTTCTTTTCATCTCAATTTTATGCAATGTTGACCATATAATAGAGCTTTTTCACACGTCGGAAAGCACAAGTAGGGAATATTAACTTCACTTTTATGTGTATCAAAGCAGTAAGAAAATGGTAGCATGTCACAACTGTGTGCATACAAATTTAAACTTCAAATCTTGTCAAATTCTATTGCATTATGTCCCGAAGAATTGATAGGTGAAGAAGTAAAGACTCCTTGATATTGCAGCCAGTTCTTTACGTACATTAAACTTTCCCCTTTTTTTTCTTTTTGTGTATGCACTCTTTGCTCATTATCTGTTTCAGGAAAACTTTCTCTCTTTTCCTGAGTCCTGTTTTTGGCCTCAATCAAATCCAAGAAGAACAGAAATTGTTAGAAAAGGAGAGAAAAGGACTTAGAAAACAAATCTTTGGGCCCAGAAATTTTCTCCAGGATTTTGTTGTTTGACAACAGTGCAATGGTGTTTGCTTTGGATTATCCTGATATTGTATCCCATAACTATTCAGGCAATGTGCATGGTAATATTGTTCCCAGGTTGTTTTGTTGACTTGCTTCACATACAACTTCTTAGTTACAAACAAATATGCTGCCTGTACTATTCCCTCCGTTTTTCTTTACAATAAGAGTAGGCATGATGGCTTATGCATATGAAAGAATAAAATTACTTACATCTTGACATCTCAGTATTCAAATATTTTTTTTCTGGATTATCTTAAAGAGAACAGAAGTGAAAAAAGAAAAAACGCTCCGATTTTTAGCCTGAATAACTATACAAGTTGATATTGCCTCCTGGAATGAAACTTCAAGTTGTCTGGATTGACTGAAAGGTGAATCCATAGTCTCAGAAAGAAAGACATGTTCACTTCATATATAATATGGAACTATAGATTGACTCTTGCCAGACACTTGAAGCATCAATTTTAACAATAAGCATATCTCATCATTTTGATTCAAACAAAAGAAAATAAATAAGAATACAACTAAATTCGTATGGATCATTCAATAGATATACCCATGACGCCAGTAGCTTACATTCTATATATCGACTGTTGAGTACTAGAGTTTACCACTAATTTCCTGTCGTAGATTCAAGAACATAACTACGAGACCTTATGATAAGCTGCTAACATATGCAGCAAGTAGCAGTATACATATTAACCCACAACTTAAGAAAGAACCATATCGTAATTTATATGATTTCCCTCCGGCTCCATCCAATAAACCAATGATTCTTAGCTAGACTGTTAATGTGTGACCTAGCATGACGTTGCTAGGCGTCTAACTAGAACTAAATTACTAGAAGGCTTTCTGGTAAAACCCATGAATCCTCTTCCATGACTCTTCCCTTTGCATCTTCAACTGCTTGTAGAAGTTGCCTATGAACGTTTCAGCTTTGGTAAATAGCTCTTGCCCACTGAGCCCTCCAACTTCCTCTTCCAGCTCTTCTTGAATATGCTCTTCATGGAGAGACACGTGATCTTCTGCTTCTGTCTCTCCACCTCCGATAAAGAAAAGACTTGGCATGGAGGGACACTTTCTCACTTTTTCCACCTTCTCGGTATTAGCATTAAATTTCTCAGATGGAGATTTCTCCACCACCTTTGCCTTCTTTTCATTGCAAGCAGTACTAACTTTGGTCTGAGTAGAGGAATTACTTTCTGCGGGTGATGATACCACAGCTTTATTGATAACTGGAACAGCATGTTTTTTGTCCTCTAAAGGCTTGGAGAAAGTAGATAGCAGGCCAGCTTCAGCCCCCAGAGCAAAAATGAGCAGATTAATGATAAGGTAAAGGTACTTGGGCCTTAAAGAGGAGGATATGAGGGGTGTAATAAAGAGAAGTGCAGCCAGAAGAAAAAGCATGAGAATCTGAGAAGTCTTGAACTTGTTCATAGCTTTTGTTTGTCTCTATAGTCTATGCCAACAGAAGATATTATGGAGTAATGTGGTGGTTGATGAATCACAAAATTAGAGGGGAGTTTTTGGCAGTGGAGAGCAAGTATAGGCCTTAATATATGGACACATATATGGAGAGAATAGTAGAGAGGCATGCTGGATGACGGTTGTCGTATACCATGCACAATTTCCTATAAACTTGCTGTATCTGTTCATTTGCAGTATCCGTTCATTTTTAGTCAAAAAAAAAGAGTAGAAAAGTAGATTATGAATTGAAAGTATTACGTAGCTCATTTTGCTTTTTGTCTTTTATGAGAAGAATCACGAGAACATTTCCTATAAACTTGCTAATTTTCATGTATTTAAGACTAATGATCTTATTTAAATTATAATTTTAAGTTCAGTTAGATTCTTACTATATTAATTGAACTTGCACAAATTTTTTAATTATTTTTCCAAATTCACTTAGGAAATTATTAAAATAAGTAAAAGATTAAAAAAAAATTGTGTTTAGTTTTGTGATATAACACTATCGATCTTCATGTATAATTTAGATTATGTTGTTAGCTCAAAATGAATAAGTTTAATATCAAAGAATAAAGTTCAAGGTATAATTGACCAAAACTCAAAGTTAAAGAAGTAAATTAAACTATAAAATAAAGTATACATTATTTCAAGTATTTTTTTCTATCATATTCGCATAGTATAGACGAGACTAGTAACATGCTTTTCTTTTCAAGATTAAGAGATCGTAAATTTTCTTAATAAAAATTCATTAAAATGGGAGATAAAATTAGTTGACATGATACAAGTTTAAGCCATTAATAATACAAATTTGTACTTTCAGTTAGTGAAGAGAAGACACATATCAATTATATTGGACAAATGTGGGGGATATGCCAAGCCACGTGCATTATATGCATAGACAAGGAAACTTACTAGATCAAGTTTAGCATAAACCATTGTCCTCAATCACACAATAACTATCCTTTTTGAACTAGCAAAAGCTCCTTGCTATATTGATACATAAAACATGATGAATGTGACCATTTTCATCATAACTTCTCTTTTAAATCTTTAAATCTTTATAACTCTCTACTCATTTCTCTCATTTGTCTAGAATATAAGTACAAAGCATATGAGGCTAATTTTCTAGGTTGTTAATGCTTCCTTCCTCTCTAGGTTGTCATGCACAACTTGGGTTTGATCAGAAATTCCTTATAACTGAATGCTCACAATTGGAGCCAAGATATGCAACTGTGAGTCCTTATTCCAAATTCTCTTTAAATTTGGAACTTGCATGTATAGAAATTAGGACTTGTTTCTCTAGAATGATGCATGTATCTATTCTCTCTATGCTTTCATGTTATGGTAACATCCAACCTTTAAAATTGTATGTGAACAAGGCAACTTTTAGTTTATTCTCCTTACACGCAATATATCATCACTTAGTTCCTTAATTTTTTTAACTTAGTTCCTTAGTTTTTTTACAAAGACTTAGTTCTCTTGTACAAGCAAGTGCTCAAGTTAGTGTTTATTCTTACTACCTTTCTTGTTGTTTAAATCTCTTATCATTCATTTCTTTCTATATAATTTGTAAATAGGTAACAAAAGAAAATAGATAGCAGCAAGATCACCAGTAGAGATAGTGTTGTAGTTATCTAACAACCATAGGATACAATTCAGGAAGCTTCCTATATTAGCCCTCCAATTCATAAGTTCCTTAACTTGCTTCCATATGACATTTGAATAGTTGCATTGGAAAAATATATATGACATGATTTCAACTTTTAGTCCACATAAAATTCAAATGTCTTACATTTGGAGAAAGTGAAGTCTCTCAATTGTGTTAATTTTGTTTTTAGCTGTCAACCATATAAAGAAAGAAGCTCTAGACATAAGATTCATATCCCATATAAGTTTGTGCCAAGCCATAATATGATATCTTAGTCTAATCCACCCCCACAAGCTTTTTTTTTTTGGTTAACTTACCATTTAATTGATTGTTCCACATATAGTTAACACTTAGCAAAATATTAGGAGAGTAAATTAGGAACTAAATGACTCAATTCGATTGGATAATTGCTCTATTTCCCTTTTTCAACCCAATTACTAACCTTTGTTTAAGCTGAAAAATTATTTATAAATTGGAGGTCCCATTGCCTGTCTAGTTGTCATATCATAGAAAAGATGAGGTTTCATCCCCCACGCTACAGCTCCTATTAGATCCTACTAAGCTCCTAAGCTTATGTAATAAATCAATAGTAACAAGCCTTGCTTTTTGGAACTTAAATAATTTCCCCTTCAATATATAACTATGCATCCATCTCTAACCTTTAAAAAGCTTTGAGGTTACTCCATTAATCAACACACTGTATAATGTAAAGGAGATACAAGCCTTCACCCATTTCTTGAACATATAAGAAAACCAAGTGCCTCAAGCAATATGAATAGGAATTCCTAACTTAAGCAATAAAATGTTTTAAGAAAGTCAACTTTAGTATCACAATTTTAAGATAACTGCTTTTCCAAATTACCTTTCTAACATTTTTTTGCAATGAAAATATCGTAACCAATTTGCCTTCCTTTAAGAAGGGCCATTTAATTGTCACTAATAATAGATTGAAACAACATTATGAATCAATTTGCCAATAGTTGGGCAATGATTTTGTATAAAAAGTTGCTACAAGCAATTAGTCTATAGTCCCCAAAAGATGAAGGATTAGGGATCTTCAGTGTAATAGGAAAGTTTTATTGATCTCTTTGAATAAACTTCTACATGCTTTGTAGAAGAAAAAATCATTTAGACCATCAAGACCAAGAGCCTTTTTTTTCATTCATATGGAATATAGTTTGTTAAATTTCAAAATCATCAGCATCGTTAGTGAGTAATAGAACCTCCTCTTGTCTAATCCGTGCATTAATACATCCTTTTAGAAGCTATACTAAAGAGGAACAAAGAGAATAAGAGCAAATTAGGTTCTTAAGATAAGACACTAACTTAGTTAGTAATTCCTCTTGACTAATGATCAAATCCCTATTTTGAGAGATAGTTAAACAAATATTGTTGGACTTACTTCTAGCCAGGATAGATTTGAATAAAATGTAGTACATCTATCACCCTCTTTCATCTAAGATTTCCTAGTCCTTTGCTTAAAAAGGAGGCATGATCCTCTACTTTACTCAAGTAACTTTTCAGGCCAAGCTTTTTTTTCCAATAGAATCTCTTTACTACTCGAATTAAAATTAGAGACTTTGTTGAATCTTTTCAAGCTTATCTTTTGCTTCCAAGGCCACTAGCTTGGTGTTAGATACCTCTACATGCTTCAACCTCTTCAATTCACCCTTGATGGATTCTAGTTTCTTCATACATACAAATTGTCTGGAGCCATGCCACCCTGATAATATGCCCTTTGATATCACCTCTTGAAACCTTTCATTAAAAGCAACGAAATTATTGAATGTAAATGAAAACTTTCTACTTACCCTTTGGAACAAGTGTCCAATCCAAATAGGTCTATGATCTAGGAATCAAGACTTCATAAATCTTTCTTTACTTTTGGAAAAGCTAGTAAGCCATGTAAGGTTAATCAAAGTTCTATCCAATTTTTGTCCTAATAAAGTTTCTTCCTTCCTGTTTGTTACTCCAAGTAAATATTTAACCCTCATATCTCAAGTGTTCCAATCCCAACCCTTCCACACATTCCTTAAAATCATTAGTGCATTTTCTTAGGTTTGAATGTCCCTTAGCTTCTATAGAAAGTGACATTAATGTCCCTTAGCCCATCAATGATTTTGAGATTGCTATTAACAGAAAAAAGAATAAGTTGAAGGTTCAAGCCCTGTTTCTATTGACAAGAATGCTAATACAAATACAATATATAGTGGCGTTAATCTAGTTAATCACGATTCTATACTCAAGCTGTTTTAACAACACTTATAGTAACAAACTAATGCTAGACATCTGCCTACTAATAACAGCTGTACAATCTGAGCATTACGTGCAGAAAGTAAATAACCATAGGCTATGATTAAGGTCCTGTGATCACTGATCGAATATCACTAATACCCCCCTCAAGTAAGAGGGAGCAGTCAGATAACTCGCAGCTTGATCTTTAATGCTAAAAAACGTGGAGTGGACAACGGTTTCATGAAATATCCGTAATTTGATCAGTAATGGAGATATACTTCACTATAAGCTTGCCTTGGCTACATTGTTCCTTAAAAAAGTGATAATCACATTCGATATGCTTGGTTCTAGCCTTGAAAGCAGGATTGAGAGATTAAAAAAAGCAACTCCAAGATTATCACACCAAACTACCACTGGTCGCTAAACAGAATGACCAATTTTGGTGAGCAAGGATTGCAACCACATGATTTCAGTAGCACCATTGGTGACAGAGCGATACTCTGCTTCTGTAGAAGATCGGGCCACTGTTTGTTGTTTCTTGGAGCTCCAAGAGATTAAGTTCTGTCCTATATAGGCTGCAAAATCACTAGTAGATCGCCAGTCTGCCTTATCACTTGCCCAGTTGGCATCCATAAAGCCTGTAGATTTGTTGTAGAACTAGGGAAAAGTAGGATGCCTTAGCTAAGTGTGTCCTTCACATATCGCATAACGCGCTTGCACATCTGTCAATGTATGTCAGTAGGAATAGACATATATTGGCTCAGTTTGTTAACAACATAAGCGAAGTTTGGGCGAGTCAGACAGGCATATTATAAGGCTCCAATACACCTCCTGTAAATGTATGGATCGAAAAGTGGCTCCCCTTCAGATTGATCAAGTTGATAAGTAACAGGGATAGGAGTTTGTACTGCTTTGGCACCATCCATATGAGTAACCTTCAAAAGGCCAGTGAGATACATTGTTTAACTTAGCAACAAGCCATCACACTGATGTTAAACCTCAATACCTAGAAAGTATGTAAGATCGCCCAAGTCCCTTAGTTCAAATTTCGTAGACAAACGGTTGACGTTTGCTGAGTGAGAAAGTGATCGCTACTTGTCAAAACAATATCATCCACATAGAGTAATACATAGAATATTTGAGAATTTTGCTTCAAAATGAACAAAGATGCATCTGTGTGTGAAGCCTTAAAACCAATACATAACAAAAAGGAACTAAGCCTATTATACCAGACTCTTGGCGCCTATTTGAGTCCATAAAGAGACCTTCGTAGCCTGGAAACATGATCTGGACATTGAGAGTCAACAAACCCCTGAGGCTGAGCCATGTAAACCTCCTCCTCTAAATAACTATTGAGGAAGGCATTAGAAATATCCAACTGTTGCATATGCCAACGCTTGGAAACTGCCAATGAGAGAAGTAATCGTATTGTTGTGGATTTGATGACTGGTAAGAATGTGGCAGAATAATCCACCCCCTCTTGCTGAGTATATCCTTTGGCAACTAATCGAGCCTTCATTCTTTCAACACTGCCATCGATATAACATTTAACCTTATAAACCCACTTATTGCCCACGATGTTAATATTTACCAGGTTTGGGCACAAGATCCCATGTGCCATGTTTAAGAAGAGCTTTAATCTCATTCTCCATAGCTTTCCTCCATTCTCTATGCTTAAATGCTTGGGAATAAGATGTAGGTTCAAAAATAAAAGACCATGATGAAGGTAAGGTGATTGTTACTACATATAGAATTTTCTTCTTAAGATGAGGTTGTAGAGTCATTGGATGATGAGTTTGTCTGGTAGGGGGTGGATCAAGTTCTTGCGACTGTGATGCTGGAGTAGGTGTGTCACCTGTAACTGCTGGAAGTAATGACATAGAGGCTGGTGCAGTAGGAGATAACGTTAAGTCTGGGGCATTGATTGTTGGTACAGGTGTTGATAGAGGAGATGTTATCTCCTATATTTGGACCTAAGAAACAGACGAAGGTGGTAATTGCGTAGAAAGGACAGGAGAGCCTATAGGTAGAGTGAACCATGGTGAAAAGTCGTTGTCTGTGACCGGTGGCGTTCCCAAGATAAAGTCATTGGAAAGTGGTGCATCATGATACAAAAACCTTGCCTCATCCAATCTATAATGTCTGCAAGTGTAGGATCGATTAGTCTGACGATTAAAGCAGATTATGCCTAATGATCAGTAGCATTGCCAAGATAAACACAAGGTGTGCTTCTGAAAGAGAACCTGTTGGTATTGTAGGATATGAGAAGGGGATAGGTTGTGCATCCAAAAACCCTTAGAGCAATGTAATCTGGTGATTGAGCAAACAACTTTTCATAAGGAGACAGATTTGCAATCATAGAAGATGGGAAACGATTCACAATATGAACTGCAACTGTAAAAACATAGTTCCAGAATTGCAATGAAACCTTGGAATGAACCAATATGGATAATCCTGGCTTAACAACATGCCTTATCTTTCTTTCTACTGTCCCATTTTGCTCATGAGTGTGAGCACAAACAATTCTATGAACAATTC
>JANZLF010000005.1:23245393-23270157 GCA_026546835.1 Erythroxylum foetidum | reverse complement strand
GCCACATACTTCTGGGCCAACTGATCCATGGTATTATTCTCCCTCACTGCCAAGAAATGGGCCGATTTAGTCAACCGATCCACTATGACCCAGATAGCATCATGCTGCCTAGGCGTCCTAGGCAACCCCATAATGAAGTCCATGCTGCACAGCTTTATATACACTTGAGTCTTTTAGGGTTTTGTCTAGGTTTTTTCTCATGAATATCTTCCAAAAATAGTTATAAAATTTCAAAAATATGAAAATTTCACATATTAGAAAACACCTTACATGATGATGCATGAGATTGCTCCAACCTTTAGCACAACTTTTGCTACTTGTTGCATGATTGTGCATCCAACCTTTTCTTTATTCTTTTTTTTTGTCTCTAATCATCATCAAACACATCAAACAATCCTTGAAATATATAATTAAGATCAAACTCTTTCCTTAAATAATAACTAATCAAACAAACACACAAAACACTAACAACAACATAAATCTAAGTCATAAACACATGATTATCAACTAATAAAACACTCAAAACACACTCTAACACCTAGAAGACATACTAAGTTCTACACCTATTAACTTTCCACACTTAAATCTTTGCTTCTTCCTAAGAAAAACTAAAAATAAAAAACAAATAAAAACACACAACACACAACACACAAAACACAACGTAAAAACACACAATCATGCAACAATACGATAATGGTATAATGGCATCAAATTTTAGGAAATTAACTTAGACATAAACATGAATCACTTAAAAAGTTCCAACAAACTAACTTATTCCATTCATATTCAAATGATTTAATTTAAATACTCATGTCAACCAAAATATCAACACCTATTCATATATCTATGAAACTTGTAAGCATTCACTTATTCTTAAATATCGATTAAAGAGGTAGAACATCACTAAATATCCATTCATAAAATTTATTTTGACATTTAAGAAGAAGATCCATAGGTTCTCTTTCATTGACAACATCACTTTTATCATGCTTAGTTGAAATGTCGTTCTAGATTTTTAACAATAAGACAAACATTTTTCGTGAATGCTCCTTTTTACTTAGCTATATCCAACTCACAACTAGCGACTGGATCTATTTTAAGCCTATTTTTTAAAATGGGCCAACGGAATAGGAAATGTATTTAGCACATTTATAGAACACATTTTGTTATTTTTGGTGTTATTTTTTTAAGATTTTACCTACATCACTTCTTCCTAACCAATGACTCTTACGAAAAGGTAATAATGTCTACCAATGTAAATGAATTTAATTACAAGTGTATCCATCAAGTGTCATAAATTGATACAATACCTATAATATTCTACTCAACGTGCATATTTTTCTCAAAAAATCTTAAAACACAATTTTCACAAATTATATGATCATGTTTATGAATATGCTAATTTATTTTAGTTTTATTCTATTGACACATTCAGACAATGCGCATATCATGCAACAAAATATTTACACCATGTCAACCTAATTAAAAATAAACATAATGCAAATACAATTTCCAAATGATATGTAAGCCTCATGAAGCCAATAAGGGTCCTTTGATGTTCTCTTTGCTTTTGTTCCTCTACAATTATTCTTTATATGGCTTCTTGGTATCTCACTTTTTGAATCTCCCTCTCTTACTTGGTTATGTCAAAAACTTGTATATTCTTTACTTTGCTTGAACTCTTTGTGGATCTTATGTTCATAAACCTACAATCAAACTAGAAAAGTATTAAAGTCCTTAAATCAAAGTACTTAAATTGTAGTAGATGTTGTAATAATCTCAGACAATGATGTCAAAAACTTGTTGATAATTTTAAATACAAAAATTTTTTAATAGAAAAACTTTCTTAACTACAAGTGTATAGATCCTAACTTATAATATAAAAAGTATCGTCCCACGAGGATTGTATAGTCACACAATAATTCTTGTAAACTTTGTTTAAGTTAAAAGATAAGATTAATTATTAAGAATTAAACTAAAAACAAAGAATTAATAAATGAAATATGAACAAACTATAAACTAGGCAGCAGTACAATTTATTGATTGATTAGTGATTAAAGCTAGGAAAACTTCTATCCTTATTTGTTTTCACTTTACCTTCTTGATTTAATCATACTTATCCTATATATCATATAGTTATAATTACCCCCTCTCAATATCTAAACAAGTAATCTCAATTAAAATAGATAAAAAATGAATTATGATCTCTCACTATCAAAACTCTTTCTAACTATATAACTAGGTTTGAAGCCATCGTATAGGTAACTAATAAATAACTAAGATCTCTCTTTAATTTCCTATTAATTTTATGTTTATAGGTCTATTAAGATACCAACTTGCTATGCAACGCAACATAACTGAATCAATAAAATATCTTGATTTGAATTGATTATAAAATAATAAACATCATAAGCATATTCATTAAATCAAGAATGTAAAGTTTAACAAATAATTTACGAGTAATTCCTAAAAAGGAATTTAACCATCCATATTTGTACCTAAATATCCAAGTTTAGTCAACATTAACATCTAACAACAATAAGGAAGTAAGACAAGCATATAAAATGAAATCTGGAGTCTTTTATTCTTTGTCTTGAGCTGGAAAATTTGTAGCCTTATTCTTGAGAATTTTTCTCTTTTAATCTCCTTTAATTATGTCTATGTAGACGTGAAGTGGTATTTTAGGCTTCTTCATATACTCTTTAGTCTTCTAAGGTTTTGTCTAGGGTTTTTTATGTGTATATCTTCAAAAAATAACCTCATAATGTCTAAAGTATGAAAAACTCACATCTTGGAAAACACCTTGCTCGATTACGTATGGGATTACTCTAACTCTCTGACACGATCATGCAAGGGTTGCACGATCGTTCCAGAGACTTCTAAATTGCTAGTCCTTACTGCACATGCATGTTTCTCCAGCTTTTTCTTCATCTTTTCTTCTCATTTTTCTATCTCACAATCCTTGAAATATATAATTAAGATCAAACTCTTGCCTTAAACAAAATTAATCAAACAAAACATATAAAAATGCTAACAAAAACATAAATATAAGTCCTAAACACATAATTATCATCAAATAAAATACTAAAAACACACTCTAACACCTAGAAAACATACTAACATCTTATAAGATATCATCCAATCTTTTTGGATATCTCATAACTTTTTAATTATCTGATTTATTTATAAACTTATTAGATAACTAGTCATCACATCCTAAAATTATTAACTTTAACCCTTTAAAATTCTTAACATTTTATATCTAATATGAAATCTTATAATTGATCTAATTAAAACTATTGACGGTAAGTTGTTGTACTAGGCGTAGCTGATCGGGTGTTAGTTATGTGTAAGTTTTAATAAATAACCCTCGATAATCTGTAAAGGCACGGTTCATTAGCATAGTACCTAAGGTGTCGATCCCACGAGGAGGGAAAATTTAATCCTAAAATCTAAGGCTAGAAACAAATGCAAAAATTCAAAATGCATGAAACTAAAAAAAGAGAAAATAATTCAATCAATCAAATTAAATTAAGAATCAATCACAGAAATACTAATTACTAAGCAATTGCAACACACCCAAAAATCAATCTAAGGAATTTACCAATTGAGATAAAGGGAATTATACCTATCCTTAATGCTAACCTAATTGATTATGAATTACTAGATTGTTGGTTCTAGATGATCTTAGGGTTGATTAATCTCTCTCGAGTTATAACCATTAACCCTAATCAAATCATGGATGTTGCAATCTCTCAATTTACAACATTTCCAAAACCCTAATTAACTCTAAACTTATAATAAATTATAGAAAACATATGCAAGATCTCTCTTTGCACAATTTACCGATTTGATTTAATTCTAATTTACATTAAATCATCTAATTCTCGTTAGCCTAATTTAATCATTTTTTATTTGATTCAATCTCTCAATTTATTACCAAATTATGCAATCGCAAAATTAAATCATAATAAATCCAATAAATAAATAAACAATCAGATTTTATTAATTCAAGAGTAAAATTTCAAAGTTAAGTTCAGGATATCATCAACATTCTAGATCATATCATCAACTATTTATTCCAATTCCATACAATAATAAAAATGAAATTAAATAGGAAATACAATCTGAATAGAAGATAGGAGGTAGCGACATCTGGCAACTTCTAATTTGGGAAGTATATCGAGTCAACTTCTTCTCTTCTTCTCTTCCTTAATCTCTCGATGAATTCTCTATAGGGTTTCTTAAGGCAGCTAATGCAAAAGCTCTTTTGCATCTTTTTCTTGTTCTTTAAATATCCTTTTATGTTCTGCACAGCTTTAGGTTTTTTGAAATGTCCAAAAAATCTTTCGAAACTTGACGTTTTTTAGTGTTTGCGTGTCTACCCGATGTAGGCCATGATTGTGGGCCACATTTGAGCCTTTTCTCATGATTGTGGCATGTAGGTCATGATCATGGGTCGTTCCTTATGCTTCTGTTATGATATTGGCATGTAGGCCACGATAGTGGGCTAACTCTAGTGCTTCTGTCACGATCATGATCTGACATGCCATGATTGTGGACCATTGTTTCGGCCTAAATGTCTTCGAAACTTCCCCTTTCTTTGATGTTGACCCTGAAACACTAGGAAACACATCAAGATACCTAAAAAACATCATAATTTAACTCAAAGAGTTGTACTAACCCATAAAACACTTCAAATGTAAATAATTAACAAACTAACATAATTCTATCCTAAACACATACTAAATGAGTAAATTATCAGTTAAATATATATCAAACTAAGCCCAAAAACAGAATGCAATTTACCCTTATCATCATCCTCACACTTAAATCTTTGCTTGTCCTCAAGCAAACAAAACAACAAACACAAAAAATCACATAACACATAACACATAATGTAATAATCAGACAATGACTTCAACTTCATGAAATAATTTTAACTTAAAACATGATCATTCAAGTTATTCCAAATCATTAACATGGAAAATCCGCATCTAAGAGTTCTCGACTAAAAATATATATTAATCAAGACCCAAATGATAAGTTATTCACCATTTTCAATTTTACATACACATTATAATTCTTTGGTCATTCAAACTCTGTAACCACTCCTAAGTACGTTTTCATGAAAAGTCAAGTTATTTACAAGTTTGGTAGGTTTTTATTAGAAAACACATTATTTACTTATTTTTTTGGGACATGGACTTAGTCTTTTACATGGAGGCAAATATCAGTGATGAATGTCGATCCGGTTACTCAACTAAGTCATGTTTCTATTAAGCTACTAGGTTGGAATGTCATTATAGCCTTTTGACGTAAAGGCACACATTTTTTATGTGTGTCGATCCAGTTACTTGGTTATGTCACGTTCTCAACTAGCTATAGCTCTATTCATAATCCGAAGGCCAATTGAAAAGTTATTTATTTAAAATTAAAAAGCAATTTTTTTATTGCCTACCTTGTTGCTTAAGCCGCTTGTTTTCATGAAAAAATAATAGCAAAGCTACTTAAGCCGAATGACCTAAAATTACATATGAATGTGACAACTTATAGGGTGATAAGCTAACACTAAATCCTAATTAACTTGCATATTTAACCAAAGAACCTAGATTACTAATTTCGTGAGCTAATGACTCTTCATAATTTAATAGATTATGTTCAAAATTAAATCGATTTCAATCCATCTAAGCCATTGACACATTCACACATTTCACAATATACAAGCTAACAAATTGATATGTGTTTAATTTTTGATACGTTTAATCATTTATACTTAGCGATTAATGATATGAAAAATGTTTAAGATACTCGCTTTAATTCATATATGATTTTAGGTACAATTTAGAAGCAAAGAAATTAAAGTGATTCGAAAGCATTACATTTGGGCCATTTTCTAAAGATTAATTTTCACTTGTCTTCATGGAGCAAGAAGAAGAAAATTTAAAGACAAGAAAAATCAAAATACAAAGAAGAAGAATTAAAAATATTTGCTGGAAAAATGAAGAAATAATAAGAGAGTAAAACACATGTAGTAGCTGGGAGTTGAAGGATAAAATGACATGTATGCAGGTGGAACAAAATAAAGAAAAAATGATGGCAGCACAGCCCAAAGCAGAAGAAAGCTAGCGTTAAACGCCAACGCTAAATGCTAAAGTTGCATGCCTTTAACACATGGCTTTAAACGCTAGTGTTGAACGAGAAAGCTAGCGTTAAACGTTAGTATTTAACACTACAAAAGGGCTAAAAAGAACGCAGGTTGTTGTTCAAGTGAGGAGGCTTTTAAAGAAGAGTGAATAGGAGGTCAAAGAAGTTAATTGTCAAATTAGAGAATAGTGAGATGGAGAAGAGTAAGTAGCATGAAGTAGAATAGAAAGAGGCTTGTGAAAGAACAAAGAAGGGTTGCGTAAACATCAAGGGGGTTTCAGCTAGGGAAACATGATTAGGGCTAAAGCATTTTTCTGGGAAAGATCTATGGAAGGCTAAATTCTTAACGCTGATTTGGAAGTGACATCAATGCCGACAACTTGGGTTAAGTGTATTTTTACCATTTTTGATGTTTCTTTCTCTCATTAGAAATTGATTATGTTATCCTATTTTAATTGATTTGGGTTTTATGTATGGATAATCAGATTTTCATTATTGTTCAATTATTTGTGTATGAACTCATTGTGTATTTTGAGATGATGATTTAATGCGTTCATTGAATCGTTTAATTGCAAAATCATTGCTAGAATTTTGATATAATCATTAATTGTTATGCTGAAGTTCATGTGTAGCGACTAATGATTCGTAATCATTAGGGACAACATGACCTAGGATAAATGACACATCATTTGTGGTTGTTGCTAATTAATTGATTTTTCTAATTCATAATGCTACTGCCTAATTAAATCTAGAGATTGTATCCAAGGTTATTCGATAGTTAAAATTAATTAACGATCATATTTTAATTAAATACTACTTAAGGGAGAACTCAAGTTAATTATTATCCAACGATTAATAGTTACTTTGAGAGGTTTGAGAACAACAAATCAGTAAAATATGCTTAATTAGGGTGTAGACCGATATTTAACCAAAGAACTGGGTCCCTATCGAATTTCTCACTTTTATCATGTTTCGTATGTTTTCTTTAATTGTTTTTATTAGTTTAGTTTCATTTTATCTTCTTCTTTTTAAAACAAAATCCCCTCGTTAAACCTAAACACTATTTAATTTTATTTCATAAACTTTGCACACGCTCTCTGTGAAATTGACCTAGACTTACCACCGCTATAGTAGTAGGTCTAGTTATTTTATTTTGAGTAGCGTTATAAAGCGCTATTAATTTTTAATGTCATTACTGGGGAGTGTGGTGTTTTAGTTTTTTTTAATGATTTTAATTGGTGTTTTGTATGTATTTGTTCGTAATAGATTTCTTTTAAGTTATTTCATGATCCTTTCATTTTTCTATTTTGTGTTTATGAAAAAATTTTAAAAAAATTCATGGACAAAAGTAATTTCTTTTATAACTTATATTCTCAATCCTATAACAATGTTTGGACTGATCAACCTAACTTTTGTTATGGATGGGATAATCATTAGAATTACTTCAATGATAGTTTGTAGGGCATACAATAATCCCCGTGTGGACCAAAAGCTTCTTGTCAAAACTCAAGTACATCTATGGAAGAATTGATGAATGTTGTGATTGCTAACAATCTCTAATTTCAACAGAGCCTACAACAGTAGTTTTAGCAGGAAATGAGGCATATAACGTTTAGAAACCATAACATGGCAAGCTAAATGGGTGAAATGTTAGCGAGGATTGACTACCTAGAACCACAAATTAAAGAGGAGTAGCCATATCAACCTAAGGTATACCCAATGGAAACTAGTGCAGAAACCATACAAAGTGATGAGGAGCTTGAGAATTTCTAAAGCAATACTTAAGAAATTGCTTATGTCGAAGAAGTTGAGGAGGAGCTTGAAGTAAAATGTGATACATCATTTGGCTCAGAGGTAAGTATTGAGTCCGTAATTATTTTCGAGACTAACCCTTCACCTTTATCTAGCAGGCTGGAAAACTTAAACAAAGAAGGAAAAAGGTGAAGAGTCATTCAAATTATTTCAAGAGAGTGAGGACTAAGTAGAGATAAACAATTTGAAGATAGGGAAGACATTGGAGGTGAACGATTATCAATCAAGGCCCTATCTTGAAAAACCTCATATGGAAGAATAACATTTGCCACCAGAAAATCATAATTTTGTCATATGAGGAAAGTATGGAGTCGAGCCAACGTCCCTAAACAAAGGCGCTTCTTGGGAGGCAACCTAAGGAAGTAAATTTCTTTTTTTTTATACATTTATACATTTCTTTTTATATGCATGTGTGTTTTGTTGATTTTTTTCTTGTTTGTTTTAAGTTTTCAATCAAAATGAGATACAGAACAAAACAAACATTTTTCATTTTTGTTGCTTTTGGGATTATATAGACTTGATTAGTTATAGCAACTTTAGCATGTATCTTTACTCTTGTGATTGGTCAATAAGCATTATCTTTATAAGAGTAGTGACTAGTGGTAGACAAAGCTGACGAGATTTTAAGCCTTATTTAACTGACACATTCATATCAATCTAATTGTCTTTTGATAATGTGTGATCTTTATGACATGCACATCCTATTTTTGCCTTGAATTTCTATTTGAGACCACGTTACCATGGAAATAATTAGGCATTCTTTGTTTTTCCAAACTAGCTAAATAGCCTACCCTATTGGTATGCTTTTTTCCTTTGTTAACCCCCTTTGAGCTTTATACCTTTCTTTTTGTATCAACCATAATACATGCTTTATACTTAACCAAATGTCCTACCCAAGCCATAAAGCTAGTGAAATATTTATGATTGATGGGTTTGTGGATGTACAAAAGCGTAAGTGTGGAGGTGTACATATGTGTGGGTTGGTTAATGTTAGAATGTTTTGTTATGTCTTATTATTGAAATTTTCATATTGATGTAGTTTATTTTAATTGTTATAAGGAAAAGAAAAAAAAAGAGAAAAGCAAAAAAATGAAAAAAAGAAAAGAAAAGAAAATGAAAAAGAAAGAAAGAAGAAAAAAATGAAAAAATTGTTTAAGTAAATTTATTAAGGAGGAAGAGCATATGAGTTTGTAAAGTTATTCATGATTAATGCATCTTCCTAGAGTTGTAATGAATGTGTTATTTGAGTATGTTAAATATGAGATAGATGTTGGCCTAGAAGATTTACTCTTATGATTTTAATGTATTGTTGACATAAATTGTATGAGTGATTCTTTCAAATTGGTATATATTTCATATGGTTTGTGTTTAGAAGCTAAATGGGGTTGTGAAATATAAATGTTGCATTTGTCATAGCTGATGGTACCCAGTTTTTAATGAGTGTTACTTTGTTTCACTAGCTTAATGACATTTATGTTACTTGACCCAATTACATCTCACCTTACCTTTGCCCACATTACAACCTTGAAAAGTCTTTTGATTCATAATTTTGCATATGAATTATAGTGGTGAAGAAATGAAATGATATATAAAGTTATGGATTGTCATGATCATGAATGGTGTTGAGTGTACCTATAGATATATTTTACTTAAACACATTTTTCAAGTCTACCATTAGATTGCTCAGTTTTCGAAGATGATGTTTGTTGATTGATCATGAGTAGAAGCATTGAATGTTCAATTTTTTCTATGATTTTTGAAAGTCATTCATCTTTGATTATGATTATATAGTCTTGGAAAACATGGGAATTGAGTAAATGTTTTGAGTCTTGGAGCTTAATTTAGATGTTTTGCCCGAGGACGACCAAAAGCTAAGTATGGAGGAAATTGATGTGTGTTTAATTGTTAATACATTTACTCATTTACACTTAGCGATAAATGATACGAAAATGCTTAAGATACTCACTTTAATTTATATATGATTTTAGGTACAATTTGAAAGCAAAAAAATTAAAGTGATTCGAAAGCACTACATTTGGGTCGTCTTCTGAAGATTAATTTTCACTTGTCTTTATAAAGCAAGAAGAAGAAATTTAAAAGACAAGAAGAAGACAAGAAAAATCAAAATACAAAGAAGAAGAATTAAAAGTGTTTATTAGAAAAATGAAGAAATAACAAGAGAGCAAAATGCATGTAGCAGCTCGGAGTTAAAGGACAAAATGAAAAGCATGCAAGTGGATTAAAACAAAGACAAAATCACAGCGGCACAACCCAAAGCAAAAGGAAGCCAGCGTTTAATGCATGGATTTAAACGTTAGCTATCAACGTGAAAGCTAGCATTTAACACCACAAAAGGGTTTAAAAGAATGCATGTTGTCCTTCATGTAAGGAGGCTTTTAAAGAAGAGTGAACAGGAGTGTGGTCTAAGAAGTTAATTTTCAAATTAGTGAATAGTGAGCTGGAGAAGAGTATGTAGCGTGAAATAGAACAAAAAGAGGTTTGCAACAAAACAGAGAAGGGAGGCGCAAATAACAAGGGGGTTTTGGCTAGGGAAATATGATTGGGGCTGAAACTTTTTTTGGGAGAGACCCTTGGAAGGCTAATTTCCTAACGCTAGTATGGAGGTGACGTCGACGCCGACGACTCGAGTTAAGTGTATTTTACCATTTTTGTTGTTTCTTTCTCTCATTAGAAATTAATTATGTTATCCTATTTTAATTTATTTGGGTTTTGTATATGGATAATCGGATTTTCGATATTGTTCAGTTTTTTATGTATGAACTCATTGGGTATTGTGAGATGATGATTTTAATGCATTCATTGAATCGTTTAATTGCAAACCCATTGCTAGAATTTTGATACAGTCCGTAATTATTATGTTGAAATTCATGTATAGCGACTAATGATTCGTAATCATTAGGGATAACATGACCTAGGTTAAATGAAACATCATTTATGGTTATTACCTTGATTAATCGGTTTTCCTAATTCATAATGCTACTACCTAATTAAATCTAAAGATCATATTTTAGGTTATTCGGTGGTCAGATTTAATTAATGATCGTATCTTGATTAAACACTACCTAAGGTAAAATTCGAGTTAATTATTAACCTACGATTAATAGTTGCTTAGAGAGGTTTGGGAACAACAAATTAATGAAATATGCTTAATTAGGATGTAGGTCAAGATTGAACCAAAGAACTGGGTCCCTACCAAATTCTCCACCTTTTTCATTTTTTACATGTTTTCTTTAATTTGTTTTTGTTATTTTAGTTCATTTTATTGTCTTCTTTTTAAAACCAAATCCCCCTCCCCCGTTAAGCCTAAACACCGATTAATTTCATTTCATTAACTTTGCTCACCCTCTCTGTGGGATCGACCTAGACTCACCATTACTATAGTAGTAGGTCTAGTTATTTTATTTTGACTAGCGTTACAACACGCTGTCGCAAACTATCATACCATATGAAAATTCACACTTAAAACAAAACACATAACTTCCCCACACTTAAACAACACATTGTCTTCAATGTGAGATGGAGACATACAAACACACATGGAAAGAATAAAAAGTATAAAATAGAATAAAACAAAAACAAAAATAAATATAGACTAACTTCAAAAGAAAAGGGTTAGAAACAAAGCCTCACGGTGATGGAGGTAGGGATGGTGTCAGAGGTGGCAACTGCACACCTTGATCCTTGAAGTATCGATAAATACAAAATATGTCTCGGTTTTGATGTCATTGTGTTCAGGTCATCTCCTTCATCCTTCTAAAGTTCTCTACAAGTGTATATGTAATTCCCTTCATGTTCGTGGAGATTATATCGCTCACTTTCTTCCAGCCCGATTCATCTATGTCTTCTTCCTCTTCGAACTCCTCACTAATCGAGCCCTCTTCTACCTATTGAGACGATGCTGTGCTCGAACTCACCTGACTAGCCCTAATCTTCACATGAGTCTTTTGGCTAACATCCTGAAGTTTCATATTATGGGACTTAAGGATTTCAGCACGCCACAAATGATGGTGATTTAGAAAATCAGGGAGGTAGATGGTTAGACCATTACAGTCCATGCCATAATACTCAACATTGGCAGAAACCAAGTACCCCATACCCAAATTGTTGGTCCTCTTAAGTAGAGTTGCAACAATATCATTCAACACATATATGGAGGTGCATATTGGGATGTTGTGATCTATGCACCACAACAAGAATTTTTTTTTTGCTGAGCATTTGTTAGTTTCTGATTTGTCAGAAACCACTTAACACAAGAATTTATGCAATAACAAGTACTCATGTGTTCTTATGATGTTGTTATGGGCATTACATCGAATCGCTCTAACCCAATGAGCTTATTACAATAGCAAGAAGCACAAAAATCCTCGTGTTGATCAATAGTGGAAGACTCGAGGAACCCGCAAATGTCACACATGATTTAAAAGTTTAGCTCATAATTTCTTCCCTGCAACTTAAACCACATTTTTTAGGATTACTAGGTTCGTAATAAAGAGAAGTGAAGAATTCGACAATGAGCTCCTGTTAAATAGGATATTGGAAGTTTATGAACTTTGCCCGCTGAATTCTAGGTTCTCTAACCTATCTCACAGTTCTAGCTTATCAAGCATGTCAAAGTCAAAATATTTCGAGACTACTATTTATTTAACATTAAGGGATATGAAACAAATACCTTCCTCTTTTGTGTAGATTGGGAAGGATGCTCTTAAATCTGTTACCCTATTCCTTCACCCTCATCTTGAGACTTGGTTTCGTCCCGATGATTGGTCACGCTTTGCTGATTGCTTAATGCGTGGCATACTAGCTTGTAAGTAGGTGAAATGGAATAAAGTAGAAGTTTGGAATTTGGTTAGAGATAAGTGAGAATGTTAGGTGGTTCTAACTTAGAGAGATAAAGTAAAAATGAAAATGGTGAAAAAATGAAGTAAGAAATGAATATACAGGCGAAGGAAGGGTAAAATGGAAAAAAATTAGCTGAAATTTGAGTGTATAATTTTACCCTGTGGCCTGCAATATTTTTCATCAATTTCTGATTTTTTCTTCTTTTGTCCTTCTCCACATTCCCAATATCACTTCCTAACTCTTTTATAGCTCTTTCACCTCTCTTTTTTAGTATTACCTAGACCATATAACTTATGTCGAAGTCCTATGCCTTCCCAATCTTATTTGGAAATGAAATGACCTAACTACGAAATTCAAGCTATCTAAAATCAAAGAAATAACATGGAATTAACAATCCATGGGTTGCCTCCTATGTAGCACTTCTTTTAACGTTGGTAGCTCTACGCTCTTCTTGCGCTCAAGGTAGTTCAAATGAATAATGCAATGATAGCGCAGTCATCAATCTTACCATTTGCACATGAGCTACCATGCCCTAGGTTCCACCTTACTTTTGCTTCACCTTTCTCTATTGTCTCCTTCGTAATCATTTCTTTCTAAATGCATCCCAGGATCCTCAATATCTTCTCATTATCCTCGAAATTTAGTTTCTTTAATGTTAACTAGAGGTAAGGGATAATTGTTCTCATTCTTCGACACACTAAAGGTCATTTGATGCTTTCCAGCCCTCAGAGTTAGTTCACCCTATCAATGTTAATTAGTAAGCAGGTAGTAGCCAAGAATGGTCATCTAAGGACCATAGGGGTTTCTAAATCTTCTCCAATATCCAATACAAAGAAGTCCGAAGGGAAAGTAAAAATATCAATCTGTACATGGACATCCTTAATAATCCCTTTTAGTCGATGAACTGTTATGTTCGATGTCTTCACTAACATCTTTATGAGTTCTAACTCTTCTAACCCCAATTTTTGACTAAAGGTATAAGGCATCATATTAATGCTCGCTCCCAAATCTGTGAATGCTCTATCTATTTTAACTCTATTGATACTGAAAGGAATGTAAAAAATCCCTTAAGTCCTCTTTTTTGCGCTATATTAGGGTTTTCTTTCACTATGCGCTCCTTAACTTTCTTCTTGATTAATTCCCTAAGTGTGAGGTTTGTTTGTAATTGTTCTATTATATCCTCAAGCCTCCTATGTGCATCCTCCATGCCTCCAATTTTATCTAAAATCATATCCAACTTGGATTCCATTGAGCTTAGTTTATCTTGTTGGAAGCTTGGTTATCCTTGAGGTCTGAAATATCTTCTAGCATTGTTTGTCCACAAGAAGTTATAGCAATTCTTCCACCCGTGGTTGTATATGTTAGAGTAGGGATTGTTTCCCCCTCCTCATCCATATTGAGCGTGCATATAATTAATTTGCTCCGGATCATTTTCCTTTATCAAAAAACAGTCCACCGTATTATAGTCCATCTGTCCACAAAGTTTACACTTTAATTGCACAACCTTTAACAAATTTAAGGACAAAGTCTTCATGTTGTTAAGCTATCGAGTTAAGGTATCAATGTTTGCCTGCATCTCCATCATTTGATCAACAACTACAATTCCTTTTTGTTCTTCGAAGGTAATGGGTTGTTTACTCCACTCGTTCGTCAATAGGTAATTATTACCTGTCCCCTCCTCTATCAACTCTTTTGCTCCATCTATCGTCCTGCTTATCAGTGATCCTCCTAAAGTTGCATCAAGTGCCTCTCATATGTGGAGTTCTGCATTATAAAATGTCCACAACAAGAATTCCTTGGGTAAGTTATGGTGTGGGCATTTTCGTTGCAAATTCTTGGATCTTTTTCACGCTTTATAAATAACTTCCCCATCACTTTGCTGGAAGTTGGAAATCTCCTTGATAATCTTCAAGTTCTTAGTAAGGGGAAAATATTTGTCTAAAATGGCACGAACAAGTTGATTCCAAATGGTGACATTGGTTGGGTTGAGAGAATGGTACCAAGTCTTTGTTCTATCTTTTAGAGTAAAAGGAAAGAACCTAATTCTTACCACATCCCCTGACATCTGATAGTACCGAAAGATATCATAGATTTCAAGGAAGTTCACTATATATGCATTGGGATTTTCATTTGTTAGTCCATAGAATTACACATTCTGTTGAAACATATTTAGGAGGGCTAGTTTAATTTTGAAAGAGGTTGCTTGTATAAATGGCCTAGCCACTCTTTGGTTAGCTGCGTTGAACCCTGGTCACATGAAATCTATAAAGGTTCTTTGTTGATGTCCTCGGTTCACTCAGTGATCCAAATCTTGCTGAAATTCCTTTTTTGTTGTTGCTTTTGCAATTTCTTCTTCTTCTTCACGCTGAGCTTTCCTAATTGATCATTTTAATCTAATGATGCCTAACTTTAAGGTTTTAGCTACACGACTCGAACTTCTCATGACTCATATGTTCATGTAAGAGCACGGATTCAGATATAGAAAGAATAGACAATAAAAAATAAAAACTAACTAAACGCCTTAAACTATAGAATTAAACTAATCGCCCACTGGAAATAGTGCCAAATACTTGATTGAGTGTTAGTTGTGTTAGCCCCCAAACTTTTTTTTAGTTAAGCATGATTAATTATGAGGTTTGGATAGGTGAATTTTTGGGAGTTAATTTTTTTTAGGTCTATGTTAGTAGAATTTAATTCATGGGTTAGTTGAATTAACAGTGGTAAGAATGCATAAAGGGGTATTTTGGGTAGTTTACTTAAGGTTAAAAACAATAAAGCGTTAAAGGAAGGGTAAGGTGGACTTTTCTCATTCATTAAGGGTAAAATGGGAAGGACGAAGCATGGTATTCTTCCTAAAGAAGAGAAAAACGAAAATAAGAGAGAAAGAAGAAGTGAAATACAAAAACAAAAAGTGAGCAAGGGAGGTTTCGATGAAGTAGAGAAAAGAATGGAGTTTTGAGCTAGGTTTCTTCTTTTCTTAGTTTTAAAGAGAAAGCTTGAGGTTGCTCAAGAAGGAAAAAAGAAAGAGGAAGGGAAGAGCTTTCATTAGAGCCAATAATCTCACAAATTGGTGAAGATTCAAGGTAAGTTTGATTTTTATCCTTTGGATTTATGGAAGGGTTTTGGTTTATGAAGCTTAGGAAATGTGTGGGTTTAAGAATTCTAGGATAAATTTAGTGAATGTATTTTCTTAGGGTTCTTAAATTTGAATTCCTATTGAGTGGGAATTTTTTTAATTTATAATGAAAATCAAGAAGGGGATCAAGAGAGGCAAAAGGAGCAAGAGGAAAGACATCCTTAAGTCAATTTCTTAAGCAAGGAATTTAAGGTGGGTACATCTTTATAATAAAGTAAATAAGCCACTAATGTTTTTTTTAAATCAAGGAAGTTTAACGATTTCAATTGCATCATAAATTGACATTTATTGCCTCTTGAATGAATTGAGAAGTTGTTATATAATTGATATATGAATTGAGTGGAAGATTTATGAAAAAACTTTGAAAATGATTCTTTTTAAAAAAAAGATAGCATGTTTATGAAATCATGTTTCGAAAATGGTTTTTAAAATATCTCATGTTCATGAAAAACACGTTTTTAAAATGTGTCATTTTGGCAAACTGTTTTCAAATCATGAATTACATGTTATGTGGGTTTGGTGTAGTCCATTCAAGTATGTCATGTGCACGTCAACCAAGTTAAATTCTTCTCCCGCCTACTCGCTAGTGACACGGAGCTCCTTCATAGACTCCCTCATGTTTACGTCTACACAAAACCACTATGTGGGATTGCAATAGTACGTCAAGCTTATGACTACACATTACCATTATATGGAAATGTGTAGTTCGTCATGTTTATGGATCTACCCAAACCATTATGATGTGCTTATATGCCTATGATATGTCAACAAGTTTTATGCATACATGATTTGTAATTGTGAATTCTGGTTAAGAATTTGAGAATGATACGTTTCATGACTTTAATTAGAATTGTATATTGACAAATGAACATTTCAAAGATTTTGCTTATTTTTCCATTATAAACTGTTACTCACGAGCTTTAAGCTCACCCCTCCATTTCCTTCCCATCTTTAGGTGAAGAGCATGGGATCGAGTAACCAAAGGTTAAGGCATCACTCCGATTATGCATCTTTTTGTACGTTAAGATAGATGTAAAAACGCAAGGCTTTAGTTGCATTTTGAGCAAATTATTGTTCATGTATCTTTTGTATTTTGAGATTTTGAGATATTGATGCATTATGACTTGAAATGCCCATTAAAGCTTTGTAAAACTCTTATCTTTTGATGTTAATGAAGTATGATTGTGTTTTGCTGATGACATTTCCAAATTGCTTATTTCACTTTCAAGTTTTCCATAGAGGTAAAAAAGTGTGTTCTGACTTCAGGGGAAATACTATATTAGCTAGGCTAAATTAGACAAAGTTGTCCTCTAGAAGCTGTAATTAATCTTTCTAGCTTTCCAACGCTATATAGTATGAAATTTTTGGATATCAGAGTTAAGAGATATGATCACTAGAAGTTTATGATGTTGCATAGGATAGACATTTGGGACAACTATATTGATTTGAAATGTTAATCCTTTTGGAGGAAAAATATCTTTTTGCAATCTTCACGGAAATTGTAGGTCTAGAAGTCTTCTCCAAAACCATTTAATGACCTTAATCCGATATTTCTAGTGAAAGTTATGCCCTTTTTATCAAAATAGGTTAGAGGAAGAAGAACAAGGAAGTTGCGATCACGACTCATCGCTATCGTGACTCTGCGGACTTTCGTTCAAGTCTCCATCGCCACATCACGACCGTACGCACAGGTCATAATCACGATCGCGAGTTGTCACAATCACAGCGATCGCGATCCGCAGGTCTCCTCAAACCTGAACATGTTCCACTCTTTTGACTATAACGTTGTCATATGACCTCTAAATGACTTAATTTTTAATCCAATGGCTTCATAACACATTTATCTATATCTCCATAAAAATTTATAGCTTTTGGTAATGATTTGTAAAAGATCGATTGAATTAAAGTAAGGGTATCAGTTGGAAGAGCATGAACTGGATATTTTACTAAACATACTTCGGTATTTGGATGATATCTTGATATAAAGAGTTCTAAATGAGATGATTCTTATTTCTAAATGAACTAGAGACATAGAGCTTCAAATCCTCTGAAGAAATTGAATTTTAATTCAGTTTCTAAGACTTTCAATTTTTGGATGTAAATTGAGTATAGTGTACTATTTCAATTTCATAACAGCCCGAAAATGTTTAGGATAAAACTTTCAAGTTTCTGAACCAAATTGAATGGTTTTGGTGTCATTAGAAACTTAGTACAAGGGGAACAAATGTCTTGAAGAAGTCAAATTGTAATTCTAGTTTGAGGTTTCCCAAAATCTGTTCTAAAATGGGAGAAATGAGTTTGTTTTTTTATGTTTGAACGGTGTGGGCACGCCACCCTTGTGGGATGCGTGTTTGGATGTCACCTAAGATATCAAACTCGTGACTCACGAGGTTGAGGTCCCAATACTTATGGTATCAGAGCGATTAGGTTTAGGTCTAGGTGTAGGATTAGGTTTAGGAATATCCTAGGCATGAAATGGGTAGCTTTGAACTACAAAATGAACATACATTATTTTGAAGGAATCACATGCATTGTTTTAAATGAACAATGTGCATTTTTGGTATTGTTTCACTTGATTTGACATTGTTTCATATGATTTAAATTATTTTACATGATTTGAAGTTGTTTTACATGAAGCATGAACTAAAGGTTTTCTAATGTTTTATATTGATGGAGTGATTATGCCGCCTCGAAAAAGAACTCGAAGAGCTACGACTCGATCTCGCTGTCCCTAAGGGAGTATAGATGAATCTTATATCCTATAAGATAGGGTCACGTTCTACTTCTGATTCTGAGACACCTAGTGTATAGCCTGGAGTGTCACTGCCTCCTCCTATGCCCTAAGTGAACCCCATGGATCTGCATTTCTTTCAAGCCTTTGCTCAGGCTTTCTCATATGCCATGTGTTGGCCCCCAAAATTTTTTTCTCTAGTTAAGCATGATTTAAAAGGATTTTAAGGTGTTGATAGATTAATTTTTGGAGTTAATTTGTTATGACAAGGTTAGTAGGATTTTATGACATAGGTAAATTGATGGAATTGAAGTATTAAAGTAGTAAGATGTTATAAGGGCAAATTGGGCATGACACTTAAGGGTATAAGACATAAGGCATTAGGCAAAGGGCAAAATAGACATTGCACATTTATTAAGGGTATAACAAGAAGCAGAAGTTGTTGTCTTGCTTTTCGAGAAGGAAAGAAATGTGAGTGAGAGAAAAAGAAGAGAGAAAATAAAGAAGAGAAGAAGAAAAGAAGGAAGCTAGGGTTTCAAGTTTTTTAGCCTTTAAGAGAGAGATCTTAAAGAGTTTGAAGATCTTGAAGCTAAATAAGGAAGCATGAGCATTAACCCTTCCTAATTGTTAGATGAAGCATAGTTAGGGTTAGTTAGAAGTGCAAACATGGTTGAATATGTGTAGGAAGTTGTGGATGAGTAGTTTATGTTAATGTTTTAATCTTTTAGGGTTAATAATCAAAGATAGATTATGATATATTTATGAATGATTTTGGGTTAAAATGGAGTTGAAAATGAAGTAGAAAAGATGGTTTAGTATTAAGATGGGTTATATATGAAAGGGGGGAGTGAAAAGGTGAAAATGTAGCAAAATATGTCTTCAGAGTCGATTTCTGGACAAGTTCCCCAAGGCAAACTTCGCGGCGAAGTTTATTTTTCCTACACAGATATGTTTTGGTATTTTGGGCATAACTTTTTCTGTAGATGTCCAAATGAGATGATTTTTGATTTGGTGTAAACTAGAGAAATAAGGATACAAGTTGTATGAAGAAATTAATTTAAATTCAGTCTCTAAGGTTCTAAATATTAGGGTGGAAATTGAGTATAGAATACTATTTCAGTATAAGAACAGTCTAAAAATGTTTGAGGTATAACTTTTAGATTACTGAACCAAATTAAATGATTTTATAGTCATTAGAAACTTAAGATAATGGGGGATATTTTTCTAGAAGGAAGTATTATCAAATTTCTTCATCAACATAATCATAAATTGGAATTCCAATTGAATGAAATTTTTGGCTATTGTTAAAGGAAATCAAAGAAGGCAAGAGGAGCAAAGGGTAAGGCACCTTTGAGCAAGGAAATCAAGGTAAGTTTCATGTTTATAATATAGTTAATGAGCCATGGCTATGTTTTCAAAAGCAATAGAATTAAATGATTTCATTTTGTTTTATAAATGTTGCATTATTGTTACTTGAATGCTTTGAGAAAATGTTATGTGTTTGGTATGAGCTTATTGTGTTGATGAATTATGAAAATAATTTTTGGAAAAGATACTATGTTTGAAAAAGATCAAGTTTCTAAAATTTGCCATTTTGGGCAACAAGTTTATAAGATTATGAAATACATGTTATGTGGGTTTAGTTTGGTTCATTCTGTTGTCAAGTGCACTTCGACTAAAGGCTTCTCCCACCTACCCGCTAGTGGCATGGAGCTCCTTCCTGGACTCTCATAAATTCACGACTATGCAAAACCATTATGTGGGATTGTGTTAGTACGTTCTGTTCACGGCTACACAGGACCCTTATGGAAAATGTGTAGTACGTTCTGTTTATGGACCTCCCAAACTATTCTTATGTGCTTATGTGCTCATGATATGTTTGACAAGATGGATGTATACATGATTTGTACTATTGTGAATTGTTTAACAAATTGAGAATTTCATGAAATAAGTGTTTTATAATTTTTAAATGCGGAATTACTATGGTTATGAAAAGGTTAAGTGAAAATGAGTTTTATGAAAGGGTTTTTGCTTGTTTCTCAATTATAAACTTATTACTCACGAGCTTTAAGCTCACCCTCATTTTCCTCCCCATGTCCAGGTGAAGAGCAAAAGATAGAGTGAAAGAGAGTCAAGACCTAACTTCGATTATGCATATTTTTGTATTTTAAGCTAGATTTTGTAACCATGAGGCTTTAGTTGCATTTCAAGTATTATTAGTTTAAGTATCTTATGTATTTCGAGATGTTTAGACATTGGTGCATTGTGGTCTGACATGTCACTTCAGTTTTGTACAGAAGTCTTATCTTTTGATGTTAATGAATTATGAATCATGTATGGATGATGTTGAGTAGAAATATGAATTTGTGTATGGATAAGGTTGAGATGATGAATTTTGATCATGAATTGCTGATATATAAGAGATATGTTATGGGAGAAAGATAGGAATTATGAATAATGAGAATTGGTCGTAAGAAATGAATTAAATAAAAAGATATTAGAGAGTATGATAAGATAATATTGAATTGTTATGAAATGATGATGCATTAGAGGAAGTGAATTTGGGACAACGTAAATTGAAAGTAAGGAAAGAGTGATGTAGAAACCATTGAAAATTTTAGGTTTAGGGGTTGAGATTCTAGGGGTTTTGTCGCAACAAAACCACAAGGATCACTGCGGCAAAATTTTCCCGAAGGATCTCAACAGAAGTTCCCATCCATTCGCCTCAGTAAACCCCTTGGCTTTGCTGCGGTGAAGTCAGTCTTTCAAGGTCGCCGCGGCGAAGGTATACTTGGTCGCCACAAAGAACTTTTCCTAAAGGAGTCAGTGGAGTTTCTCTCAGAGAATTTTGGCAGGTACAATATGATTGAGGACATAATCGTAAGAATGGACTGTTGTTTATCAATTGATCAAACCCAAATAGAAACAAAATTCAGAATGGTATGAGACTTTAAGTTTCATGATTTCATTGGATTACGCATGGTTCAAGTTGGCTTCCAAAAACGGGGTCCAATATGTTTGGTATCAAAGCAAGAGTTGGATTTTGAAAACGGGGTCTAACATGTTGTGGTATTAGAGTAAGAGTTAGATTCCAAAAATAGGGTCCAATATGTTGTAGTATCAGAGTAAGAATTGGATTCTGGAAACGAGGTCCAACATGTTGTGATCAAAGCAAAAGTTGGATTCCAGAAACAGGATCCAACATGTTGTGGTATTAGAGCAAGAGTTGAATTTCGAAAACAGGGTCCAACAATATTAGACATTAGTCCTTGAAAGGCTTAAGTTACTTGGCTAGCTCTTTAGGACATCCATTGGCCCTTGATGATAACACAAGTAACCTGAAAAGGATTGACTTTATGAAGGTATGCACAAAAGTAAGTTTGGAGAAAGACCTTCTTGAATATGTGAAAATTATGAAGTTAAATGATATAAGAGAGCTTGTGAGGGATGCAGTTAAAGTTTCTTACCCCTGGAAGCCAGTGAGAAAAGGTTTGATAAAGTTCTGGAAACCTAAGATGCAAGTTACTTTAATGGTTAGGGAAGAGAACATTGAGATTCAGAACACATATGAGGAAAATGTTAGTGGAGTGGTAATGCCACATTTGGAATAAAACATGGAGGAAGGCATTATTAGAGAAGAACGTACATCCAAATGCAATGGATACAATGGTGAATGCTAGCAAAGAAGGAAAAAATAGTTCTCACCTAAAAGTAACTCCTTTATTAAAGGAAAAGTAGTATTGGAAGTGGGTAGTAATGTCAATCACTCTATACTGGTAGCTGATGAATTAGAAGGCATGTTACATAAGGTTGAAGCCAATCTGGGACTTTGCTCTGGTAGCCATAGAGCTAGGAAGAAGAAAGATAAAGCCAAAAAACACTAATAGATTTTTAATATGGAACATAATGGGCTTAAAGTGCCTAAATAAATAACTGGTAATTAAAGAAGTTATTATGCAAAAACGGTTGTCTTTTGCTAGTATTTTAAAGACCAAAATAAAGGAAGAACCCACCCTACAATAAGGTTTCTTTGGTTTTTGTAAAAGGAGTGGACTACTTTTGGTAACCGCTCTCATCACCCTAATGGTATACTTATATTCACTTTTGACTCTAATCAAATAAAGCGTAAGAATTGGAATGGTTATGACTAGTATATGCACTATTAAGTGGTACTTATAAGCTTCAATCTTCCTCTAGCCATCACCATCATTTATGCCTACAATTAGGAATTTTACAGAGTTAGCTTATGGAGGAATCTAAAGGTAATAGGAGCTCATATAAAGATCTCTTAAATGCTTATGGGAGACTAAAATGGTGTAATAAACTAATTTGAATTTAAATATGGCTTCGGAAGCAACCTCCCAAACTTCATGAAATAATCAACCTCACTTCCTCTTTGGGGCTAATGGATCCCATATATACAAGATCCTTATATACCTGGAATAATAGACAAAGTGGTGAAAGATTTATTCAAAGAAAGTTAGATATATCCCTATTTAATGGTTCCTAGCTCAACTCAAATCCATTGCACTATATAAATTTTGGAAACTAATTGATTAATAACCAATGCTCCATTAAAATCACACTATGCCAATATGGTTTCAAAAGAAGATCTCCTTTCAAACTTTTCAAATCTTTGCTTCAACTTCCTCAATTTTAAAGGTCTTAGATAAGGTAATGTGTATATAATGTAAAAGATCTCATGGTCATATATTTTTATAAAACTAAAAACAATTAAAGATAATTGCAAGGCATTGTTGAGAAATTATGTAGATCCACTAGTTTATGATAATATGGAAACATTTAAAGCTCTTAATGAGGTTCAAAAAGCTTTCAGAATTAATCCTCTTGATCTTAGCCTAAAAGATAAGGAAATTGTTGTACTAAAGAGATACTATAAGATTGTGGAGAATTATAACTCATAACTGAGACTAAAGGTTAGGATATTATGGCTAAATGAGGGTAATAAAAAACTTTAAAATTTTCCATAATGTTATTTAGGGAAGGAGAAACAAGAGTAGGATTCTATCCCTAAGTGATTTCAGTAGAATGCAAGTTATAGATTAGCTTTAACTTAAAGAATTGGCTCATATGAACTTTTAAGACATCATGGGAAAATGCAATTAAGTTAAAGATCTTCCTCAGGTTCTCATCTCTTCTCTCAAAGGCTCAATTCCCCCTCACCATAATGAATCACTATTAAGGGCAATTACACCAGAGAAAATTAAAGATGTCTTGAATTCCTTTCATCATGGTGAGGCTTGTAAACCTAATGGCTTTGATGTTAGGCTCTTTTAAACCACTTGGTACAAAACTAGAGATATGGTCACTAGAGCTACCTTACAATTCTTTAATTTTAGTAAATTATGAATTGAGCTAAAAATATATATTTTTTGTGCCTAAGATCCTTAGCCCTTCTACTCTCAATGATATTAGGTCTATACCTTGTTCTAATCTAATATATGTTAATCTCTAAGATTATTGCAAATAAACTAAAGTCTAGGCTGCCTAAACTAATCAATCCTGATCAAGGTACCTATATAAGAGATAAAAATATTAGGGATAACATACTTCTTAAATAGGAACTCCTTAAGGGATACTTCACCAACATATTAGCTAAAATTTGTGCAGAAATCTGTTTACCAATCCCACTACGTAACAGATATCCGGTCTAGTGCAAAGCATTGCATACATCAAACTTCCAAATGCCGAAGCATATAGAATGTTATGCATGCGTTCAACCTCCTCTTAGGTTTTAGGTGATTTTTTCTTTGAAAGTTTGATTCCATGTCTAGTAGGAGTGAAACCCCTCTTGGAATCTTGCATGATGAACTTATTAGGCATATTCTCAATGTAGGTTAATTGAGACAAAGCTATCTATTTGTTCTTACAATCCCTTATAAGTTTGATCCCTAGAACATAGTTAGCCTCTCCCAAAACCTTCATTGAAAGCTATTCATTCAGCCATCCCTTAATCGCAGATAACATTCCCACATCATTTCCAATGAGCAGAATGTCATCAACATACAGGATTAGGAAAGTAACCTTACCTTCTTGTATTCTTTTATAAACACAAGG
>JANZLF010000005.1:23199629-23221490 GCA_026546835.1 Erythroxylum foetidum | reverse complement strand
ATTTTCATTACAAAACTGTAACTGAAGAAGATAAAGTTACATGTAAATACACTTGCTTTCTAGGGCACTATATTTACATAACTCCAACAGACTTTGCCTATGGGAGATGACGGTTATACGATTTAAAGGTGATAGCTTTTGCTTTACGGCAGCTAAAGCCTTATGAGTTAAATTATACGACTCATGATCTGAAATTAGCAGCAGTAATCTTTGCCTTGAAAATTTAGAGATATTATCTGTATGGGGTTCAAACGATGATTTTTACTAATCATAAAAGTCTTAAGTACTTATTGAGCCAAAAAGGATTGAATTTGAGACAGAGAAGGTGGTTAGAGTTATTCAAGGATTATGATCTGCTGATTGAGTATCATCCATGGAAGGCAAATGTATGACAAATGCTTTGAGAAGGAAATCCTCAATAGCCCACGTTCAGATGGTTTATCTGTTGTTATTGGAAGAGATGGCTAAGCTTAGGATAAGTTGAAACAGGAGGAACCTGATTGTATTGTTGTTACTTTCAAAGTGAAACCAATACCTAGAGAGAAGGATAGGGAGTTACAAGCACAGGGTGTAAATTAAGTAAGCTCCGAGAAGAAATTCAAAATGGCAAGAAATTTGAAGTGGTAGTGAGGGATGATGGACTTATGGTTATAGGGAACAGACTTTGTTTCCCGAATGTCAAAGTAAAGGATGAGATACTTGATGAGACACACAATGTGCCTTATGTCATATACCCAGGTAGCACCAAGATGTACAAAGATCTAAAAGAGCATTTCTGATAGAAAGGCATAAAGAGGGATATAACAGAATATGCAAGTAAGTGTCTAGTGTGTCAGTAAGTCAGCGCTGAACACCAGGCACCTTCAGGCAAGTTAAGGTTATTGTCCATTCCTGAGTAAAAATGGCCATGGGTAACCATGGATTTTCTGATGGGTTTTCCTAAGACTAGTCGGAAACATGATGTCATATGGGTTATTGTTGATTGTTTGACGAAGTCAGCCTATTTTTTGGCAATTAAACAGACTAATTCTCTATATATGCTAGCAAAGAAGTATATTGATGAGATAGTGAGACAATATGGAATTCCCAACTCTATAGTTTCCGACAGAGATCTTCAATTTACTTCGAGATTTTGGGGAAGCTTACAAGGGGCTCTAGGAACCAAGTTAAATTTTAACACTGATTTTCAGCCCTAGAAAGATGGTCAATCTAAGAGGACTGTTAGGATTTTTGAGGGAATGCTCAGGGCATATGTAATGGATTTCAAAGGAGCTTAGGATGAGCTTTTTTCATTGGTCAAATTTGCTTACAATAATTCGTACTATTTAGGCATTCAGATGGCTCCTTATGAAGCACTGTATAGGAAGAGAAGTAGAACTCTTGTATGCTGGGATGAAGAAGGAGAAAGGAAACTAATAGGATCATAATTGATTCAGATGATAGTTAACAAGGTCAGGTTAGTTAAGCAAAGGCTTAAAGCGGCTCAGGATAGAATGAAAAGCTATACTGATGCACACCGAAAGGAAATGGAATATGAAGTCGGTGAGAAGTCTTCCTTAAGACATCTCCTTGTAAAGGATTCATGAGATTTGGCAAGAAGAGCAAGTTAAGCTCAAGATATGCGCGTCCTTATGAAATTCTTGAGAGGATTAGACCATTAGCCTTTGGTTAGCGATGCTACCAAAATTATCACAGATTCATGATGTCTTTTATGTTTCCATATTGAGGAGATAGAAATCAGATCCCTCTTACATCATTAAGACCATTGAGGTTCAGTTGAGAGATGATTTGACTTATGAAGAGACTCCAGTGGAGATCCCAGACATTAAAGAAAAGGTCCTTAGAAATAAGACAGTTCAACTAGTAAAAGTCCTGTGGAGAAACCATTCTGTAGAAGAGGCCACGTGGGAGCCCTTAGAAGCCATGAAGGAAAAGTATCCATACGTCTTCAATGACTCAGGTAAGAATTTTGGCACAAAATTCTTTTAAGAAGGAGAGAAATGTTGGCCCCCAAACATTGTTTTTAGTTAATAATGATTTAAATAATTATGAGGTTTGGATAGGTGAATTTTGGGGAGTTAATTTTTTATGTCTATTTTAGTATAATTTAAGTCATCGATTAGTTGAATTAAAAGTGGTAAGAATGCATAAAGGGGTATTTTAGGTACTTTACTTAAGGTTAAAAATAGTAAGGCATTAAAGGAAGGGCAATGTAACATCCCATCCTCATATTAAGGGTTAGAACCCCGATTTCAATACTGGAGAGAATAACAATGTGAGAGTTAGAAAAATTTTCATTCAATGCTCAACAGAATATCAGCATACATGCATGTGAATTTGAATCTTTGCACACGTGAAAATAATTATACATGCATTCATTGACATTTCGGGTATATTGAATAGTAATGGGATATATTGAGAATTGTGGTTATAGTGAATGAGTAGAATGAAATGAAGTAGAAAGACTAGAAATAAAATTTAAGTGTTAGATTTAGTGAAGGAAAATAAGTTGGAGAACTTTACTGAGAATATATAGTATGGGAGTTTTGGATAGTAGAGTAGAAAGTTATGATCTTTATAAGGGGTGATGTTCAGGAGTAAAATGTATCGTCTATGATGAAGTCATATCTTCTGTGAAATGTATCATCTGTGATGACATCATATCATCTATGATGATGTCATATTGTCCGTAAAAATATATCGTCTGTGATGATGTCATATCGTCTATGTTTGACTTTCTGCTTCTTCTATGTTTGACCATCTGTACATTATCGTCTGCTCCATTTTTTACCCTTTAGATGATAGAATCTGCCTTAAAGATCTTCATGAAAGTTGTAGATCTTGAAGTCCTCTTTCAAACCATCTAAATAACGCCTCAATCTAATATCTTTAGGGAAAGTTATAGCAATTTTTCTGATTTATCTACTTTTTTATTTGGTTTCTTCTGTACCTATCGTCTGCTTCATTTTTGACCTTTCAAGCGACAGAATTTGTCTCCAATGTCTTCATTAAAGATGTAGATATTAAATTCCTCTTTGAAATCATCCTAATATGATCTCAATCTGATATCTTTGTAGAGAGTTATGCCAATTGCAAAACAGCTTTTGTGTATTGTTCATTTTGTATCACCTGGCCCAAATTTGCCTCTCTAGACGATAGAACTTGCCTTCAAGGTCTTCATGAAAGTTATAGAACTATAAGTCCTCTTTCAAACCATCTAACAATTTTGTTGATCTGATACCTATAGCAAAAGTTATGCTAGTGGCCACCAAAGAAAAAGGTTCAATATAATTGAGGACAAAACCAAATTGAATGATTTTGGTGTCAATGGAGACATAAGACATAGGGGAATATGTTTTTAGAAGAAAGTGCTGAAAAATGACTTTAGTGTCGGGGTCAAAAAGAACATGTAAGGTTGACCCGAAATGATGTGTTATGGGAAAAATTTGAAAGTGAGTAAGGGGTTATGAATTGTGATTACAGTGGTTTTATTAAGCCATAAACTTAAGTGTAAATTATACTTAAATGAGTTTTAATAAAGGGAAATGGATAAGTGGATAAGAAATGGACAGGGGTCCTAGTTAAAGATAAAATTTTTATTGTCTTAAAAGACTAGCTGTTGTCCTTGTCCTTATCATTCTTGAAACTTCTTTTTTTAAAGTTCCTCCAATCCAGAGCTTTTCATCAAATATTCACCGAAGTTAAATCTTGCTTTTCTCTATTTGTCATCACTTCCACTCTGATATTTCTTTTTTCTATTCCAAGAAAAACCGAGCCCCCTGTCAACTTTCAAGTTGATGTATGTGGTTGCATGAGGAACTAGGGTTCATGTGATTTGAAGATGTTAGAGCTTTAAACAAGTAAGTGGTTTTGATTCTATATTTTTGTATAAAATGAAGCATGCATCACGTTAGCTCACTGTTAAATGGTTAAGAATAGTGATATTCAAATTTGCTGGAAACAGAGTGAGGATATTTTGAGTATGCCATATATAGGATTTTCTTTAGATTTAATGATCAAAATGTTATAAGAGATTGTAGAAATGATTTTTGGAGTTGAAAGAGCAATGAAAATGTGTATGTGATGAAGGCATAAAAATTTGGAAACATTATTATGTAATGCTCTATTTTGTTGATGTTTTTACTGTTCATGTATATATATATATATATATACGTAAGTTTTGGAGTATTATTAGAGATGACAAAAAAATGAATGTAGAGTTTAAAGATAAGTGTATGATGATGTTTAGAGCTGAGAAAGAAAGATTAAAGTGATAGTTAGAAGAAGAAAGTGAAGTGAATGAAAAGGTTGAAAATGCTGAAAAATGAAAGTGCAATAATGCAAAAAATGTGATGAAATACGTAATGAAAGTTTTTGTTTTTGATGATTATAGAAAATGATATATTTTGATTGGGTTGTGATGTGTTGAGCTTAAATGAAATAGGAATGAAGAGGAGATATTATGAGTTAAACAGAAAATTGATAGTGATACATATATATTCGTATACATATATAGAGACTCTATTTCCTCTCCATTAAACACATACGAATTTATATTGGAAAATTAGTGGATGAGTTATTGACATCAAATTACCAAAGAATTGAGTTTGTGAGTCAAAGAAATGATGAGCGATTAAGTCATGAAAATGGTAAAGTACCCGAATTTATCATTAAGCATGCATTTTACATAGTCCAAATAATTATTTGTGCAAAAATGAGTTTTGTAACGTGTGTGAATTGTGTATTGCATAAATGGGATGTGCAGGATAAACGTCTGCATACAAGCATATCCAGAATTTAGAAGCAAATTCTATTTTGGAGCATACTATGAGTAGACCGAGATGGTCTCACTTTATTGCTTGTTATTTGAATTTTGTATTAATTTACTATTGAATCATTATGTGAATGTGATTGATTGTGATGGGTTAAGGACAGAAGGTCGGATGAATGTGATGTATTAATGAAATATTGAAGTGCTACTTGTATATGAATGAGATAAAATAAGTGTGCATAATATGATTGTTAAATGTTGGACCTCGGTCCAATGACAAATGTGTTTTGAATGTGCATTTGCATGTAAATAAAAAGTGATACCCAACTCTAATGTTGAATGTTGGACTACGGTTCGATGATATGTGAATGTGAGTGAATGTGAATCATGCAAATGTGACTGATGCATTTCATTTCAGGAATGCATGAAACATAATGGCTGTTATGATCAGAGTAGCCATCGATTGGAGCTTAAAGCTCGACGAGTGAAAATGAGCTTCGAGCTCAAAAGTGAATTAGAGCCTCAGGCTCAACGTTTAATAAGCCCTGTATCTCCTAAGCAGATAAGGGACGGTTATCAATAAGCTTTATATGGGACATTTTAGGCACTCGGTCATAACAAAGTAACAAATGGAAGGTAGGTCTCATGTGCATTGCATATGCGTAATATGAGTGATTAAATTGTATTGAATTTGAAGTGTGAAATGTTGTGAATGTGAATTATGTGTTATGTGACTGGGTGAGCCATCGATGATGGTCACACAATGAGTTCGCACAACTCACCTAAAATTTGCAAATATTTTTCAGAATAAAAAGAATACCCCGTTAGGCAAACAGGAGTATACTGACTGTAAGCAAGGGAAAGATAAAGGTCAGGATCAGTTCGTTTCTGCATTGTATTTCTTTATTTTTGTACTGAGTTGTATATTCCACAAATTTTGTATCGAATAATGTATTCTGAAAAGTTTTGCACAATGTGTTTTTGAACTATGTTGTAACGGAATGACATTATGTCTAAAGTGTTTTGTATTTGTAATAGGCCCCAATTGGCTATTGAAATTCTATTGATTGTATTGTGTTAATTGAAAATGTTTATGAATGAAAGCAAGCCCGAACAGATTATGGATTTCTAGAAAAATGTATGTATGTTGTTGTTTCAAAAATTTTAAATGAGAAGTTTAATAATTGAATGTGCTAGTATACAACCATCGTGGGGCACTGGCTCGGACATCACCCATCGATGTCAGGTTCGGTTCTTATGAGAGTAGGGTGTTAAAGGCAAAGTGGACTTTTCTCATTCATTGAGGGTAAAATGGGAAGAAGGAAACATGGCCTTCTTCCTAAGGAAGAGAAAAACGAAAATAGGAGAGAAAGAAGAAGTGAAATACGAAAACAAAAAGTGAGCAAGAGAGGTTTCGGTGAAGTAGAGAAAAGAATAGAGTTTTTACCCAGGTTTCATCTTTTCTTAGTTTTAAAGAGAGAGTTTGATGTTACTTAAGAAGGGAAAAAGAAAGATGAAGGGAAGAACTTTCTTTAGAGCCAATAATCTCATAAATTGGTGAAGAATCAAGGTAAGTTTGATTTTTATCCTTTGGATTTATTGAAGGGTTTTTGTTTATGAAGCTTAGGAAATCTATGGGTTTAAATATTCTGGAATAAATTTAGTGAATATATTTTCTTAGGGTTCTCAAATTTGAATTCCTGTTGAATGGGAATTTTGTCATTTATGAAGGAAATCAAGAAGGGGTCAAGAGAGGCAAGAGGAGTAAGAGGAAAGACATTCTTAAACCAATTTTTTAAGCAAGGAATTCAAGGTGGGTACATGTTTATAATAGAGTAAATAAGCCACTAATGTTTTCTTTAAATCAAGGAAGTTTAAAGATTTCAATTGCATCATGAATTGGCATTTATTGCTTTTTGAATGAATTGAGAAATTGATATATGATTGATATATAAATTGAGTGGATGATTTATGAAAAGACTTTGAAAATGATTCTTTTTTGGAAAGATAAATTGTTTATGAAATCATGTTTCCGAAATGATTTTCGAAATATCTCATGTTCATGAAAACAAGTTTTCAAAATGAGTCATTTGGGCAAATTGTTTTCAAATCATGAATTACATGTTATGTAGGTTTGGTGTAGTTCATTCAAGTTTGTCACGTGCACGTTGACCAAGTTAAAGGCTTCTCATGCCTATCCGCTAGTGGCACAGAGCTCCTTCATGAACTCCCTCATGTTTACGTCTATGCGAAACCACTATGTGGGATTGTCATAGTACGTCAAGTTTATGTCTACATAGGAACATTATGTAGAAATATGTAGTTTGTCATGTTTATGGATCTACCCAAACCATTCTGATGTGCTTATGTGCCTATGATATGTCAATAAGTTTGATGCATACATGATTTGTAATTTGTGAATTTTGGTTAAGAATTTGAGAATGATACGTTTTGTGACATAAATTAGAACTGTATATTGACAAATGAACATTTCAAATGCTTTCCTTATTTTTCCATTATAAACTGTTACCCACGAGCTTTAAGCTCACCCCTCCATTTCTGTCCTATCTTCAGGTGAAAAGCATGAGATCAAGTAACCAAAGGTCAAGGCATCACTTCGATTATGCATCTTTTTTTACTTTTAGATAGATTTGAAAACACAAGGCTTTAGTTGCATTTTGAGCAAATTATTGTTCATGTATCTTTTGTATTTTAGGATTTTGAGATATTGATGTATTGTGACTTAAAATCCCCATTAAAGCTTTGTAAAACTCTTATCTTTTGATGTTAATAAAGTATGATTGTGTTTTGCCGGTGACATTTCCAAATTGGTCATTTCACTTTCAAGTTTTCCATAGCGATAAAAATATGTGTTCTGACTTCAGAGGAAATACTGCATTAATCTAGGCTGAATTAGACAAATTTGTCTTTTAGAAGTTGTAGTTTATCTTTCTAGATTTCCAACGCTATATAGTATGAAATTTTTGGATATTGGAGTTAAGAGATATGATCATTAGAAGTTTGTGATGTTGTATAGGATGGACATTTAAAACGGCTACATTGATTTGAAATTTTAACCCTTTTGGAGGCAAAATATGTTTTTGCAATCTTCATGGAAGTTATAGGTCTAGAAGTCTTCTTCCAAACCATTTCTGATTGATCTTAATTCAATATTTTTAGTAAAATTTATGCCCTTTTTACCAAAACTGATCAGAGGAAGCGTCGCAATCACGACATTGCGACCGCACTTGCAGGTCTCCTCAAACCTGAACATGTTCTACTCTTTTGGCCATAACTTTGTCATTTGACCTTCAAATGACCTTATTTTTGAACTAATGGCTTCCTAATACATTTCTCTATCTCTTAATAAAAATTTATAGCTCTGATATTGATTTGTAAAAGATCAACTTAATCAAAGTAAGGGTATCAGTTGGAAGAGCATGAACTGGATATTTTATTGAACATACTTCGGTATTTGGATGATATATTGATCTATAGAGTTCCAACTGAGATGATTCTTGTTTCTAAATAATCTAAAGGCATAGAGATAAAAATATTCTAAAGAAATTTAATTTTAATTCAGTCTCTAATGCTTTCAATTTTTGGTTGGAAATTGAGTATAGTGTACTATTTCAGTTTAATAATAGCCCGAAAATGTTTAGGGTATAACTTTCAGATTTCTGAACTAAATTGAATGATTTTTATGTCATTAGAAACTTAAGACAAGGGGAAACAAATGTCCTAAAGAAGTCAAATTGTAATTCCAATTTGAGTTTTCCCAAAATCTGTTCTAAAATAGAAGAAATGAGTTTGTTTTTATGTTTGACTAGTGTGGGCACGCCACCCTTGTAGGATGTGCGTTTGGATGTCACTTAGGTGTTAGGCCCGTGACTCACAAGGGTGGGGTCCCAATAGGTTGTGTGTAAGTTTTAATAAATAATCCTCAATAATTCGCAAGCACACGATTCGTTAGCATAGTACCTAAGAAGTCGATCCCACAAGGAGGAATAGTCTAATCCTAAAATTTAAGGCTATAAACAAATACAAAAATTCAAAATGCGTGAAACTAAAAACGAGAAATTAATTCAATCAATCAAATTAAATTAAGAATCAATCATGGAAATACTAATTACTAAGCAGTTCCAACTTACCAAGAATCAACCTAAGGAATTTACCAATTAAGATAAAAGGAATTCTACCTATCTTTAATACTAACCTAATTGATTATGAATTACTGGATTGTTGGTTCTGGACAATCCTAAGGTTGATTACTCTCTCTTGAGTTATAACCATTGACCTTAAATCATAAACCCTAATCAGATTATAGAGGTCACAATCTCTCAATTTACAACCTTTCCAAAACCCTAATTAGTTATGAAGTTCTCTAATAAACTATCAGAATCCTATGCAAGATCTCTCTTCGCACAATTTACCGATTTGATTTAATTCTAATTTCTATTAAATCAATTAACTCTTATTAACCCAATTTAATCATTTTCATTCAATTCACCCTCTTAGTTTGTTATCGAATTATGTAATCATAGAATTAACTCACAACAAATCCAATAAACATATAAACAATCAGATTTCATTAATTCAAGAGTAAAATTTCGAAGATGAGTTTAGAACATCATCAACATTCTAAATCCTATCATAAACTATTTATTCCAATTCAATACAATAATAAAACTAAAATTAAGTAAGAAATACAATCTGAACGGATGACGAGAGGCAGCGACAATGGGAAACTCTTGATCTGAAAAGTACATCAAGTTATCTTCTTCTCCTCTTCTCTCTTCCTTCTTCTTGTCTTCAATCTCTCGATGAATTCTCTCTAGGGTTTCTTATGTTGGCTGATGCAAAAGCTTCTTTTGCCTCTTTTTCTTGTTCTTTAAATATCCTTTTATGTTCTGAGCAGCTATAGAAATTTTTTTAAGTCCGAAAGGTGCAAAAAATTTCTCAAAAACTTAACGTTTTTTAGTGTCTGCATATTTGCTCGATGTAGGTCAAAATCGTGGGCCACATCTGGGTCTTTTTTCATTATCATGGCATGCAGGCCATGATCGTGGGTCGTTCCTTGCGTTTCTATCTAACTCCAATGCTTCTAGGCTGTTGTTTTGGCCTGAATGTCTCCGAACTTCTTTGTTCTTCAATATTAACCCTGAAACACTAGCAAATACATCAAGGTACCTTAAAAACATAATAATTAAACTCAAAGACTTGTACTAACCCAAAAAACACTTTAAATATAAATAATTAATAAACTAGCACAATTCTAACTTAAACACAAACGAAATGACTGAATTAACAGTTAAATACATATCAAACTAAGCCCTAAAACACAATGCAATTTACACTTATCAATAGCTTTAGAAGAAATAAATATCACATCTTTCATATTGTGTTATTCTCCTTACAAAATTGCATAACATGATGGAATTTATTTATGAACCTACTCATTTGAGAATCTTATTCTATATAGACAACCAAAAATTCATATCTCATCACATCAATATTTTTAAATTATTTCAAAATTCTCAATACTTAGTTTATACTTAGATTTAAATAATTTAAATTTTTTAAAACATTTATATCAATATTTTATTTAATACATATATCATATAAAGTAACTAATAAATATAATAAAATACAAGTATCTTTCAATTATAAATTGTTATTATATCCAGTATATCACATGTATAAAATTTAACAATTCAATACCATCATCAACCTTTCACCAAAGGTTGATTTAATTATTTTCAACCCAATAAGTGTCATAAGTTTCATAAAATTCATAATCAAAATGATACATATACCCGTGTATGTAAATTTATAATTTTCTTCATGTTAATTTAACCAACATGGTATGAAAAAATAGTCTTGATTATCCAACTTTGTATTCTTATAACTTAATTTAAGCATAAGTCTCCCTTAATCCAACAATCAACTATTTATATAAACTTAGATAAACTATATTTACTCAACAATCTATTTCTTATCATGTCTTGAAAATTATTATAATGTTGAATCTAAATTCAGTAAAAAATACTTATAAGTTGGAAATATATATGATCTCTATCATATCACTTATAGGCAAGAAAAGTTATACAATTATTTTTCTTCTAATGACAACTATTATCGTATTATAACAAAAGCCTTTATTTGTAACCCATATGTATGCTATTAATAAGCGAAATTTAAGTGGAACAATTCATCAAGGAACTATACCTTTCAACTTTACTTCATATAACCTTTTGTAATGTACTATTATGGTCTTAACATATATTTTATTAGATATCAATTAACTTAAATGTGATTACATTTTTTCATTTATAAGATATTTGTTGGACCCCAAACTTTTCTTGGAAGTTGAACTATTAAATGAGAAGTTGTTAGTGATTAGTTATGAGTAAAGAAAAATGAGATTTCTTGAGTTTGAAATGATATGCAAGATTTAGGTAGTGAATGTAGTAAGTTGATGATGAGTGGGTATATGTGTGTATGTTATGTTATTAATGTTTATGATCAATCATGGACCATAATTTTCTTATGGATGATATTGAGTTTAAATGGAAGTTGAGAGGAAGAATAGTGATTGAGCATGAAAGTTGAAAATGTAGAAAAACAATAGAGCATGAATAGGTTGACTATGAATTCTTGGTTTTTGATGATTTTTGACTAAACTTGCATATTTTGGAGTAGTATGAAATTTATGATGAATAAGTTGGTAGAAATGGAGTGGAAATGTCTAGAATAAAAAGTTGAAATGTTGGGTTTTTGAAAATTTGAATTCTGAAAATTTTGGGAATGAATAGTAGGAGAGAGTTGAAATTTTGATCTGAACTTGCATAAATTTTCTGGGTTGATCTAGGTGGATTTAGCTAAATTTTTTTTCATAAAAGTTGTACCTTGTCTTTCTAGCTTTCTAACGCTATAAAGTATGACATTTTTCAATATCAGGGCTGGAAGTTATGATCATTTGAATTTTGGATATTGTTTAGGGTAAACTTCAGGACAATCAATTTTAAGTGGAATTTGACCCCTATAGAGGTAGAATTTGCTTTTGATTTCTTCCTTAAAGTTGTAGAGCTTTCTTTTATCTTTTCGTTGATACCAAATTTGCAAATTTTAGAGTTCTGGGTCAAAAGTTATGAGTTGTAGAAATTGGGATGTCGGAAAAAGAAAGACCAAGAGTTTCCAGTCGATCATTATAGGATTAGTCGACTAATAATCTTCAACCAGGCGACTAATCATCATGTTTTTACTTACATTAGTCGACTAATAGTCTTCGACTAGTCGACTATTGTCATGTTTTCTCCCCTGATCTAACCTCTCTCCACTCTTTTGGCCATAACTTTTTCGTCCGACCTCTGATTGACCTAATTTTTAAAGCATTAGATTTCTAAGATATTTTTCTACCTCTCCACAAAAATTTGTAGGTTTTGATATTAATTTGAAAAATATGGATTAAATCAAAGTGAGAGGATCATTTGCAAAAGTCTGAACATGGTTCAGTATTTTGATGATATATTGATCTGTAGAGTTCCAAATGAGTTGATTCTTATTTACAACTAAACTAGAGACATGGAGCTACAAATTATTTGAAGGAATCAAATTTCGATTTAGTCCCTAAGACTTTCAATTTCTGGAGTAAAGTTGGGTATAGTGTATAGTCTCGTTTTAGTAACAGTCCGAAAGTGTTTTGGCCATAACTTTTGCTCTAGTCATCCAAATGAGATGATTCTTAATTTGGATTAAACTAGAGAGATAAGGCTACAAATTGTCCAATGAAATTGAGTTTTAATTCAGTCTCTAAAAGTATCAATTTTCGGATGGAAGTCAAGCGCAAGATAATGCTTTAGTATAAAAACAGTCCGAAAGTGTTTAGGGTATAACTTTTGAACTATTGAATCAAATTGAATGATTCTGATGTCTTTGGAAAATTGAGACAATGAGGAACATTTTCCTAGAAAAGAAGTGTTATCAAATTCCTTCAATTACATGATTAGAAAAATGTCTTGTTTTTGGAAGAAGTTAAGCATGATTTAAATGAATTTTGTGGGCTTGCTAGATTAATTATTTGATTTGGAGTTCTTATTATGTTGATGTTGGTTGGATTTTAAAATATGGATTAGTTGAATTAATTAGCAAGAGTGTGAATGTATGAGGGAATTTTGGGAAGAACACTTAAGCATTAAGGTTACGAGGCTTACATGTAAGGGTGTTTTGGACATTGTTCACTCATTAATGACATTATTGTAAATAGAAGTGTAGATTGGCTTTTAAGGAAGGAGCATGCACGAAATTGTAAAGAAAAGAACCAAAGAAAAGAGAGAAGAGGGAGAGAGTCGGTGGAGAAGAGGAGAAAGAAGAAAGAAAATGCTAGGTTTTGATTTTTCTTGGTTTTTAAGAGAGATTTTGATGTTTATTTATGAAGGAAAAAGGAAGAGGAGCATGAGAGCTTCCATTCAAGCCAAGAAACTCCTCATTTGGTGAAGAATCAAGGAAAGAGTGTTTTTGACTTGTTGGATTTTTAGAGAGATTTCGGTTCTTATGGCTTAAGAATGGTATGAGTTTAAGTTTTCTAAGATAAATTTTGTGATTATGTGTTATGTGTTGTCCAATTTGAATTCCTATTGATTTGGGAATTTTGCCATTGTGAAGGAAAGTAAGAGAGGCAAAAAGGAGCAAGAGTGGAGGCTTTTTGAACAAGTATTAAGCAAGGAAATAAGGTGGGTTTCATGTTTATAATTTAGTTAATGAGCTATTAAGGTTTCTTTCCAAATCATGAAAATAAAAGGATTTCAATTAAATGTTGCTTGATTGTTTTTGATTGATTTGAAAAATTGCTACATGTTGTGATGTGGGAATTGCATTATGATGTATGACTTTGTGATAAAACAATTGAATTGTATGTATGATCATGTTATACCAGTGAATTGAGTCATGACATTTTGTACAAAGAAAAAAGAAAAGCATGAGAATATGGATTTGTGAATGATTAAATTAAGCATGCGATTTGATTGTGTTTGGGTGAGAGAGGAACTGTTTCGTTGTCACGTGCACGTCAACATCAAGCCTTCTCCCGGTTGCCCGCTTGTGGCCCACGAGATCCAAAAAGTGGACTCATTTTGTTCACGAAGTAAACTTCAGTTTTTCTGTTGTGTTCCATGGGACCCTCGCGCCAATTATGTGCGCATTTGCTTTTTTGATGTGTTAAGATATGATGAAGTTGAGTATTATGATTTGAAGCAAAAATTTCATCAAATGTGTTTAATGTGATGATGCATTGAATCATGATTTATGATGTTTATGAATTGTTTGATAAGTCGTGAATTTGGGAAATATGTGTTACATGGATTTTAATGTGAGTTTTACATAGGCAATAACTATTTCAATGGTTTTTACTTGTTTCTTGGTTATAAACATGTTACCCATGAGCTGTAAGCTCACCCCCTTTCATTCCCATCTCCAGATGATGAAAGAGAGATCAGATGAAAGAGAGCCAAGTAATCCATTTGATTATGCATATTTTGTATTTTTAAGTTGGATTGATGAAAAGAAAAGAGACTTTAAACATATGTTAAGAATTATGAGACTTGGTATCTTTTATTGTATCTTGGATCTTTGAGATTGATGATGTAATTTGGCTTGGAATGCCATTAAAGTTTTGTAAACATTTGTTTATGATGTTAATGAGGCATGGATTTATAAATGGATAGGAAATATAAATTGTGTATGGATGATGTGACTTGAGGCAGACATATATATATTGAAGAAGAAATCTGTTTGAGTTGATGTATGAACTAATTGTTATACATGAATAAGTGAATTATGGAAACGAAAGATATGATTTGTGGTGAATGATAAGATGTTATTGAATGTGAAGAGTCGTATGAATTAAGGTTTGAGTGTTGGATGAATTCCAATTGGAAGTTGAACTGCTTTGAATGATGTTGTAATGGAGAAAGTGACATTGGGATAAATTCCACGTTTTCCATGAGGGTAAAATCGGTATTTTGATTTTAGGAGAAATTCTATATTATTTCTGCGGAATTTGTATAAGTTGTCTCTTGTGTTTCTATCTTTCCAACGATATAGCGTATGTGATTTTTGATTATCAAAGAAAGAGGTTGGGTTCCAAAAACGGGATCCAACATTGTTATTTAATATGAACGAATTTTATGGGTATTAATAGAAAATAATCCTGCACCTGGTGGAAATTCAACTTCTGAGAAAGTCCAATAACCTGAGCAATGGCAGAATGCTGATAAGACTACTAAGTGATATATTCTAGCTTCTGTCAGCGGAATGTTGCAAAAGCAAAGCATGCATGAAAACTAACCGGTGAAATGGTCCATCACTTACATGAGATGTTTGGTGTGAGAACCAGGTCTACAAGGGTGACAGCTATCCAAACCTTTCATAATCTCAGATAAAAAACTACTGAACCAATGTGGGATTACATGCTTAAGGTAATCTCTACGATTACTACGATTGAGATGCTTGGGGCAGATATGGATGTGGAAACATAGATGATTATGATCATCAATAGTTTAAACTGTTCTTTTTAGTAGTTTAAGTTGGACTATGAGCCTAATAGCAAAGATTACACCTTGAGTGAGTTGATGAATACTTTTCAAAGTATAGACGAGATATTAAATATCAAGGCTAATAGGCCAGAAGCTAATGTAGCATCTTCTTCTAAGCCCAAGGATAAGGGAAAGCAAAAGAAGAATAGTCCAATGAAAAAGAAGGCCCAAATAGGGGTCAGGTTGAACCCATGAAAAAGAAGGCTAAAAAGGACACCAAGGGAAAGTGTTTCCACTATGGTGAGAAAAGCCAATGGAAAAGAAACTGTGCAGTCTACCTTGAGTCCCCCAAAAGCAAACAAGGTATCGGCTTCCTAAGTTTGTTAGGAACTAGAAATGTGGCAGATTCTTCTGATTCTTGGATATTAGATTCAGGAGCCACTGATCATATTTTCCATTCTTTATAGTGGTTTCAGCAAAGGAAAAAACTACCTAAAGGTCAGTTTTAATTCAGGATAGCAGATGGATCCTACATTTCTATAGATTCAGTGGGAGTAATTGTCTTAAACTTTCTTATGTTGGAGTTGTGTAAATATAGTGCCCTGTAAAGTAAGGGCATTTACTTATAACTTAAATTTTCTTCTAGTTACTTTTGTAATGAAAATATTTATTATTAATAAAGCAAAAGAGTTTGGTTTTATTTATTTAAGCATATTATATCTAGTCGTAAGGTATCAATATTATTTTGTAAGTAATATACATATACATAGAGATGTATGAGAAACATGTATATTATTACAATCTAAAATAATTGATTCACAGTTGAATAATCAAGTTGGTGCTTGATTATAGATTAGACTGTAGTGTTGAAATTTATCTCTATGCAAGTAAAGGAGTTTACTTCAAGGGAATGATGAGATTCATATTATGATAGTAGGTGACTATCGATAATGGCATTATTAAATGAATCTAGAATCACGTATATATTAAAGAATAAAGTAGGCCGTTACTTTACTATTAAAACATACACTTAAGCATTCATTTATTATGAACCACAATCTTGATCAGTAGTGAACTCATATGTGTTTCATTATAATTTTTGATATGATTAGAATGGATTTTGTCAAAGTATCAATTCAGTGTCTGCGTGTTGAAATTATTAATTGAAACATGTATTAGGAAACATTCACTCAAATAAAGTGTTTATAGTGATATCATCTCTTTTAGATGTTTTATAGAGATTGGTGATTAAAATGGCGTTAGTAGTTTGATGAACTACCTAACCATCAAGTCTTAACAACTAGACGAGATCTTGTGTGTTAATCCCCTTATAGAGTAAAATGAGATATCTAGAAGGAAAAACCAATATAATGACAAAATGGTAATTTTAACCTTTATTGTGCTGATGGCTATAATATGGTTCATATTAGAGTTTGCAATTGGACATCTTATTTGAAACATTTGTTCTTATAATATTTAGTAATTCAAGAGTTCAACTAATTGTCTTTATTCGAATGACATTTAGTTAATAAACTGGAATTAATTATAATGAGATTAAATTAATTCCGGGCTTATTGGAGCTTGAATTATATAAGTCCAATTGGATTCCCTATTTGGTTTCTAGGAAGGTTATCAAGGAATGTAAGGAATATAACTAGATGTTTTAAGCCTATGATTGAATGTTAGGCTTGCTTTAATTAATTTTTAATTAAAAGCCTATATGAACATCTAGAAATGGGCTAGACTTTGGTTCAATTTGATTAATTAAATTAAAACAAGTTACTAAGATAAAAGGAGGTGGATTTTCAGTTTTATTAGAATAAATGTAACCTTTTAGCATTCATTGGATTAAAGAAGAAAGAGGTTCATTTGATGGATCATCTTCCTTCTTTTCATGACAAAATTGAAAATGAGATGTATAATTTAGGTTATTGGTCTTTTCATGTAGCCATCTTAAAACAAATGAGAAGAGTCTCATTTATTAGCTTTTTTATGATTGATTAAGGAAGGAAGTGATGCATTGGATACACTTCACTTCTTTTTTTATGGCCTAACTAAAATTGAGAGAAAGAATACAAGGGGGTTTTTGAATTTTTATGTCACTCTCTCCTATATTGCATGTGTGAGTTAAAAATTGCATGAGAGGTGTCTCATCTTTGGCTTCTTTCTTCTAAGGCAAAACCTCTTCAAGTTTTCTGCTCCTTTCCCACTAAAGGATCTTTTTAACCAAGTTGTCCATGGAGAATAAGTGGTAGATTAGATTGGTCAAGGATATAATAACGAAAAGAGGATACATTACCTTGGAGTGGATACATTGCTGAGAATAGGATAACACAGCCAGGAATTACAATTGTAGCGAAGGAGTCAGTATTCTTTCCTTCTTGCATTTATGTAAATTATTTTCCTTATACCGTATTACATATATTTTCCTTGTACCGTATCTTGTATGGCTTTGTATGTTGATTTGGTTATATATTGCTTCCATAACAATTTTGATTTCTAAAAAGTTTTGAAATCTTTCGTTTTAGCTAAATCATGCATGTTTAATTTTTCGATCCAACAATTGGTATCAGAGCCAATTTTCTTATGCATGATTTTGGTTCCTATATGTGACATATGGGTTGAAAAATTTTTGTAAGCCGCATATTTTTATATGATAGAATATATATGTTGTATGTTTTGCTCTTTTGGTTATCCATGGATTCTAAAGTTACCTTGTAAGTTTTCTTCATTTGGTTTGTAGGAAGGAGGATGGCTTATCATCGTCATGTTTCCTCCTTGGTTTCATTTTTATGTTTTTTTGATTATGTAATGTACAAAATCATGTAATGATGAAGATGAAGAAGCCATGGATTGAAGAAATGAAGAGGTAAGGTCCTAGTATTGATTAATGTGTATTGGCTAAGTTTCAGTTTTTAGAAAACAAAAATGATGGAATTTTGTTTTAAATTTTTTTTGATTGTATGGACATTTTTAAAAAAGTTTCAATTTTTGCAAGTGTTGGAATTTTTCAGTTCATATGCATAAGTTTCGATTTTTGTGAAAACAAGTGTAGATTTTTGTTTCTTTTGGAAAAAAATTCAGTTTTATGAAAATCAAAATTTTGTTGGAAAAGAAAAGCCATTACACACTTTTTACCAAATGGGTCGGGTCATGTGAGCAAAGAGTTCGACGCGAAAGATTCAAGTTTAAGAAGAAATTATTGGGCCTAAAAGCCTTATGATTTTATTTATGTTTCTTGGATGGACAATCAAATGTGGTTTTTTACTTCGTGGGATGAATAAATAAATGAATGGAAATAATATGTGATTGCATGTCATTTAGAAAATTTCCAACCCTAGGCTTTGCCATGTATTCATTATGTATGAGATATATAATAAAACAATATAGTATGGATAATAAAATGCATCTAGACAAGATGGTATTCATTAAAATTTAAAGCCCAAAAAGATTGATTGGGAGAGGATGCTCATGTGAGAGTCCACGGTCTCCATGTGATGGCCCATTTGCATGTGGTGAAGTTTTACTCCCACCAGAGGACATGAATCCTAGATCTTGCATGGTTTGGGTGTTTAAGTAAAAGTCTACTTATTAGTAACAATTGTGACCTCCCACTGAGGCATGGTTTGCAAGTATTTTAGTGGATGGATCAAATGGTTACTTATTCAACATATTTTATCAATAACCTACCCACCGTAGCTCTGTTGGTAAAAGTACGAACCAAATTATGGCACTTCTTTAAAATTTAGGCATGAAGTGTTAAGTCAAAATGACTTTATGATTAATTTTGATGAAAACCAAACAATAAAACGGAAGCGAAAATGAGACGGAAGGAAATGAGACGGAAACAAAAAGAGACGGAAGGGAAAATGAGACGGAAGGAAAATGAGACGGAAATAAAATGAGACGGAAGCAGATAAAATGAGACGGAAGAGAAAATAAGACGGAAGAAAAATGAGACGGAAGCGAAAATGAGACGGAAGCAAAATGAGATGGAAGAAAATGAGACGGAAGCAAAAATGAGATGGAAACAAAATGAGATGGAAGCGAAAATGAGACAGAAGCAAAATGAGATGCAAAGAAGAAGACAAAAATGAGATAGAAGTGAAAATGAGACGGAAGCAAAATAAGACGCAAAGCAGAAGATAGAAATGAGATGGAAGCAAAATGAGATGGAAGCAAAATGAGATGAAAGAATCAAAGACAGAGAACCAAATCAGTTTGAGTTAGTTACAAAACTCAACTGAATAACCGTTTCTTTAAAGATCAAGAAACAAGAAGAAAGAAGTAGTTATCAAAAAGCAGTTGAAAACGAAGACTATAAATACGAGTCAAAGTCGAAGACTGAAAAAATTAGTGATTTTTAAAAAAGCTAAATACTGTATTTGTGTGAAACACTAGAGTTATATTTTCTGTAACAAAGCTCGCAATATCTTTCTGTAAGAAAGAAGAAATGCTAAGAGCCTGAAGAGGCTAAGTGAGAAAAAGAATACTTTTTGTAAGAGACTTGAAGAGGCTTGGTGAAAAGAATACTTGTAATTTTGTGAAGTATAGTGAAATCTCAGAAGGGATTCTAAGGACTGGACGTAGACCACGTTTGGGGTGAAGCAGTATAAAATTGTTGTGTCGATTCTCACTCTCAGCTCTTAACTCTTGTTTTTATTGTTGATACAAATACTGCATAATCCTGTTTATCAATCGTTTTGAGGAAGCAAATTTTTTTAAAAGGGGATTGTACTAAAAAATTTGAATATACAATTCAACCCTCCTTCTTGTGCATTTTGTATATCATATACTAATGTGTGATTCACTTCAATTGGTATCAGAGCTTAGTGTCCAAAAATTACCGTAACAAAGTGTGGATAAAGATCTATGGCAAAGTCACACATATACATAGCTGAAGGTGCCTCCGTAAATAGACTTTTGGCGTTCAATGGGGAAGACTATCATTACTAGAAAGACAGGATGCGACTCTTCATTGAATCTACTCATATCGATAATTGGGAGTTAATAGAAAATGGACCCTATACACCAGTAGATAAAGAAGGAAATACTATTCCACGAATCAGATGGCCTGCAGAACAAAAAGCAAGATTCCAGCTAAATTCGAAGGCCAAGTTCTTCTTAAGCTGTGCCTTAAATAGAAGTGAGTACGATAAAGTTCACGGATGCGACACTGCGAAGGAGATGTGTGATATGCTATCCATCACACATGAAGGCACAAATCAAGTATAGGAGTCCAAGATAAGCATTCTTGTACACCAGTATGAGCTGTTCAAAATAAAGGATGAAAAGTCTATCGATCAGATATTTGGAAGATTTCAAACTATCATCAATGGACTTAAAGCTCTCGGTTGAACGTATGAAAATCAAGATCACGTTAGAAATATCCTAAGAAGTTTACTGAAGAGATGGAGACCAAAAGTTACAGCTGTACAAGAAGCCAAGGAGTTGAGCGTATTGAAGCTTGATGAATTACTTGGATCTCTAAAGATACATGAAGTTAAACTCGATGCAGAAGATAAGCCCAGACGGGACAAATCCATAACATTGAAGCTTGGACAGAAGAATAAGAAGAATTAAAGGAAGAGGAGCTCATCATCAAAAGCGCTGAAGATTGAAGAAGTCAAGGATGACGATTCCAATAATTCAAATCATGCTTTAATCGAAGAAGATGATGAACTATCCTTTATCTCAAGGAAGATCAGACGGATGTGGAAGAAAAAGGTTAAAGGAAACAAAAAATCCTACTTCAAGAAGAATAGCGAAGATGAAGGGAAGAATGAGAAAACATCCATCACATGCTATGAATGCAATAAACCAGGACATTACAAGTCCGAGTGTCCATTGTTAAAGAAAAATCCAAAGAAGAGTAGAGAAGGCAAGAAAAGCATGATGGCAACCTGGGGAGATCTAGATTCGTCTAAATCAGATACGAACTCAGAAGCATCGGTGCAAGCAAATATTTGCTTGGTAGCCGAAGAAGAAATTGATGAGGAGGTAACCTTAAGATTTAATGAATTACAAGATGCATACTCAAAACTATTAGAAGATTCTCATACAATTCTAAAGCAGTATAAGTTGCTTAAGAAAAAGTACGTAGAAAGCTTGAAAAACACGCAAGCATTAGAAAAGGAAAATGCCTGCTTAAAGAAACAAGTAGACGAGATGAAGAAAAAGTTTGTGGTAGATAGATCTGAAGAGATCAATAAGTTGAAATAGAGAATAAATAGTCTTTCAGCTGATCTATCTACATTTACAGAGAGTACAAAAAAAAATGAATGATATGCTAGGAAAATACAGACACCCTAATGATAAAACTGGATTAGGGTTTGATAAAAACTATCCTCAACATAAAAAGAATTCTGCTCCCTTTAGGAAGAAATTTCATCAAGCTAATCATTTTCATAAATGTCACCATTTGCATCATCATACTATAAATTATGCATGAACTAACCCTAAAGGACCCAAGAAAATCTGGGTACCTAAAAGACAGATAATACCACTGATTGAGCCAAATTTATACTATAAATTGGCCCTGTTTTCTTAAGTAATTAT
>JANZLF010000005.1:23188211-23199529 GCA_026546835.1 Erythroxylum foetidum | reverse complement strand
AGACATATGTTAAGAATTATGAGATTTGGTATCTTTTGTTGTATCTTGGATCTTTGAGATTGATGATGTAATTTGGCCTGGAATGCCATTAAAGTTTTGTAAACATTTATTTATGATGTTAATAAGACATGGATTTATATATGGATATGAAATATAAATTGTGTATGGATGATGTGACTTGAGTTAGATATATCCTGAAGAAGCTATCCGCTTGAGTTGATGTATGACCTATTGTTATATATAAATAAGTGAATTATGGAAATGAAAGATATGATTTGTGGTGATTGATAAGATGTTATTGATTATGAAGAGTCATATGAATTGAGGTTTGAGTGTTGGATGAATTCCAATTGGAGGTTGAATTGCATTGAATGATGTTGTAATAGAGAAAGTGACGTTGGGATAAATTCCAAGTCTTTCATGAGGGTAAAATTGGTATTCTGATTTTAGGAGAAATTCTGTATTACCTATGCAGAATTTGTCTAAGTTATCTCTTGTGTTTCTATCTTTCCAACGATATAGAGTATGCGATTTTTGATTATCAGATCAAGAGATTGAGTTTCGGAAACAGGATCCAACAATATTAGCAGATCTTCAAATTTTTATAACCAAATGTTTAAAAAGGACTAATAGCAAAATTACATAATAAACATACAACTTTCATATCTAACTTTGAGAACTCTTCTTAAACATAACTTATATCTAAGAAAGTTAGCTCACTAATAACTTAATATCATCCATATTAATTTTAGATAATTATACTTGGGACAAAAAATAAATGGAAGAAAGCAATTATTGGTTATATGCCATAACTATCAAATAAGATTAAGAGTTTAATAATATATTTAGTTACTCTCACAATTTTATTTGAAATAATAGTCATCACTACTATTCAAAAGATTATTCCAATCTCTCTAATAGGCTAGGATCCCATTTAAATTTAGTTGATCTTGATTCACTCAACAAACTAACTAAACTTAAACTAGGAAGATAGCATCCATAGCAATCACATCTTATATAACTCTTAGATCCATTAGGTGACAACTTTTATTAAAACATATCTCATATATCATTACAACCCTACCTTTAAATTCCTATATTCATGAATTACACATCTAGATCATACAAATTTAGTTAAGTAAGACCTAATAATTTAAGATAAAACATATTTAGGTTAAAGGGGTCCTAAGTCACTTTACAAGTTTTAAAATAAACACAACTTAGAAAGGCAATAATCCCATTCTTAATATGCACTTAATATTGTAATGAGGGATTTAACTTTATCCATCTCATCAAACACAAAATTGTATATAATAATATCATACACATAAAGCATGAAATTTATATGCATCCAATATATATATATAGACACGCACACACACATACAAATAACGTATAAACAAAACATACAACTCAAATTATATGTATAAAATATCAAACTATGTTTGATTCTAGTAATTGATCTTTCATAATGTAAAATAGAATTTCCAACTCCTTAGATAACTAAATTAGTTAAACTCATCGATTCTTAAATAAATTGTATTCTTATTTTAAATAAAAGTTTATTTTGAATTAAAAAATTAATCTTAATTGGAAACTATTTTAAATTATATTGACTCCTTTGTTAAAATTTCATTGAAAAAAAATTTCAATAACTTATGCTTCTTACTTAAAATAATTTATTAAACTCCTTTTTAAAAATTCTATAAGTGAGACATTCTAACGTAATTAAAAAATATTTTTAATCTAATTAGAGACTATTTTTCTTTAAGTAAAAATATTTTCTAATATTAAAGAAAATATTTTTAAAATTAAATAAAACACTTTTCAATTTAATTAAATATTCCTTTCATTATTTAATTATAGGTATTTTAATTAATTATAAAATATTTATTAAATAAATTAGAAAAATATTTTAAAAACTTTTAAAATCTCAATTTACTTTAATTAATGAAAACATCTTTTCAAATTTAATCAAGAAGAATGTCTTTTCTAATAAATCAAGAAATTCATTTTTAATTAAAGAAGAAATGATTTCTAAATAAATAGTTTAATTATTTTGTAAATATAAATTTAATTTATTTTAATCAAATTAAAATAAATAAATTTAATTAATATATGTCTTTCTTAAGCACTTAAGAAAACATTGTTCTTAATTTTAAGGAGTTTAATTAATTAATTATAATCTAATTAATTTTAATTCTAGAAAATAATTTTATAAATTTAAATTTATAAATCAATCCAATTATTATTCTTAATCGAATTACTAAAAATAATTAACTTAATTTTAGAATTAATTTTAAATTTTAAATTTTGTTTGATATAAAATTTAATGTATTTAAATTTAGAAGACATTATCATATACTTAAGACAATTTTATTAGGATTACATTAATCCTATTGTCAAATAACATTTATTCTTGACTTGGAATAACTTACACTTAGTTTAAGTCAAACTTAAAGTTATTACCACATAAATCTTATTCTAACCTTAGAATAGGATAACCTTATACCTAAGGAAACCATATTCCAAACTTATGTCCAAACACCTTGCTTCTTCTCAAGAAAAAAGACCTAGAATACCAAAATTTAAACCCTAGCCACCCTTGTTTACTTATTTTATGCTATATCGCAAGTATACAAGTCGTATATTGTAGTACAACTTATATGAATCCGGAGGATTGACTATAGTCACCTAACAATTTGAATTACATTTTGTCTAAGGTAACAAAAGATTGAATTAACTGAAAATATAAGTAAACTAACAAAATTGGATGACTAAACCATAGAATTGAAGTTACTCCATGGTGGAAACTTATGGTATTCTATTCTTGTTGTGTATTCTCTTCACCTTATCAATTAAACTATGTTTGATCCTAGATATTCAAAGGTTTTGATTACCCTCTCTTGAGATCTAAGCAATTAATCCCAATTGAAATAAATTGCATTCTCTAGATTTATCAAAACTACCCTTAGTTACTAAATTAGATTTAAAGCAATCCTAAGGATTCTTAACTCATTATTGAGATCTCTCTTCAATTGCTTTTTAACTTGATATTTGTAAGTATTAAGAGACCAACTCTCATTACGAAACTTAATACAAAAAACTTAATTCAATCTTTAGATTCAAATCAAATATAAGCACAACAAATATCACCCAATAATAATATATTGAATTCAACAAGGTAAAAGTTATGCAAAACAATTTAAGAATAACAACCTAATACAAATTTAGCAATCCATAATCAAGCTCAAAATACAACCATTCAAGTTTGGTATACAAGGCAATGAAATAAGAAAAGGGAATATAATGAAATAGGCTTGAAGCCTTGATCTGGAAAATCTAGAAAGATGAAGTTGATCTTGATATTTTCACTTTTTATCTTCTTATTTATAATGTATTGTTGGTCCCCGTTTCTGAAGCCCAACATTCAGAGTCGTGAGAACGTGAGCCTATTAACTTGTAGGGTTACTTCAAAGAACCCTCATTTGCCATCACACCACAGTGGTGGTGTGTCCACACCAGTCAATCACCAAATCAGGATTTGACTTCTTTAAAGCAATTGTAACTCTTAGTCTCTGGTTTATTTTGAAAAAAAACACCTCAATCGGAGCTCTATAGATGAAGATATGATTAAGAAACTAAAGTATGTTCATGGCCCAGTCATGCTCTCCTAACTGACCCCTCGCTTCCTTTTCATCCATCTTTTTCACATGAACCCCAAATGCTACCAATTTTTGTGGAGATATATAAAACTATGCTAGGAATCTATTGGTTCAAGAATCACTTCATTTGGAGGGCAGGTGATGAAGTTATGTCCAAAAGAATCAAACATGATCTTGTTCTCAATCATATTATACCTATCTTGGAACAATTAGCATAACTTTCACTAGAGATGTTGGATTGAGTTTATTCTTAGACGGTTTGAAAGAAGACTTCTAGATCTACAATTTGTCATTTGGAGGGTTAAAACATGGGCTGTGTGAAACTATATGGACAAACTGAGTAACCTTTGGGTGCAACAATTCTTCTGCATCAGGAATACACGGCCAGTGTGAATCTACACGGCCTGACCGTGTAACCTTTGGGTGTAATGAAAATTTTCACTTTCTAAGACCCCTCCAATGGATCCTAATCCCATGCTAACATCCCTTTTACTCATAATCTTCCCAAATCGAACGATTCTAGTGCGATATCACTTCATATACTCTAGTCATTCGGTGTAAACATCCTATGCAACATTACGGACTTATAACGATCATATCCCTCATCACAAATATCCAAAAATTGCATACTTTATATTATTGGAAAGCTAGAAAAACAAGATACAACTTCCATAAAGACAACTTTGTCAAATTCATTCTAAATTATTGCAGTTTTTCTCTTAAAGTCAAAACACAATTCATACCCCTATGAAAACTTGAAATTTGTAATGTAAAGACTTGAAAAGTCATAAGTAAACATAATGTATATGCATTTCATCAACATCAAAAGATAAAAGTTTTACAACACTTTAGTAGGCATTTCGATCCACCTTACATCATAATCCAAAAATGCAAACTTTATAATAGCAATAATTTCTCAAAATGCGACTAAAGCCTTGTTTTACATGATCTAACTTCACAAAAAACAAAATATGAAAATTAGAGTGATGCCTTGACTCTTGACTCGATCACTCAATATCTTGCTCATCGGCTGTAAATGGGAAGGAATGGGGGGTGAGCTTAAAGCTCTTAGGTAACAGTTTTATAATCGGCAACAAGCAAAAATCATTGAAAACCCTCATGATCATAGTAAATTCCCATTAAAATCCATAAAACATATATTTTTCAAATTCTCAACTTGTCAAACCAATTCACAACTCACATAAGTCAAGCATTCATCAAATTTGTCAACACATATAAACACATAAACACATCATAATGGTTTCGGTAGATCCATAAACATGACGAACTACACAATTCCACATAATGGTCATATGTAGTCGTAAACTTGAAGGAGTCCATAAAGGAGCTCCGTGCCACCAGCATACAGGCGAGAGAAGCCTTTAACTTGATCAACGTGCACATGACATTCTTGAATGAAATACCCCAAAACCACATAACATATAATTCATGAACTAAAAACATTTTGCCTATATGGCACATTTTTGGAAACTTGATTTCATATACTTGCTACTCTTTCAAAAATCATTTCCATCATCATTTCACAATTCCACAACCAAAATTCTATACTAAGCATAATAGCCCTTTCTCAAACCATTCAAAAGCAACAAATACCACAATTATGAAGCAATTAGCAATCATTCCCATATCAACTCAAAATTCATTCTCAAAATTCACATACAAAAAAAAATGTGCCACATTCTCAAGCATTTAAAGAACAATAAATGCAGCTTTATAAGGTAATTGAAAAATCATTTAATTCCATTTATTTGAAGAACATTTATGGCTTATTAACTCAATTATAAAAATGTAACCCAGCTTAGTTTCCTTGCTTGAAAACCTGCTCAATGATGTCTATCCTCTTACTCCTTTTACCTCTCTTTCCTCCCTTCAACATTGACAAAACCTCATTCAAAAATAAACTTCAATTGGAAAACCCAAAGAAACATATGCATGAAATTGATCCTAGAATACTAAAACCTATGCATTTCCTAAGCTCTTTGAAACAAATCTCTTCCAAAAATCCAATTATTAAAACACCAACTTACCTTGAATCTTCACCAAACAATGAGTTTCTTGACTCTAATGGAAGCTCTAATCTTCCTCTTTCTTTTTCCCTTCTTTAGCACCTTCAAAATCACTCTTTAGAACTAAGAAAAAATGAAACCTAATTGATCTCCCTTCTTTTCTCTTCTCTCTCTCTCTTTCGTGTCTCTCTTATCTCTTTTCTCATTCACATTTTTTGCTTCTTCCAAATGTAAGACAACAATTTTTCTCCCCTTTTATATCCTTAATGATTGCACAATGTTCATTTTACCCCTTCTTTAATGCTTTAAGACTTTACAACTTAAGTGATCTTCCAACAATGCCCCTCATGCAATCTTACCACCCTAACACTTTAATTCAATTAACCTATATCATATATTCTTAGTCACGTTAATATAATTAATCACTCCAAAATAAATTAATCTATCAAGACCTCAAAATTAATTTAAATCATGTTTATTCATCAAGAAAAAAATTTAGGGGCCAACATATGTAGCCCCTTTTTAGAGTTTTTTTTTCTTTTGGTCTCAACACCGACTTTGAATTATACCTCCTTCATTATAGCCTTCATAATATCCTTTTATAACAAAAACTAGGTTTTGTGGAACACACACAGTCACTTACATGGCCACATAGGTGACTGTATCGCCATAAACCCCTCAATCATGACTTTACATAGACATAGAAGTCTATATAGGCAAATACACAGTTGTGTATGTCAACTTACATAGGCGTCTATCTTCATATGGGTCTTTGAACTCCACACATTTATAGTGACTTACATGGTCATTATACACAGCCAGGAAAGTGAACGCTCCAAGGAGATCGAGGGGACAAGCACCAACTAAAGTGTTTGCTATGATGAAGGAGAACGCAAAGACAACTCCAAAAGTCGTAACTAGTATGATTAAATTATTTGATGAGGATATTGTTGTTTTGGTTGATCCGAGTTCCACCCACTCGTTTATTTCATCAAGTAAAATTAAGAATGGTAGAGAATTAAGCCCATTGGATACTCCTTTGATGGTTAGTACTCCAATCAGCCAATGTATTATTATTATTCAAGTCTATAGAGACTGTGAGATACATATTGGAGGAGAACAATTAGTGGTGGATCTAATGCCATTAAGGATAGGAGGATTAGATGTGACTTTAGGCATGGACACGTTAAAGAAGTATAATGCTAATTTGGATTGAAAACGGAAGATAGTAGAGTTTGCGTTGAACGAAGGTAGAAAGGTGGTGTTTATAGGAGACAACAAAGTCACTCCACCTTGGATTGTTTTGGCTCTAACAGTAGAGAGAATGATGAGGAAGGGATGTGAAGCATATTTAGTGTATGTGGTAGACACGAAGGCAAATAGAGGGAAGTTAGAAGATCTACCAGTGGTTATGAAATTCCCAAATGCCTTCCCTAAGGAGTTATCAGGATTACCGCCACCTAGAAAAATTGAATTTCTCATTGAGCTTCTTTTAGGCACAACGTCAATATCGATTCTGCCTTATAGAATGGCTCCAATGAAATTGAAGGAGCTTAAGAAGCAATTGGAAGAATCATTAAAGAAAGAGTACATAAGGCCAAGCTCTTCACCTTGGGGAGCTCTGGTCCTTTTTGTAAAGAAGAAGACAGTTCGTTAAGGATGTGTATGGATTATAGGAATCTCAATCATGTCACTATCAAGAATAGATATCCGCTCCCATGCATAGATGGTCTATTTGATCAATTGTAAGGGTCAAGAGTCTTTTCTAAGATACATTTGAGATTAGGTTACCACCAGTTGAGGATAAAAGATTCTGACGTGTCAAAGACTAATTTCAGAACACGGTATGGGCATTTTGAGTTTTTAGTTATGCCCTTTGGGTTGACGAATGCCCCTGCAGCTTTTATTGACTTAATGAATAGAATCTTTAAGTCCTTCTTAGACCGAATTATCATTGTCTTTATTGATGATGTATTGGTTTATTCTAAGAATGACAAGGAGTATGAGGAACATTTGAGGGTTTCCGTGGAGACATTAAGGAGGAACAAGTTGTATGCCAACTTCGATAAATGCGAATTCTAGCTAAGAGAAGTGGTGTTTCTTGAACATGTGATTTCAGAGCATGAAATATATATGGATCCGAGAAAAATTAAAGTTGTGGTGAAATGGGAAGCACCTAAGAATATAGCAGAAGTAAGGAGTTTCTTAGGTTTTGCTGGGTATTACTGGAGATTTATGGAGGGTTTTTCTATATTAGCCGCTCCACTCACCAAATTGACAAGAAAGAATCAAAAGTTTATGTGGACAGATGAATGTCAGAAGAGCTTTGAGGAGCTTAAGTACAGATTGATGAGTGCACTAATGTTGACTTTGTCATTAGGTAATGATGGATACATAGTGTACAGTGATGCCTGAAGGAAGGGGCTAGGGTGTGTGTTGATGCAAGGAGATAAAATGATTGCCTATGCTTCTAAGCAATTGAAACCTTATAGGATGAATTATCCTACGCATGACTTAGAGTTAGCTGCTATAATCTTTGTGTTGAAAATATAGAAACACAACATATATGGAGTCACCATCAGGGTGTTTACAAACCACAAGAGTCTTAAGTATCTAATGAGCTAGAAAGAGTTGAATTTGAGATAAAGAAGATGGTTAGAGCTACTAAAGGATTATGACTTCATGATAAAATATCATCCAAGGAAAACTAATGTAGTAGCAGATGCATTTAGTAGAAAATCGACCATGGCATATATGGAGACAGTGTATCTTCCTTTGTTGAAGGAATTAGCCAAACTTAGGGTGACATTGAGACAAACCGAATCTGGTTGTGTATTGAATAATTTTAGAATAAAACCAATGTTAAATGAGAAGATTAAGGAATTATAGGAGCAAGATGAGTATTTGAGCAAGCTTAGAGAAGAGATTAAAAATGTTAAGCCTTCTGAAATAGAGGTAAGGGAAGATGGATTGATGGTCATAGGTAGCAGACTATATATTCCTGATATGCAAAAATTAAAAGATGAGATTCTTAATGAGGCACACAATGCGCCTTATGCAATGCACCCAAGAAGTACGAGAATGTATAGAGATCTAAAAAACACTTTTGGTGGAAAGGAATAAAGAAAGATATCGTAGAGTATGTTAAAAGATGCTTAGTGTGCCAGCAAGTTAAAGTATATCATCAAACGCCTATCGGTAAGCTTAAACCTTTGACGATTCCTGAATGAAAATGGGAGAAGAATATGATAGATTTCTTAATGGAATTGCCAAGAACTAGTAGGAAGCATGATGCCATATAGGTGATTATTGATGGGCGAACTAAGACAGCACATCTATTGCCAATTAAACAGACATATTCTTTGAATGCTTTGGCCAAGAATATATAGATGAGATGATCAGACTTTATGGGATTTCAAGTTCGATAGTCTTGGATAGAGATCCCAGGTTCACCTCCAGGTTAAGTTTATAGGAGGTTTTGGGAACTAAGTTGCACTTTAGTACAACTTTCCATCTACAGACTGATGAACAATCGGAGAGGACAATTCAAACATTGAAGGCAATGTTGAGAGCTTGTGTTATGGATTTCAAGGGCTCATAGGATGATCATCTGCCTTTAATTGAATTCGCCTATAATAATTCCTACCACTCGAGAATTCAGATGGCACCTTATGAATCTTTGTACGGTGGAAGGTGTAGAACTCCTATTTGTTGGGATGAGGAAGGTGAAAGGAGGTTTTTAGGGCCTGAGTTAGTGCAATTCACAGTTGACAAGATTAAATTGGTGAAAAAGAGACTCAAAGCAGCTCAAGATAGGATGAAACATTATACTGATGCACATAAAAGGGAGATTACTAGAACTGTCTAAGATTCACAATGTCTTCCATGTATCGATGTTGAGGAAGTACTGATTAGATCCTTCACACATAGTTCAACCATCAGAGGTTCAATTAAGGGAGGATTTGATGTATGAGGAGCAATCGGTGGAGATCCTAGATTCGAAGGAAAAGATTTTGAGAAATAAGGTTGTGAAGCTGGTTAAACTGTTATGAAAGAACCATTTGATGGAGGATACAACATAGGAGCTTTTGGAAGCAATGAAGGAGAAGTATCAACACCTTTTCGTGGACTCAGGTAAGAATTTCAAGGACGAAATTATTTTAGGGGGACAATTGTTGGACCTCGAAATTTTTTTCAATTATTATCTATTTATTTGTTTAATTATTTAATTACAATTTGTTTGTCTATTTATTTATTTTTACAATTGGTTCATTAAATTAGAAAGCATGAATAGAGATTTAAATTTATATGGGAATGTTAGAATTAAGTTAACTTAAGGAGTTAGTATGTAAAGGCAAAAGGAGGGGCATAAGGGACCTTGTATTAAATGATGAGGGCATAATTGGAAGACCAAGGTTAAATGTTTTCTTAAAAATAAGAAAGAAGAGGGAGAGGATCGTGAGAAGCTAGGAGAAGAGAGAAAAAACGTAGAGAAAGAAGAGAAGAAGAAGAAAACCATGTGAAAAGCTAAGAAAGAGATAAAATTGTTGAGAAAGAAGAGAAATCAAGCTTGTTAAGGTAAGTTAATTATCTTTTCTTCTTTCTTTAATAAAGAAATGGGTTGTGTTGAGAATGAAAGGATTAGAGAAAGAGTGGTTGTTGTGTTGGAAGAAGAGGAATAAGGGAACCCATCCGATTTTAGGATTTCTAAACTAGGTCTTGAGCTTTCTAGTCTAGATAGACTATGGGTAGGTTAGGTTTGAGCTTAATTTATGTTGATTGCATTTTTGTGATTATGAAAGTTTTAGGGGATTTCCATTGGAATGTGGATTGAATGAGAATTTTAGTTATGTTAGGAAATTAAGGAAACCCTATCCAAGAGCAAGAGGAAAGGCACAATTGAATTTGGATTTTCAAGCGAAATAAGGTGGGTAATTTATTTATAGTTATTGTGTAATATGAACAAAATGCCTTGTATGTGTATTGTATGCTAAAATGATTTGTTGTGAATTTTTGTGATATGGAAAATGCATGATGAGGTCTTTCATGTCATGCATTAAAAGATGTATGACATTTTGACATAATTGAATTGTGATTATGATCATACTATGCCTTGGAATTGTATCATGGCATTTTGATTAAATGGAAAGAAGAAAAAGCATGAGACCAAGAATTTGTGATTGATTGAATTGAGCATGAATTTGTTTGTGATTGGGTAAGAGAAGAACCTGTTTCGTTAGTCACGTGCACGTTGACCTATGGCTTTCTCCCAATTGCCCATTTGAGGCTACGAGATCCTAAGAAATCAGACTCGTTTTGTTCACAGTGTAAACTTTGGTTTTTCTGTTTTGTTCCACAGAACTCTCGAGCTATTTATTTGTGTTGGACCCCGAACCTTGAAGCGAAATTTAGAAATAATAATGAGTGTTTTGTATGTGATTTGTATTATAGATGATTAGAATATTGGAATGAAAATCATGTATGGATGATGAGTTGAGAAACCCTTAGAATGAAATTATGGTGATACATATGATATATTATGCAAAAGTAAGAGAGGTATTTGGTAAATGGCTTAATGATATTAAATGTGAGAAATCATATGCATTAAGGTTGAATGTAAAATAGA
>JANZLF010000005.1:23160474-23171559 GCA_026546835.1 Erythroxylum foetidum | reverse complement strand
TCTTAAATTTTGGTACGATATTATTTTAAATTATAAATAATAATATAATACAAAATAATTAATTATATAATAATTAACTCAAGTTCAAGAAATATAAATAAAAAAATTTAAAATGTAATAATTGAAATGAAAATATCAAATTATAAGAAATTCAATATAATTAATTTAAAATAAAAGCTTTTAAAAAATGAAAAAAGCATAAATTATGTAATTGTATATAAATGGTAGAAGCAGAATGCAATTTAAATCATCCTTCAAATATGTTTGGATTAGTCTTATACAACTAGATCAAGAATTTGATTCAATCAAAGGAAAAAGGTCATATGGTATGTAAACTTAATAAATCAATATATAGACTTAAACAGGCTTCTAGATAATGGTATATTAAATTTAATGATACCATCACCTCTTTTGGTTTCGAAGAAAATCTTATTGATTGTTGTATATATTGAAAGATCATTGGGAGCAAAATTTTATTTTTAGTCTATATGTTGATAATATCTTACCTATTACTAATGATTTGGGAATGTTGAGACAAAAGATTATCTCTCAAAGAATTTTAAAATAAAAAAATATGAGAGATGCATCCTATGTGATAAGAATTGCAATATTTTGTAATAGATCATAAGGACTGTTAGGATTTTCTCAAAATGCCTATATTAAAAGAATTCTAGAGAGATTTAATATGCAAAATTGTTCTTCTAGAATTGTTCCGGTTTAAAAAGAAGATAAATGTAGTCTTATGTAATGTTCAAAAAATGATATAGAATAAAAGCAAATGGAGCCAATTCCTTATACTTCTGTTGTGAGAAGTCTAATGTATACACAAACTTGTACAAGACTGGATATTAGTTTTGTGGTTAGAATGCTCGGCAGGTATCAAAGTAACCCCGAAATTGGTGATTGGAAAGTTACAAAGAAAATTTTAAGATATCTTCAAGAACAAAGAATTACATGGTCATGTATAGAAGATCTAATCAACTGGAAGCGAATGGATGCTCATATTTAGATTTTGCTTAATGCATTGATAGCAGAAAGTCTTTCTTGTCAAAGAAGGAACATCATGGAAAACAGCTAAATAATCTGTCATTGCCTCATCTATCATGGAAGTAGAATTTGTGGCATGTTTTGAAGCCACAATACATGCATTATAGTTGCGAAACTTTATTTCGAGATTTAGAGTTGTCGATATCATTACTAAGACATTTTATTGTGATAATTCTGCAGCAATATTCTTATCAAAAAACAACAAATACTCAAGAGGTGCTAAACATATGGAACTAAAGTATTTTGTTGTGAACGAGGAGGATCAGAAATAGAGAGTGTTTATTGAGCATATTAAAGCAGATCTCATGATAGTAAATTCGTTAACGAAAGGCTTACGACTAAAGGAATTTAAAGAACACGTACAAAGAATGGGTCTTGGTTGTCCTTTTGAATGATGCATCTAATGAAGTTGACATTTTGAACTTATTGATGTGTTTCTGATATACACCATTTATTGTTTCCAGTTATAGTGTGCACATCATTGTATTCATGGCAAAACTTTAATTTACTAGAAACATTACTGTGAACAATGATAAAATCTATATGTCATTTATTGGTCTAGTATAGTAAAACACTGGTGTTTGTGGTAAATAGAACGGAGCATGTTATGTAATAAATATACATCTGCCATAAGCCATATTTGGTGTTTTATCACATTTAGATAATTATGATATTTTGAGGATCCGTTTTGGTAGTTAATTGTAAATGCATCATACTTATATATTAGTTTCATCCAATTTTAGGCTAGATGGGAGAATGTTGAAAGTTGTCAAAAGGCAATTTTCTCAAATTGCCTAAAAATTAGGGATTGAGACTGATAACTTCTTATTTAGATATAACTATTCAAATATGTTATTATTAGGAAAAATTATTAATATAGAAAATTAATATCCGTTAATTAATTATACATTAATACTTGATGGATGTATCATATTAAAAAAAAGGTACACATAAAATTGATCATCTCTCATCTCTCAGCCTTAATTTATATGTTTGAGAAAAACTAAACATCTATATATAAAAAAAAGTGCTTATAAACTAAAGAAAAGGATAAGGGGAAAGAAACCAAATTTTTTATACAAAGAAGGTAATTGCTGTCAAGATCAAACATTATATCTTCTTCGTCAAAATCAGGTATATGAAAATTATGATTTCAAAATCTTTTCTATTGTAAAAAAAAATCGATCGTCAAAACCAGATATATTAAAATTATTGATTTCAAAATCTTTTATATTGTGAAAAAAAGATCGATTTCTCCTCCCAATTATCTCTTGTCCCGAGGACTGATTTAAGTTGATAAGTTTCTGAATTCGGAGTATATTGTTTGTAGGAGAATTATTAAACTCTGATTTGATTCTTCTGGCTAGCAGCTTTGGGATCAACCGTATATGCACATGTGACAACCACAGCTAGGCTGTTGGGTTCGGACTCAAAGTTAACCCAGGGCTTGACGGTGACGACCGAAGTGAGAGAGAGACTCATTGCAATGGATGTTTAGACGTGAGAGAACCAGAGGGAAATATCTCTGTCAAACAATTCACTAAAACGTTGTTTAGACAGTTGATTTGAATTTTAGCTACGAACACGTAGCCTATTCGCCAAAAATTTTTGGCCACGAAAAAAAAAATTGTAGTTAAATTTTTTTAAAATGTAATCCATTATCAAATTTATTTTCATTTGGTACTTAAATTAGAAAAAAACTGCAAAATATTTATTTTTGAGTACTACTTTAATAAGCTATCATTTAGAAAATTTGTGGCGAAACACTTACTGTTTCCTACAAATTTTTAAGCACAGCAAAAAATTAAAAAAAAAAGAAGTCATATGGATAACTCGGTTCATATGTGAATATAAATAAATGATTAATAAGCTTTACATAAATATTAGTTTTGTACAATATTGACATATCTAAAAGAATAAATCGAATAATTCTTCCTCAAAAGAAATGAACGGATGAATTGCCCAAAGATAAAGGATGTAAGAAAATGATGATTCTAAACATTCAACACCAACCATTGGTTTAGGAGGTAAGGACTCGGCCAAAGGGCGTCCGCTCATTGCTTTTTTTCTCTCATTATCGAAGAAACTTCATGGCAGGTGAGTGATTTATTACTCTGTGACCGCAAACCAAATCATACGATAACACGAGTGAGTCGTGAATTATATCTTTTGCACAGTACAACCGTACTTATTCAACGTTACCTATTTTGAAGATTTCTGTTATAAATATATTGTGTATAAATGTGATTAATATTAGTTTAAAACAAGATAAATTAAATTAGGATAACATATGATTTGATTTCCTTTTAATATACTTTGAATTTAGTATTTTACATGGTTGAATAATTAGTTAATAAACTCGTTTTAATAATACTTATTATTATTGCATTTTAGGAACCTCTAAAACTATATTTAAACTGAAAGAATAATTTTAGATTTTAGTGAATATATTTTAGTTTAACAAATAATATCTTTTCATTGAACCAATACTATCACAATTGTTCATATGAAAAGAAACTACTGTACCCGTTTGTTGAAAGGTCACGAAGATGCATGAATATTGAATTGGGTTAAATTAATCCCCGGGAAAGAAATTGGATTAACTGTTAAACTCTTAAATTTCCGAGCATTTTTTTAGTGACCTTACGATGTGCTTTAAGAGGAACGTTAGATACATACACCATAACTAGTGGAATTATTCTGAAAAGCAAATCCAGGGCAGCATGTTACGTGAGCTTTAGTAAGATCACACTAAATTATCATTAGATGGAGATTGTTAAGAGATTTTGAATGATGTGAGGGTAATTAAGAGTTAAAATTATAATAAAACTCAACAACTGAAGATCGCAGATATCTTAAAAAATAAGGATATTAATTTCTTATTTGAATGTAAAATTTATTTTTTATTATCTTGTAAATTTTATCGCATCAATTAGAGTTAATAAGGGTGTCATCTAATTGGTCTAGAAGTAATTTAATAAAGAAAGATATGATTTTAGCACGATCTTAAACAGTTCAGTTTAAATAAGATTTTGCGTATAACTTAACTTTCGTGCCTATATATAGTTCGTTTAATCTTTGTGCTCTTTATTTAGTCAGAGAGAATATTCTTTAGTATTTTTTTGAAAGAAGTAATATAAAAGTTGATTTATCGTGTCTTTCTTATTTTTTGTTATTTTTATTTTTTATTATTTTTATATCATTAATTTTTTCAGTGTGACACAAGTGAATATTTTAAGGATCGTGAAAAGCTAAAACCTTGGTAAAGCAGACGTAAGTGACACTTCCGTGCAAAAATGCTAGCCAACAAATTTGGTGAAAGTTCGAATCGAAATCAACTTTGTATTATATACCATCCGTAAAGTAAATGAAACCCCAGGGCAGTACAGACAGAAGCCAGAAGGAGAGCAGCAGGAATACGCTTGCGAGTTGCGGCCCTGAGTCCATCGGCCGGGCCAAACCAAAAAAAAACCGAACCCCACTCAAAGCTGAGAACCAGAGACAAACATCCCATCATTGCCACTAGCTTAAATTACAGCCACAACTACCATCTTCCTCTTATCTCTCTCTCTTTCTTCCTATATATATATGTATAACATTAGCAGCATTTCTGGAAAGAAGGAACGTATATCCACTTACCCATCTTGCTTTGGCTTTCCAACTCGACCTTAAACCACCACATTTTGTTATTTTTACCGTCTGGGAAGTGCTCGTTTTGGTAGGTTTCTACGTAGAAGGGAGAAAAAGTTCGGTTCTTTCTTGTGAAGAAGCTGTTGGGTGTTTGTGTGTTGTGGGTGGTGTGGGTGTAAAGACCAAGGGGTATAACAAGTTGCAGACATCACGGCTATACACGGAGTAACGCGACCCCTAATTTATGTCCGTGCTGTACGACGCAGGGGATGTGTGATTGAGAGCAACCCTTCGCCGCACGGCGGGCGTGGCGCTTTGCCTTCCGAAGGCGGTAGCCCTTCCGATCTCCTCTTCCTTGCTGGCGGTGGCTCGTCTTTCTTCATCTCTCTTGTTTAGGTAGAAAAACTCGTTGTTTGTATACCTAGTTACGAAGCAAGTTATTGTATTAGCCAAAAACGAAGGTATTTAAGGTATTGGTTAAGCAAAAAATATCGTGTAAAGATGAACAGCAACAACAGCAGCATGGAGATGATGTTGAGGATCAAGAGGGTTCCGACCGTCGTGTCCAATTACCAGAAGGAGGAGGCTGAAGGTGGTGCCCGACGTGATGGCGGTTGTGGTAGCAATTGCCTTCGGGACTGTTGCATTCGAGGTGCTCGATGGATTGTTTCTGTTGGGTTATGATGCATGATTTAAATATTGGATCCTTTTTTTTTGTTGAGGTTTTTGATCTGTTTAGGGGTTGTTCGTAACTGGGTTTTGTGTTCTATTTGTCGGTCCACTGGGGTAGGTGCAAAGCTCCCTTTGTATGCTTTCAAAAGGGTCAACAAGATTAACGAGGAGGAGTTGATCGAGCATGGTTCTGGCGAGCCTCCAGTTGCATTTCTTGATTCTCTTCTTCTTGGGGAGGTACCCTTCTTTAAGCAAATGAATAATTTCGTGTTACTGTTATTAGGTGTGATCATCTTGTTTTGAGGTTCAAAATTTTCTTTCTTTTTGGATTTCTTTCAGTGGGAAGATCGCATGCAAAGGGGACTTTTTCGCTATGATGTCACTGCGTGCGAAACCAAGGTTTGTTTATTAATATTTTATTAAGCTTTATTTGTTAGTATTTTATTTAATATTTTGTTAAGGTATGTTTGTTAGCTAATTTTCATTTTCATTTTGGAGTCAAGATTGTGCAACGTAGTATTTAATGGTTATGAGCTTTGGCGCCGTACTCTTTATGTGGGTGTAGGTGATTCCTGGCCGGTATGGTTTCATTGCCCAGCTGAACGAGGGCCGTCACTTGAAGAAGCGACCAACCGAGTTCCGAGTTGACAAGGTCCTCCAGCCATTTGATGGTAACAAATTTAATTTCACTAAGGTTGGCCAAGAAGAGGTCCTCTTCCAGTTTGAAGCGAGCGAGGATGGTGAAGTTCAGTTCTTCCCCAGTGCCCCAATTGACACTGAAAATTCACCCAGCATGGTTGTCATCAATGTAAGTACTTTTTTTCTTGTGGTGTGAAAATTCACCAAGCATGGTTGTCATCAATGTAAGTACTTTTTTTCTTGTGGTCAGGCAGCTCCCTCTCAGATTGAGGGAGCTGCCTGTGTGGTGGCATTAAAGGATTGACAATATTTCTTTTGTCACTGTTATAGGTTAGCCCAATCGAGTATGGGCATGTGTTGTTGATCCCTTCCATTCTGGATTGCTTGCCTCAGAGGATCGACCACGAGAGCTTACTGCTCGCTATTTACATGGCAGTTGAGGCTGGGAGTCCCTTTCTCCGATTGGGTTATAACAGCTTGGGCGCATTTGCTACAATCAACCACCTCCACTTCCAGGTTATTTACCGTTTGGGTATTTGGATATAAACTTTGAGGTGTGGATTGGCAAACAAAATTATTTGCAGGTTGTTGATGACACAATTTTATGGATCAGGCTTACTACTTGACTGTGCCGTTTCCTGTTGAGAAAGCTCCTGCTAATAAGATAACTACCTTGGATGTTGGAGTGAAAATATCCGAGCTTGTGAACTATCCAGTCAGAGGTCTAATCTTGGAGGGTGGAAATACTTTGCAAGATTTGTCTACCACTGTCTCCAATGCTTGCATTTGTCTTCAAAATAACAACATACCGTTCAATGTTCTCATCTCAGATTGTGGAAACCGCATCTTTTTTTTCCCGCAGGTAATGTTTTGAGCCTGGTCCAAGTGATTTTTTCGTCAAGGTACGGTGGTAATTGCATAGTCTTAACTTGTCGAAATGTACAGTGTTATGCTGAGAAACAAGCTCTTGGGGAAGTCAGTCCCGAGCTTCTTGATACCCAGGTGAATCCAGCGGTTTGGGAAATCAGTGGTCACATGGTGTTGAAGAGGAAGAAAGATTATGAGGAGGCATCTGAGGAAAATGCTTGGAGACTCCTTGCTGAGGTGTCTCTCTCCGAAGAAAGATTTCGAGAAGTCAGTGCTCTCATCTTTGAAGCAATTTGCTACAAGAATAATGGCAATCAGGATTGCGAGAATTTGGTCAAGGATGCGGAGTTCAAGTCCCACTCTACTGAGGAGGTGGTTGCTACAAGCAAAGGCTCTGGTGGAGCTATGATAACCGGAGTTCAGGAATGCCTCGTTCTGCAGTAAGAATTGCTATGATTTAAGTTTGTAATTCAAGTAACTGAGATTGTGGTGGTGGCCTAAATAAGCAGACTCCGTCTGCATTGTTGAACTTGGTTTGTGATTGTTGTCGTAAGATTTATGTATTGTGCCTCAACTGTGGTCCTGTTTGTAATATTACTTGAAATATCTGTACTTTATTATGTTTTGTGGAAATACCTTAATCGTGTGTTCAAATTTCCATATAAAATGTCAAGGTAATCCTTGAGACTTGGTTTCTGGAATAATTAATAATATATAATGATGGGTAATGCTCTATAAAATTAAAATGGTATAACTAGATCAATTTTTTATTTGGTGTCTTAATTAGTATTAAAATGGTATAACTAGATCAATTTTTAATTTGGTGTCTTAATTAATCATAAACACTTAATCATTGTGGAAGATTAAACTAATCTACTTTTCTTTTCCTTTTTCCCAAATGTAGTTTAAGACTATAATAAAAACATCAGTCTTAGTATAGAAGCAGAAATTGTTCATGTATTCAGACTATCCTGTGTTAATTGTTAAAAATGTGATTAATAATTATGCTAGTACCTAGTATTAAGAAGTTATCAGCAGATGCACGAATTATCTTCGATATATAATAATTAAATATAAATAAAAAATTCGATATATAATTTATTTTATAAATAAATAAATAACTGAAATATTTACATTTTATAAGTAATTAATTAAAACTATTTTCAATAATTTATAAAACTATTAATTTCTAAATAATTATAAACAGATTTATGATAAAAAATAATTAAAATTTAAAATTATCGTCTTATTTATTAATTATTTCTTATTTATAATATTTAATTCGAGTTTATATCCCTATCTTCGAATAAGACTACACTTGTTTCAACTCCAACAAGTGCCTAAAGGGGCGCTTGATTTACAAAAGGTAATAGAAATGAGAATGAATATAGGGAAGAATGAGAATGGATATAATCATTATAATTATGATGGTTGATTAAGATGAATGAATGATTACCATTACCTTTGATGATTGTTGGTTTGTTAAAAATCTTAAGAAATAAAAATTTGTTAAATTTTTGTTTGATATCAAATTTTAAATATAATATAATTAATTATATTTTTATTCACCTTATTTATAATTAAAGAATGTTTAAAATCGAGTATATTGTGGTATTTAGTTTCCAATAGCTCTTGAAAAAAAACTTCAGTATTTTCTTGCATCAACATATCTTTAGTAATATAATATCCTCAAATATAGTTTAATAATCGAAAATATTGTACAATTCATCACCATAACATAATATCCACAATTCCATTGCTATAGTAAATTCAAGTAATATAGTTTAAAATAATTTACATTTTTCTGATAATGGAAATGATGTAAAATATCTGTCGTATATATCATACCTTAACCAAAAGCCTTTAATTGATACAAAATAACTAGGTTAACACTACAAATATTGTTTGCATTACAACTACAAAAGGCCTAACTAATACAAAATAACTTGGTTAGGCAACATCAATTGCATCATATGTTTATAATACTTACAAAAATATTAATATGCTTCCTCGAATGATTCATAGACTAGAAAATAGATAGAAGAATCCAAGTATAAAAGACTTTTTTAAATGACTTGGCAAAGCGAATAAAACTTGAACTTTGGCAAGATCGTCATAGAATACCACAACAGCCTTACCAACATCCAATTGAGATATGTCAATATTAAGAAACTCACTGCTGAGCTCTTGCTTCTTCTCATCAGTTAGGGAATCAGATTTAGACTCCGCAATCTAAGCATTTGTAACAGTTACATATTGTGAGGCCATTTGTTTGCAAATAGACTCAAACTTAATAGACTCAAACTTAGTAGTGAAATTGTCTAACCTTGACTCAATAGTATTCTGAAGTGTTACTGGTCTTTTTTTCTCGTAAGAACTTTCCTTTCTTGATGACAAATTTTTTCGCCTTTTTATTCAATGGCTGCTCGAAGGAATAACCGAGGATTCTTGTGTATCAAATACCACAACAAGTTCATCTTTACTGTCCGATGACAAAACACAACATTCAAAGACATCGCTTTGAGTTGTCCTATCCTTTTCCTTCCATGTTCAATCATATGGTATAAACAAATTATGTTTCTTTATGAAGAGATTTATATTGTGCATAAATAGAACCTCCGGAGTCTAAGAAACAAAGTACATAAATGAAGAAATTATAGGAACTCGATCTAGGTATTTCTTGATGATCTTGTTAGATTCTTGGAGTCGTTCACCTACGTCATAACCACAAACATTGTTAAATGTGAACAAATATATATATAAGAATGCATAAAGTGTAGGATTATATTATATAAGGGCTTTTTTTGTTCAGATAGTATACTTGTATAATATGTTCTTGCAGATGAATTATGAGCATAATTTTAACTGAGAAGTAAAAGAGAAAATAGTTTCTCTTGATATTCTAAAGGTTGCATGAATATCCTCATCGGATTTGCATATTAAAATGTTAAATTATTTTCGAACATATTTAACTAATTGGGAATACTATCATAAACTTCATCTCACTGCTACTTGGATCATAGAACTTGCTTCAATGAGTTTTTCAAATTTGGACCTTCGGGAAGATACTGGACATATGCAACAAAAAATTTAACAAGAGGAGAAAATAGCAACCAAAAAACTGTAGGCTTTAGAAGCTAGTGGCGTGGATCCTCCAATACTATTCATTTGTGGACTTGTGGAAGATGCTACAGCACCCTTTTCGTCGGCTATTTTCAAGTTTCTGATTGGACTTTGGAGGTGAAATTTTTCCAAGAATATAGGACAATGATTATGTTCTTTCATTTGCCATTACCTTCCACTATTGCTCTTTCGTTTCACTCTGTCCTTGTGAGACGTGTGGGTGGAAAGTAATGGCAGAGAGGAGGAATAGATTAAAAGCACAGATATCAACTTTGTCATTTTCTATGCATAGTTGTACAGGACACACACATACACACAAAAAGTCATTACTTACTTTAGTTTCTTTTTAAATTTCAACAGAACATTTGTGATGATAAATCCAACCTGCAAAACTTTACACAATCCCTCAAGTCAACCTCCCTCAGTATTCATCAATGTAAAAGTAAAAAAAAATCCCAGAAACAACAAACAGAAAATAGATACTCAGAATCCAAAGGTTAGGTTTCAACAGTCATTTAGCTTCAACCATATTCTTTTTAACCACAAAGTAGGACTTTCAATCACCATTTTGCTAGACTAAGAACAGAAATCAAAGTATTTGGCAATATATTATTCATGTCGACATTCAAAGTTGCTTGTGTCATTATATCTGCGTTAACACCTAACAAGCATATCCACCCACCTACACCCACTATTTTGTAGAAGAAAAGAAACATTGTTGGGACCCGATCCGGGAACCGAATCCCAACCAAAAAAACAGAACGAAAAACGGAATCGAATGGAAACGAAAATTTCGCAACGAAGTTTTGAATCGGAAAATAAAGCATTCGATAATGCGAAACAAAAAATGAAGCGGAATCGAATAACATAATATGGAAAACAAAATCGAGAGCGAATCAAAAGCGATTCAAATATACGAAAGTAGAACAAACACTTTACAAAACGGAGCTGACATCCGAGAACAATCAAGAACACATAAACACATTCGCGTTGGAAACCTAGACTATCCAAACCCGGTATATTTTTTTTCCCCATATTTCATTCCTTTTCTCTTTACTCAATCACATTCAAATCATAATCAATCCATACAATTTCCTTTTTGGAAAT
>JANZLF010000005.1:23107282-23126970 GCA_026546835.1 Erythroxylum foetidum | reverse complement strand
AGCTAGAGGAAGTAAGGAAAACCAATGAAGAAAAAAGGAGAAGGAGGTTTCGAATGGGTGAAGGAGAAGAGGCTTTAGAAGTGTCGTGAATGTGTAGGAAGTGTAGGACAAAACAAGCATTAAATGAGTTAAAGATGAGTCATCAAGACACTTGTCATTTAAAGAAGAAAAAGACAAAAACTCATTTAATATTATTTAATGAAAGGAACCCTAATAAATGAAATCTTTAATCCATTCAATTCCAAATGCCTCCAATTATAATCCCAAAATCATTTACCTCAATTTTCAGTGCCACTGGACAGAAATTTTCGGTACCAGAAACCAATCGATCCACCGCGTGACAATTTTTTTTGGTCCGGAAATTTTTCCCGAAAAAAATTCCAGAAAATTTTTTTCTAAAATTCCCCTAACATATAAAACACATAATGATCCACTCCGATTAAATTTTCAAGCCCATAAATCACATTTTTCAAAATAAAATCTCATTTAGGCACATATACCGGAAAATGTCATGAATGCATGTAAAGTCATTTTCATGTGCAAATTTCACAATTCACTTGTAAGAATATGCATGGATATGTCACAACAATCTAAACACTCTTAGCACTTTCCAAATTACTATTCTACCTTTCCCATTGGGGGTGAGATGTTACATTTAGGTACTTGTATCAAGTCATAAATAAAATTGATTCAGTTCCACAATCCTTAAAACTTTAACTCAGTCCATGAAACTTAACACAATGTATAAAGTGAACATACATGAGAAAGATGCTTCGAATTTCAAATATTTTTATAATCCTTATTTGAAAAAAGATAATTACTGATCTTTAATTAAGATTAAAGCTTTAAGGGCTTGTTTGAAAATTCACTTAACCTTTTGATATGAGAGTGAACACTTTGTCATGAACAATCTTTGTTACTCAACTAAGTCATTTAAATGGCTATTAGCATCTTTAATTTAAATCTTTTCACTTAGCTTGAAGTCAGTAAATTAAATTTATTTTACCTTTATTTACTCATTTTTATTTATATTTTATTTTTTCATTGAGATAGTAAAATGTATTTTAAAAAATCCCCTTATATCTCAATTGTATGTCCAAATTATACAAAAGTATTATAGCAAGTTAAATATTCATTTTTAAAATTAAAGAAGCAAATAAATTTAACTTAATCATCAAGGCTCATGACTATTTGCCTAAACAAGTCAACTCTCAATAATAACTAAACTTATAAGTTATTAGGATCAAAATTCTTTTAAAGTTAAAAATTTTCCTAGAATTGTTTCATATTAAGCTAATTACAACAAACTGATAACCATAAGTAATTAATTCCCTCCTTTGACATACAAGAAAAACTAGGAAATAAAGGGAAATAAGGAAATTTAAAGTAATGATTATCTTTTAATAATAAAAAACTATCGACATAGTCTAATGTTATCAATAATCCTTAATCTTTAATCTTTAATCTATCATTGGACTTGGAGTTCCTCACCATTGGCTCTCTCTCTCGAGATGTATAAAGATGTTCTATAACATATGGAGAAATATGAATCTTTGTTGCCTATATAACCTATACAACTTAGCTAAATCTTATCCTAAGTAGGATAATCCCAATCAAATAATGTAAGAATATCAAGATATACTTAAATTCATGAATTTAAAACTAGTTTTAAATTAAAACAAAAAAACATAGTAAAACTATTGCTAAAGATTCTAAATGCTATCAAATTGAAATAAAAACTCCTAAATCATTATGTTACATACCAACGAGTTCTTCTTTATGAATCTTCTGGGTGAACTTTATGAATCTTTTGGGTGGACTTCTTTAGTAGTTGGATTCTACTTGCAAAGGAGAGTGAATATTTGCACCAATTATTAATCCTTTTTTGGACCTTTCCAAAACTAGCTTGTGTGAGCCTTTTGGAGAAGACGGGAACACCCAAATAGGTAACTGGAGGTTTTCCCACTTTTAGACCAACTATTAAAGAACGCCAATTAGTTGATAGACACTAATAGAAAGAATTAGGAGACAATTATTCCTGTTGACGAATAACCTAGATATGTCTTTAAATAAGTTAAGGCCTGTCATTATGACTTTGATGGAACATGGAGCTTTAGAGAAAAGCATTAGACAATACTTAGTCTCTTAAATTTAGAGTAGAACTTGAATTTCCTTTTTTGTGAGACTATAAATTTAATAATCTTGTTTAATACCTCTATTCCAAAGTGAATAGGTATGGGGGGACAATGAATTCCCTTTTTTAGTCCGTTTATATTTCTGATCACTTAGATGGCTCTCTATTTATAAGCACAATATATGAAACAAATGATATACATCGTTGAATTCAATTAACTTAAATATCAGGCAGCCAAAAGCTTGAAGAGTGTTTAAAATGAAATTCCACTCTACAGTATCAAAAGCTTTATGAAAAACTATTTTTAATGCACAATCACTCCCATGACCTTTCCTATTGTAATTCTTAAAGAATTCCTGTGCTGGGAGTATGTCATCTCCTATTTTCCTTCGTCTTATAAAAGATTCTTGAAATGAGTCAATGTATTTTGGTATAACATTTTTTAGCCTATTAGAGAGAAACATATGAATAATTTTGTAGATGATGTTGCAATAGGACATAGGCCTAAAATCCTTTAAGGAGAGGAGAAGGTACCTTGGGAATTAGGCAAATGAAGGTCTTTTTGAGTTCCTTTAGAAGCTTTTTATTGATCCTTGATCATTGACCAATATTTTTGAAAGAAATAGGCATTCAATCCATCTAGGCCTCACATTTTGTTAGGATGCAGCTCAAAAACTACTTTGTCCACAATGTGGTTAAAAAATAGGGCTCTAAAAATATCCATTTCTTAAGGAGTGATTTACTTTTTTACAATTTCCTGCAAGAGGGCTAGAGAAGGCTTCATTGTATCTGTGGATGTACAGGCTACCAAGAAGTAGTTATACGTTTTCTCTTGCATCTCCTCCTAAGTAATAGTCTCTTCCATCAACCTTGTAAAGGGAAACTAATTTGTTGAAATTCTTCCTCGCTAACACTATCTTAAAGTAAAATTTTTAGCTGTTTTTACCTTCCTTAAGTCATAGAATTCTTAATATCTTCTTAAGAAGTGAATAATTTATATGGATAACTTAAGTTTAAGACTCCATAGCCTTGGCTTCAAGTACCTTAATTCCTTGATCCCCTAGATTTAAATGGAGTAGGTCTTGCAACCTTATAACTAATTTCTAGCTTTTGTTACAGTTCTTGAAGAGCTATTGCGGTGAAGCATATTCAATATTTTTTAATTTTAGCCTTTATTTGTTGTATCTTTTCATATATATATATACACACATACACACACATATTTTGTGCCCTTGGAATGCACCTTAGAGTCCAGCTTGGGTAACCTCCTCAAAACCTCCAATCTCCACTAAATAATTGTTAACTTTAAATGAAACGTGCTTCCTTTTTTCTTGGTTCATCAATTTAATTAGTAAAGGTGACTTATCTAAAATAAGGAAAGTGGGAAAAGAAGCAAAACTATTCTAAACCATATTAACCATATGGCATTAACAATAGCCCTATCTCACTTTTTGCAAATAACCATCCTCTCCCTATTTGTTAGACCATGTAAAAAGCCACCCATTCAACCTTAATTCATCATTTATAAATGCAAAAAACACTTCTCAAATCCTTACTATAGTTTCTCATATTTACATTCCTTGTTACTTCCAAAGGGTGCAAGATGAGGTTGAAATCCCTCGGGATAATCCAAATAGAATTAAGTTTGGTCAACTTTAGGACTTAGTGGGTAAAAACTGATGTGATTAGGGCCTTATGAAGGAGAGTCTAAAGGGGTTATATACTACCTTGGGTTAGGAAAACCTACTGCTTGGGAGGCATAGTGGTTGAAATTCTTAGAAGTTAAGTAAGTGGAAGGTGTTTGGGCAAAAAATGAGTCCCATGAAATTTTTCTAGGCCAAGTCTTAAAAGTACATTGTTACTATAAATGATAAAAGAAGATTGAGGAAAGCAGAAGGCATGAAGAAAGAAGGACAGTAAGGTTAATTTGAAATTAAGGAACTAGAAGATTAAAGGAAGAGGGTGTAAAGGCCTTAGCAGCCTATATCCTGAGTTGAAAGTAGCATAGAAATAAAGATGAAGCACCAAGGTAGGAATAAAAGGAGGAAAGATAAGAGCTACCAAAAGCGAAAAACAAGTAGAGATTTTGTTGGTCTCCGTTTTCGGAGCTCAACAATCGATTTGGATACCAAACAAAGTTTGACTCGGGTCTTGGAATGAATTCTAAGAAGACTATTTGGGACGGTTGCGAAAGGGTAGGGGAAAGCAAAGTGAAAGGTATCGCATTTATACAAAAATAAATCTCAGTGTGGCAGCAAATGAGGGTTCGCCGCTGCGAAATTCATTCTTCGTCGCAGCAAAGACGCCTTTAGAAAGATTTGCAGCAGCGAAGACGCCTTCAGAAAAATTCGCCGCGGCGAAAGTGGTTCTTCACCGCGGCAAAGACGCCTTCGGATAGGTTCGCCATGGCGACCCTTGGCTTCGTCATGGCGAAACACTCAGAAACTAAAATTTAACAAACATTTTAAACAACCACAACATTCAAATCTAACCACAAGCTAAACATACTCACATACAAAAGAAACTTCAATTCTTCATCTCATTACAATACCAGAGAGTTTAAAACAACTTTACTTACATAACATTATACATATCTAAGCTTAATACAAACACAAAATGATGCTCAATGTTGATATTCCTATAAAGCTATCCAAAATAGTTACTAACTTAGTACAAAAGTCTCTAACTATCTTGAAGTTTTCGATGCCCTGCAAGGATCAACTGTCGACTTGTTTCGCACCTAAGGAGGAAAAAGTGGGGTGAGCTACACAGCTCAGTGGTTAATATATATATAGCCATCAGTAACTAGCACAAATTCAAGCATACATATATATATGTACTTTGCAATTCAAGCATTCTCAAATCTATTATAGCAATTTGATCATTGACCAATAAAGTTCACGAACTCAATTAAGCAAGTTAATGCATAACACTTCACATTCAAATGTATCATACTCGACAATTAAAAGATGCGATGCACAAACAGATGGCTCGAGGGTTCCATAGAAACATAATGGTGAAACCGAAGTCTACACCATGAACATAATGAGCCCACTTCGGAGCTCATATGTCACAAGCGGACAACCGAGAGAAGGCTCTTGTCAACATGCACGTGACGAACAGAATGGTTCCACTCTCGCCCAAACAAAAGCATATATTCATTTTATCATATGCTCATACTATCATGTTTTTTCTCTTATTTAATTCAAAATGTTATAACCTCTTTCAAGGTATAACATAATCACAAAGCATCATGCATTATCAACCTTCATAACAATTCAAAAATCAAGCAATGTAGACATACACACACATAGGCAAGAATTTGCCTAATTACACAACATCTATAGATACATTACCCACCTAAATTCGCTTCACAATCCAAGTTCAATGTTGTCTTTCCTTTTGCTCTTGGATCTAGCTTGCTTGGTTTCCTATAACAAACCAAGTTCTCATTCAAACAACATTCAAAGGAAATTCATAAGGCTTCAATAATCAAAAAGCTAAAATTGAACTATAATCCTTTTAAAATCCATATTTTTGGGTCAACTTTTCCATGACCTTTATGATCGAGTAAATGAATAAATTTGACAATACTTCCTTCTAGAAACATATTCCCCATTATCTCAAGTTTCCAATGACACCAAAATTATTCAATTTGGTTCAATAATCCGAAAGTTACACTGGAAGCATTTTCAAATTGCTCTTACACTGACATAATATTCTATGCTCAACTTCCTTTCAAATATTGATATCCTTATAGACTTAATTTAAACTTCATTTCTTTGCAAAACTTGTAGCCCTATGTCTCTAATTTATTCCAAATCAAAAATCACTTAATTTGGATAACTACAAAAAAAGTTATGCTCAAAATACCTAAGTATGTCTGTGTAAGAAAATGGAGCTCGCCGCGACGAAGATGCTGGAGTTCACCGCAGCGAAAATGCTAGAGTTTGTAGTGGCAAACTTTTCCAGAAACCCAAACCGAAGAAATTTTTCTACATTCTTCATCTATATACTTCCCATTTTCAAATATAACTCATCTTAACACTAAAACATCTCTTCTACTTTATTTCCAAGCTCATTTCAATACAATATTATTAACAAATACATCAAAATCTATCTTCAATCATTAACCCTAAAAGATTAAAACATTTCCTTACACCATTCATCGACAACTTCCTATTCTCATTCCACATTCTTTCACTTCTAGCTAACACTAATTATACTTCATCTAACAATGAAGAAGAGGTAAAGCTTATACTTACTTGATTTAGCACCAAATTTTTCAAACTCTTCAAGATCTCCCAAAAACCCTAATTTTCTCTTCTTCTCATCTCTTCCACGATTTCTTCTTCAATTCCAAACAAGACAACCATTTCTTCTTCTTTTTATTCCCTTAATGATTGTAAGATGACCCTTATTGCCTTCTACTTATGCCTTATAACCTTTAAACTTAAGTGATCTACCAAGATTAAGATTGCTCCTCATGCATTCTGACTACATTTATACTTTAATTCCATCAATTCAAGCAATAAATCCTCCTAACATTATGTTAATTGCTCCAAAATAATTAATCTATTAAAGCCTCAAAATAATTTAAATCATGCTTAATAATATAAATAAAAATTTTGGAGCCCAACAAATCTAGCTAAAAAATAAGCAATTTGAGCTTCCAACTAGAGTAAAAGAATTCTCCTAGTTCTAATACAAAAACAAGCATAATTAATATCTTCTTATAATTACAAGAACATAAAGGAACTTCAAAAGTTGCACGTTAAATGAATGAAAGAGGGAATTTGAAATTATTATTAATATTTTTACGAGAAAAATAAATTAATATGCACAAATGTAAATAATAAATAAAAGGATCTTTTTCTTAATATTTAGAATTGTATATAAAAGAAGAAAACTTTATATTTTAGAGTGAATTATTAAATTTCAAATATATACAATAAATATTATATATATGTCCAGTTATTATGTATAAAAATACATATTCATGTGATTATTTATAGATTATATTATGCATCACTTACATTTTTAACATTTATTCAAAAATTTTATCCTTTAATATAATTCCCTTTTAATTTCTAAAAATTATTCGCAAATTTCAAATATATTTCTAATTTGTTAAAAAGAACATTATGTTAATAATTAACTATGTATATAATATATGAACTTTACTTTCACATTTGCATACATTTGCTTTTATAGATTAATTTTCTCTAATCTTTTATTTTGTATTTGAATTGCTATATATATATAAAAAGTAATATTTAATGTATACAAATTTCAAAATGATTGAATAATACTAATGATTAATAATTTTTAGTATTTATAAATTAATTTTAAGTATATTTTATTTTGTAATAAAAATTATGTATGCATATAAAAATTATTTAAAGTATATTAAACAATATGCAAAGTATAATATATTATTATTATCTAATTATAAACCATATGAAACATAAATAAAAATATATCTAACCAAATCTTTTAAATAGATTATAATATAATTAAAATTAATATCAAAAATAAATATAAAAATATAAAAAAGTTAAATAATATTATATAGCTCTCGAAATAAACGTGAAGATGAGTTTGTGGGTATTGTGGGAATTATGTGTAAAACATAAAGACAAAAGAAATTACAAATAGACTCATTAATTGATATGAAGAATCTACCTGAAAAATACTTTTTTAAAAAATTTCAAATATAAACTTCTTAAAATGTTGTATTTTGATAAAAAAAATCTATTAGAAAAGTAATTTCTTTTTTCTAGCAAACCAGTCGTTTATTGTGAAACAACCTTTGCCATGAAAAAAAGTAGTTTACCGTTCAAACGTCCATCCAAACACCCATTTAGCTCTATTTGGTAACTGCGTACTATGGACAACGGCTGTCAGCTTCTCACCTTATTTGTTCGCGTACAAATCAGAGAAAAAGTTGAGATTCGAGAAATCCAACGCAACATGCATGAATTCCGGTGTGAAAAGTGATACTATGACCATCTACCCTTTAAAATAACTTCGGACATTAATGTAATTCTATTACTTATTGCGCCAAACATCTTTCTGAAATCTGAACTCTCCTCCCTCGAAAAAATCCAGCTTTTTGCTTCATTTTGTCCATCACTCCCACTGCAATCCCCACCGCTTTCTCGGCAACCAAATAAGTGCTAAACCCTATTGCGCTTTCTCAGGTACTGTCTTCCTCTCTAGACTTTTGTATTTCTCTGAGAATCTACGAATTTCAAGACGTTTTTAAGCTATCTCACTGTTTCCGCTCTTTAACTTCATCTTCAAGATTGGTTCTTTATGGTTAAAATAACGTCTTTTATTCGTTTTATAGGCTAATGGCAACATCCACACCATTCTCTAGCTACTTCTTGCAAGAACGTTCATTTTGTAGAGAACCCATCTCATATTTCAGAGAATTAGCGTTAAACTTCTCGACTTTATCCACTAGAAACCCGATAAATTTAAGTTTTGAAAGGAGGGTCTTTAAGAGGAGTGGAGTCCGGTGCTGTGCACTGGAGATCAAGAAAACAACGGCCATTAGCACCGGCAAAATGTTTCAATTGGATGATGTGATTGAGGCTCAGCAATTTGATAGGGAAATCCTTGGGAATATATTTGAAGTAGCCCGTGAGATGGAAGTGATTGAGAAAAACTCACATGGGAGCCAAATTCTTAAAGGGTATTTAATGGCTACTCTTTTCTACGAGCCCTCGACACGTACCAGGTTGTCCTTTGAGTCTGCCATGAAAAGGTTGGGTGGTGAGGTGCTGACTACTGAGAATGCTAGGGAATTCTCCTCTGCAGCCAAGGGGGAGACCCTTGAAGGTGAGGTGTTTTAAAGTTGTAACTTGAAGTGTTTGAGATGAGTTTGATGGTGATTTAAAGTGCTATTAACTGTTCTAAGAGGTCTGTGGATTTGTAGACACTATTAGGACTGTGGAAGGGTATTCTGATATAATTGTGATGCGCCACTTTGAAAGTGGAGCTGCAAGAAGAGCAGCAGCTACTGCTGGCATTCCGGTTATTAATGCAGGGGATGGACCTGGGCAACATCCAACTCAGGTGCAAGAGTAATTCACTGTTTAGCATTGATGGCCATAGCCTGGAATTATTTGCTTGATAAAAAGTGAATCAACTTGCCTTAGAATATGCTAAATACAACTTGGAAAGTCGAACTTTAGGGAACTTTAGGGGTTTATGTGAGACGATGAAAATCTATAGTTCATTTGATGAAAATAAAGTTCATAGATTCATTTTGAAAACCACAGATACTTACTAGCATCAAGATATGGGTTTATGTGAGATGATGAAAGTCTACAGTTCATTTGATGAAAATGAAGTGCACAGATTCATTTTAAAAACCACATATGCTTGCTTCCTAAAGCATTAAGAGTTAAAAAGCTGCCTGATGAAGTAGATATAAAAAAAAAGGAAGTGATGAAATTTTGCAATGGATAGTTTTTGCACAGAATAATCTGATTGTTAGCTCTTGTGACTGTGACTTGTTCCTAATGTTGTAGATGTAACATTACAAATGTAGTTTAACATTACACATGCCTTGTTTCTCCTTCAACAAGGAGTATATGCAATACAATCATTGACCATATGTTAGAATGTAAATGGATGAAAGATGTTAAAATGTCAGTATCAGGTTTTGTTTAAGGTTTCCTTGCTGTAACTTGTACAGGCTCTTCTAGATGTATATACTATTGATAGAGAAATAGGACAATTGGATGGCATCAAAGTTGCACTTGTGGGAGATCTTGCTAATGGAAGGACAGTGCGATCACTTGCTTACCTACTTGCCAAGTACCAGGATGTCAAGATCTTCTTTGTATCCCCTGATGTAGTAAAAATGAAGGTGATAGGGCTAATTTACTTTTTCAATAAACAAACAAAGCAAACTGCGATCATATATTGGACATGAGACAAACTAGAATTATCTGCATTTGAGCTAAGACTAGTTAGCAAAATGTTATTACTTAGTTCCTCATATATGATAATACTTTTTCAGGATGATATAAAGCACTATCTGACATCAAAGGGAGTTGAATGGGAAGAAAGTGATGACTTAATGGAAGTGGCATCTAAGTGTGATGTTGTCTATCAAACTCGCATCCAACGAGAACGCTTTGGGGAGAGAATTGACCTTTATGAAGAAGCTAGAGGCAAGTACATTGTGGATTGTGGTGTGTTAAATGTAATGCAGAAGCGTGCTGTGGTAATGCATCCACTCCCCAGGCTTGATGAGGTAAATGTAAATTTTTTGAGTTGATTTATCATGGTTTTAAGCATTTTTGGACTTGATGTTGAATTGTCAGCAATTGTGGCTCATCCCACAATTGCAAATCCCACATCAGGAAAATATGGATTTGTGGGAGGTTGCTTTCCTTATAAAATAAACCCCTCTCTTTTAGTTTTAATCATCGCAAAATCACCTATCTTTCCTATGGCAAAAATTCTCTCTTTTTTTAATATTTCACTTGTATTATTCCCTTAAAATAGTAAAATATTAATTTAGTAGTGTCCAAGGACGTAGACATAATAGGCTGAATCTTGTTAAACTCTAGTGTTCTTTATTTGTTTATTTAATAATTATTTTCGGATATAGTTGTAGTGAATTATTGTGTTATTAATTTACATGTCTAGGAAATTCTGTCTAAAGAGATTGGGCTTTAAGTAGAATCATTTGTGACCCCTCTAGTCTTTCCTAGGAATTTACCTAGTGTAATTTTTTAGTACAATTGTTCACACTTTATTCACTTACATAATAATGCTCGAGGTGAATTTGTTATTATTGGTGAAAATTAACTCAAGTTTTTACAACAATTAGTATCAGAGCCAAGGTTTCTTCTTAGTATGCTCTATGGTTGTAGCATAGTCTGATTTTTCACATTAAAAAAAATTTTCCTTGGGCTTTTAACATTCTGCATCGACAACTATTGAATAGAAATTGTAGCAGAGATGATAGGAAACAAAAAAATTTACACCATCTACGTCGATTGCTTCTTTCTCGTCCATTTTGGTTAGACTTGCAGTGACAAATACAAAATTTGTAGTGGAAATTTTTGATGGTATGAGTCATTTCGGCATGTGGCAAAGTGAGGTTCAAGATGCTCTTTTCAACAAGGTCTTGACATTGCCATTAAAGACAAGAAACCAAATGATGTTGAGAAAAAAGATTGGAAGACTATAAATCGTTTGGCATGTACAATTTGATCGTGTCTTTTTAAAGAGTAAAAGTATGCTTTCTCGAAAGAAACTTTTATATATAAATTGTAGAACTTGTTGGAGGAAAACTCTTAAAGAAAAGTAATAAGAATAAACTTCATATGAAGAAGAGACTATTTCGTTTATCTTATGTTTCGAGTATCGCTATAAATGATCACATCACCAGTTTTAATCATTTAGTTATTGATTTAATTAATTTGGATGTGACATTTGAAGATGAAGATCTAACTTTAATGTTGCTAGGATTTCTTCATGAGGAGTTTGAGTTTTGAAATTACTCTACTTCATGGAAAGACGGTTGCGTCTCTTAATGAAATTACAACTGCTTTGTACAGTCATGAATTGAGAAGGAAGACAAAAGAAGAACTTACAAATGGAGCAATAGAAACTTTGGTGGTTAGAGGTCATTCGTAGAGCCACTAAAAGAAAGAAAGGGAGATCGAAGTCTAGGCCCAACTTTAGCAAAGATGGATGTACGAAGGATTGTTCTAAGCTTAAAAATAAAGGGAAACCTGATAAAGAAAATATTGTTGCAAATTCAAATATAGCTGAGTGTAATGATGAAGACTCAAATTTTCACTTCTTGTTACGTCATCAACTAGCTCTTCTAATGCATATCTACTTGATTTAGGATGCTATCATCATATGTGTTTTAATCGAAATTGGTTCTATGATTTTAGAGAATCAGAAGATGGAATTGTTTACACAATAAATAACTTCTCTCTTACCACACATGGGATTGGTTCCATTTGTTTGAGGAATCAAGATGGATCAATCAGAATCTTGGCACATCTTCTAGTTCTTTAAAATCATAAAACCAATCCTGATTGGGACACATGATAACTGCATCCTGAATCAAGCAATCATGCATTAGAAGAGCTAATTGATGACGTAACAAGTGAAAAATTTGAGTCTTCATCGTTACACTCAGCTATATTTGAATCTACAACAGCCTTTCCTTCATCAGGTTTGTCTTTATTTTGAAGCTTAGGACAATCTTTTTTCAAGTGCCCTTTTTTTTGACAAAAGACATTCATCTTTGCTCAATTTGGGCATCGACTTCGATCTCCCTTTGTTTCCTTTAATTTAGCTTTACGAACGGTCTCTGACAACCAAAGCTTTTGCTGCTCCACTTGTAAGTTCTTTTGTCTTCTCAATTCATTATTGTACAAAGCAGCTAAAATTTCATTAAGAAACACAACAGTCTTCCCATGAAGTAGAGTAATTTCAAGAAATTCAAAGTCCTCATGAAGAAATCCCAGCAACATCAAAGCTAGATCTTTATCTTCAAATGTCACATCCAAATTCATTAAATCATTAATTAAATGAATAAAACTGGTGATGTGATCATTTATAGTGGTACCCAGAACATAAAAGAAAGGAAACAATCTTTTCTTCATATGAAACTTATTTTGATTGTTTTTCTTCAAGAATTTTTCCTACAACGAGTTTCACAATTTATATGCAGAAGTTTCTTTTGAGAAAACATACTTTTACTCTTTGGAATGACACGATCAAATTGTATCATATGTCAAACGATTTATAGTCTTCCAATCTTTCTCCTAAACATCATCTGGTTTCTTTACTTCAATGACAATGTCAAGACCTTATTGAAAAAGACCATCTTGAACTTCACTTTGTCACATGCCTATATTATAAAAAAAAAATTGTTACTGTAGTTTTTGCCAAAATGGACGAGGAAAAGTAGTCGACGTGAAGGGGGTGGATTTTTTGGTCTTCTATCATCTCTGCTACAATTTCTATCAATAGTTGTCGATGTAGAATGCTAAAAGCCCAAGGAAATCTTTTCTGATGTAGAAGATTAGACTATGTTGCAATCACAGAGTATACTAAGAAGAATCCTTAGCTCTGATATTAATTATTGTGAAAACTTGAGTTAACAATAATAACAAATTCACATAGAGCATTATTACGTAGGTGAATAGAGCGTGAATGATTATGCTAAAAAATCACACAAGGTAAATTTCTAGAAAAGACTAGAGGGGTCACAAACAATCCTTCTTAAAATCCAATCTCCTTAAACAAAATTTTCCTATATATGTAATTTAATAGCATAATAATTCACTACAATTATACTCGATAATAGCTATTAAATAGACAAATAAAGAACATAATTTAATGAGATTCGACCAATTATGCCTTCGTCTTTGGACACTACTAAATTAATATTTCATCATTTCAAAGAAATAATACTAGTGAAATATTACCAAAAAAAATAAAGAGAATTTTGCCTTAAGGAAAGATAGGCAATTTTGGGATGATTAAAACTAAAGGAGGATAATTTATTTTATAAGAGAATTATCCTCCCACAAATCTATATTTTACCGGTGTGAGATTTGCAATTGTGGGATGAGCCACAGCCACGGCCACAATTGTTGATAATGCTATAAATTGGTATCAAAGCACATGGTCTTAAGTATATTTGGACTTGAAATATGGTTTTTATGCTCATATGAATTCATTGTATTATATCATGCAGATAACTGTGGACGTCGATGCTGATCATAGGGCTGCTTACTTTAGACAAGCAAAGAACGGTCTCTTTATCCGAATGGCGCTTTTGAAACTTCTTCTTATTGGGTGGTGATACGTCTACTTAGATCCCAGTTTTATTATTGGCTGTTACATGACCTTGCATAGCGAGGAAATAAACAAATCCTCTTTTTGGGATCTCCCCTATCGAAATATCTTTGGTCGAACAAGCCTGACATAGTTTTATCTTGTCGATCGATAATGGAACTCTCCCAAAATCTAACAGCCAACGGTGTCATTGAAATCTCTTAATGATCATTTCTATTTGTTTTGGATTAATAATTTGCCGCCCCTGTGATAAATACATCAACACGATAAACGATATACCCGCTTAGCATAAATATTATTGCAACTGTTGGTAATGGGTTTTGTTTTGACTTACAGAGAAGTTCCATCTTTCATACGTTTAAAACGTCAAATAAATTTACAAAAAAAGAAAGTTAATATGTGGGAAACTTTGGGTCCACATCACGAGCCCAGCCCTCCAGCCCTCCAGTGATATCTCTGGCTGAAGTCAACCCTTTGCTGTGCAGTATCTGCACGGCCCTTTGTGAATCGTTACCCCTTCTACATACTACATACAAGTTGGCACCCTTTTCTGAATCAGTAATACCCTCTTTGTTCAAAGCGCACGAGATCTCAGGTAACCTAGCCTCTAAACTTGAGAGAGGAATATTCACGGCATTGGGAAGAGAAACAATCCTGAAATGGTGTGCAGGCCGTACATCAACCAATACATATGGCTCATCCTTGACAATTTTCTCCATCAACTCTTTACTGCTTATTCTAGATTCTGCGGGAAGCAGGTTTAACTTCGAGGGAGCCTGAAATCAGTTGGGAGGCCAAATGAAGATGTGCTGGAAGTCTAATAGCATTTTAATCAAAAAGCTTATAAGAAACAAGTCTGCATGTAGATAAACAAATCATTCCCCATCAATTCAGAAAGTAAAATAGCAGTAAAATGAATATATCACTTCATATTTTAAACACAATGAAAGAAAGTAAATTAAAATGAAACGGAGAAACGAAAATATTTAGTGATAACTGCAGAGACAGATAAAAGTATACTTTCACTTCCAAGATCGAGATGAACACCACACATCTTTTACTTTGTTTCCTTTTAGAAGTAAAATGATCACATATGCCCTAATTTAATTTCCAATCAGCAATTTTGCAGTCGGAAATATAAGATATATGGAGAAAGCAATGTTACTGTTGACAAAGGAGACTGTGTGAATCTTTCATAGTCAAAATCTCTGAATTGCTTTTGGGTGAATGCTGCATTTTCTCCACAAACTTCACAGTCTAGTGATCTGCCTCTTATCTTTACCTACACAATGTCCAACAACCAAACTTCAGAAAGTATCCGATTATATTAAGAACATGACTGGAAGCTGTAGGAAATATCCTTCATTATGCAAAACATTGGAACTTACAGTACGAATCCGTGCTGATAATGCATCAAATAAAAGCATGCGTCCAGATAGTGGTTCACCAATAGCACTTGCAATCTTAATGGCCTCAAGTGCTTGGAGACAGCCAATGATACCAGGAACTGCAGTGAAACAGAATAAAGAGGTGAATCCTTTCTTCCACTAGTAACACTATGAGTGATCAATAGCTAAATGTTATAAAACATAAACAAAAGAGAAATACCCCTTGAATGTCCAATAAGAACTGATTGTATTTTATTTATATACAAAATCAACCTAGTTTACTAAAAACAAGCAGTGCACTATTGAAGGTGAGGTCAACTTGAGCAGGGGAGTTCAGAATTTATATCTTTTATATAACTCATAAAATATTGACCTATATGAGAATTTTATATATACTAGTGGTTGACTTACCTATTCCAAGAACTCCACTATCAGCACATCTTTGACAGGCTGTAGTAGGAGGTGGAGTTGGAAAAAGGCATCGATAGCATGGACCTCCATTGTAATTGTAGACTGTAAGCTAGAGAAAAAGTTGACAGTTTTCTTTTTTTTAAAAAGGCTTGCAAATAGACCTCCTCAGTAACTCTTGTAGTTTTCAAGAAAAAAATCTAAAGAGTAAAGATTCTGAACACTAGCAAATACCTGTCCTTCCAATCCCAATGCAGCACCTGATACAAGAGGCTGCAGGTAGAGTAGTGACAAATAGTCAATACTCACAGAAAAAAATACAGACTACATGTTATAGTGTTATCTAACTCTTGCTTGAGATCTTAATTGTTAATGCACCAAATATGTGAAAAACAGGCAAGATAGAGAAAACACAAAAGGCTCTTTTAGCCGTTGGTATCAGCACGCACCGTAATTACTCAATGATCAGAAAATTAATATTGTTCTTTCTATTTAAACAGGCAAATGGAACAAATCTAACATATACCAGTGTAGTTCAACATAATCAGCAAGACAATCTTTTTCAAATTAGTCTCTAAGATATGTGCAGTCCTTATACAAAAGGGGCAGTTAAACTTCCTATTTACCTTTCCCAGGACCACACAGCAATCACTTATCATGTAGCGGCTCGGAGCATTATCTGTTGCATCTACGATTATGTCATATCTAAGAGCGGTCACAAGTTATGGAAATCACATTTATTAAGCTGCATGGTACTAATAGACAGTAAGAAGGAAAGCATGGAGAAGAAATCATAGTATTATATTCTATTGTAAATCTTACCCTTAAAAATATAAAGGATACTGATTCAAAATTTCTAAGGCATTAGATGTGCGCAAAGCTTCTTGGTGTTCCACAATCTTAATCATAGAGTTAATCCTGAAACGTACAGACAAGATGATATGAGCTACATGAGTTTTTTTAATGTTGACTAGGAGCGAACATATATTTAAGTGTATGAACATACGAGCGACAGGCAGTAGCAGCAGATTTGACTTTTGGCTGACCAATAAAACTTTCAGTGTGTATGACCTGACGTAAAACAAATAAAAACAGCAATTTGAAGAAGATTCTTTTCACAATCACTGCGTGTGTGCAGTATGGGGATAAAGCATAAAGAAAAATACATGCAACCAATTGCAATACATGGATAAATAACCAATTGCAATAGATGGATAAAATAAAGCTTTGCATGTTAAATAATGGAAAAGTTGCTGCAAACTTATAGAAATGATACTAAATTATCTAGATGTAGTGCAAAAAGAGAAGCGAATAAATCAGACTACTCTATTTTGGTTGACTTAGACTGTACTTTGACTAGGAAGCCTAACATCTTTCCCTTTTGCCTTATAAGAAATGCTTCTACATACAACAACAAAAATAACAACAACGTCCCAATAGAAATCTCGTTGAGATGCATGGTCTGGAGATGTTCAAAAGTATGCAGCCTTAACCCCAACTTTTAAGAAATGCTTCTACATGTAACTAGGAAATTATTCAGATCCACTAAAAACTAGATACCAAAGATGGAAGTTGTATTATTAACATTGGTTAACATACATATCTAAAATGAAACCACTATATCAACGATTCCCGGTGCATGCATTTTTTGAAAACATACCTGCCTGTGCATATTATTTAGCTCAACAATATCATGGTCAACAACACCCAACCGACCTACAATAAAACCAGAAATCTAGAATAAGAAACACATTAAACTTCAAGATCTATAACGATGCACATTCACTCTACCAACTGAAGATGATGTACAGCTTAAAACAATAGAAATTCATTAGCCTTCCTTGTTAAAGACATGTAACCCACAAGTATGATCTAAAACTAAAAACAGTTCAGAACTCTGAAAAAATGTGGGATCATACCAACACCAGAAGCTGCAAGATACAACAGGGCAGGCGAGCCCAAACCTCCAGCTCCAATAACCAAAATGGACGACTTCAATATATTCGATTGCCCTACAGATTCAACGAATAAGTCAAAATTTCTCAACTTTGAAGCGTTTCCCAAAAGACAAACATTACATAGGCCACTGGGTTCCAGCATACCCGATCCAATTTCCTGTTGAGTTATTCTATTAACGACATTATTAAACTATCCATCCACATACCAAAACAATAGCAACTCCTTTTACCATTGATTACTTATCCTTGACAAATTCACATCGTATTGACGAAATGAAAATGAAACAGTCAATGGGTCCTTCAGAATCTAGAATCATACTCGTAGCAAGCAACAATTACTCAACCAAGGATAAAGAAATCTCAAGGTCAACATTTGGCTATCCAGAGTGTAAGAAGACCCAACCTTGAACACCAAAGGAAGGAAGCAAAAGGTGTCTACTGTAACGATAAATCATGTCGGGAGATAATTCGTGATTACAACTGGAATCGCCGGTAACGGAGCCGTTGGATACTGTGGAAGCGTTTAAGAGAGTCAAGTCACGAAGCTGAGCCTCAAGACCCGAAATTCTAGTCTCTATATCGCTCTTTGCAGCTTTTAAGCTTTGGAGTTCGCTGCGAATTCGTGCCACGTCACCTCCATTGGCTTCCATTATTGCGAGGTCGATGATCTGATCAGCAGCGAAGAATTAAGCTTCGAGAACGGAAAAGGATGGCGTCGATTGGCTTAAACCCTAAATTTACATTTGATATGGTTCAACGGCGCCGTTTCCATGTCCCTGGGTGAAAACTTCTTGCTTTTAGGTAATTTACAATTAATTAAAAAATTCAACTAATTTTACGGTTCAACTATAAAAATATGACTTATTTATGGGTCGATTGGTTCCTTTTTTTTGTAATTTTTAGTTTTAATTTTTAATTAGAAAAACAAATTTTAAATTATTTGAGATTTTTAATATAAAAATTGAAAATAAAACCTTATTTCATTGAAATTTTTAATATAAAAGCTATTTTTAATTATACACTTACATTAATTATTTTTTATACAATATATATTAACATATTTGTAATTTTACAAGCATCTCTGACTATTAGAAATTTTGGGTATAAAATCATCGATTTATAAATGATTTACTTCTATTAGAAATTTTGGGTATAAAATCATCGATTTATAAATGATTTACTTAAAATATGTAATTTATAGCAGAATTCTATTACCATTATATTGTGTATGTTAAAGAAAAATACAACAATCCTAGAAAAAGAATATGATTAAGATATCAAAACTATAAAACTGTACGATCATTATCTCATCAGTTATCACACTTCCATCTTGAGGATGGCACGTAACTGAAGTAATCACGTCAACTGTAGTGTTTATTTCCTCTCTCTCCTCTGAACAACATCACCAATCCTAGACTCCAACTGCATTATGCATTAACAAAGACATTTGAGTTTTTTCAAACGAAAACATAAAATGTAGGTTGTTACAAATGTAAACGATCTAGAAGGGATTGAATTGTTGGATTTCAATTTTTGAGTAAAATTTAGAAAGAAAAAAAAATAAGTGAAATTAAATGAATGTTTACAATAGGTATTGTGTGGTACAAATGTATTTTATGTTTAAAAGAAATTGATAAGAAAAGAATTGTTTGATTTTGATAACTTTGAGATTTGAATAGATTGGTAGGAGTTATGAAAGTTAAGTGGGTAAGATAATTGAAATGGAAGTTAAAAATCAAGAAGTAAGAGAAAAAGAGAGAAAATGTGAAAATTTAGAGAAAGTTGACTTTTAACGATAGAGAGTTGACTTTTGGATTGAGGCACAATTTGAGAAAATGATCTTCAGGAAACTTGTAGCTCCTGTTGAGACCTTTCTGTCGCCATAAAGTTTGCAATTTTTCGATATCGGGAGTGAAAGTTATGATCAGTCAAAGTTAGGGTTATTTT
>JANZLF010000005.1:23066079-23076480 GCA_026546835.1 Erythroxylum foetidum | reverse complement strand
TTGTTGCAATGGGGATGGTTCAGATAAAGTACCTCTTTGGATTATTGGTAAGTATGCTAATCCTAGATGCTTTAAAAGTATGAATATTGACAATCTTAATTGTCATTATCGAGCCAACAAGAAAGCATGGATGATTGGATTACTCTTTCAAGAATTTGTTCGTTGGTTTGAAGATAGAATGATAGGTAGGAAAGTGTTGTTTATAGTAGACAATTGCCCAGCCCATCGCAAGGTTATTGAAGACTTGAGAAATGTTGAATTATTTTTTTGCCTCCAAATACAATGTCAAAAATTCAACCATGTGATGCTGGAATTATTCGATCACTTAAGATTTATTATTGACGTTGTTTTTACTCTAACATCTTGGAAGCCTATGAGATGGGAGCAATAAATTCTGAAAAAATTAATGTCCTGGAAGGCTACTTGGAATATTGATGTGAAGGCCACAACTATTGTAAATTGTTTTCGACATTGCAAAATTTGACCCGAGGAAGGTATGCTTCTAGAAGAAGAAACTGGTGATGTTGAAGACATTCAAAGATTAGAGGAAGTTATTTCTAATTTACATTATAGAAATGCCGTGAATGTATAACAGATTCTGAATTATCTTAGTGAAAATGAAGCTTTATTGGAATCGCCTACGTATGAAGAAATTATTCAAGGAGTAATAGGTATGGAACATGATGACAATCAAGATCCAGATGATAGTTATGCTATACCACATATTTCTCCAAAAGAAGCTTTTCTTGCCATAGAGACTTTGAAAAGTTACTTGCTTCAAAATGAGAAGAGTGTGTCGAATGTAGTTTTTGCCCTCTAAAAAGCTAAAGATGAAATTGAATTCAGTTCGCATGAAAAGACGAATCAATTGACAATAGATACATATTTTAGGAAAGCATAAAATTTGAAATAAAAATTGTTTAGGAAGTGCTTTATTTTATGAATTATATATGTAATTTTCATACTTATTCAATGAATTATTATTTTATATTTTCAGTGGGCATCAAGGAATTTTTTTAAAACTATTATCTTATGAATTTAGCGAGGTTATTATTTTATCCCATTGACTCAAGTCAGGACCATAGAAAATTATTATTTCATCGAGATTATTAATTTATCGAATATTTATTTATCTAGGTTTTACTGTATATAATTTTTTACTGATAATAATCCTATTAACTCCAGTAAGGATGTCAATTTTAGCCTTGCCTGCTCATCTTGACCCGATTTTGTTTCTGATTGATTGGACCACAAGTCAAAATTATTCAACCCGATTAGGTCACGGGCTGAGGTCAGCCTGACTCGTGATTAGACCAAAATAACAAAAATATTATTATTTTATATTTTTTATTAAAAAAAATAAAAATGAGGCGGGCTCGACCGGCCTGTTAGGTCGGGTGACCTATTAACATCCTTAAACTCTTCCAATATAGTGAATTCAATCAAATTTCAAACTTTATTCTAGTTCAATCCATGATTTTACTTAAAAGTTTGGCTACTTTATAAAAAATAATATTTTAATATTTTGTAACTCTGTTACAGGAAGAGTTGTAAAATATAGTAAATTTCAATGAAAGGAAAAGGAAAAATTTATAACTAATAAATATATATATTTAATAAGTTTAAAACTATTTTAGTATACTTTTCAACCAATAAATATAAGTATATATTTAATTTTATAAATCTTAGACTTTCTTTATTATAATATCTTAATTATTTTTCTTAAAAAGATATTTTATAGAAAATAGTAATTAAGGCACCTATTTGAATTTGAACTAATGACTTTAATTAAATTAATAAGAAAATAGCTTATATTTAAAAATAAGTACAATAACATAAAAATAAATAAAAACGGCATGTTTATTGTCAAATCTTTTATATACAAGTGATCAAAATTGTCTTCAATTATTTATAACTACTTATATTTCTTTTTTATGGTAATTAATTATCATCTTTCTTTCAAAAGGAAAGCAAGCTTCCTCGTCTACCTAATGCAAATCCTAAATTTGTTCAAAATTGTTTGCATCTCTTTATGAACCACTTAATTGCTGATATGCAATGCAAATTCTAACTCTTATATCTATGGTAATATTTCTGAATTTGTTAGTGTAATGGAAGTTTGTAAATAAGTAAAAACCCACAACCTATAATTGTCAATTATATAGACATTTGATAAAATGAGATAACCATAATTTTGATCCTCTTTAAGATTTTCCCTATTTAAGTCCGTCAACAAAAAAAGGTTTCTATTATATTTCTTCATCTTAATGTTCTAACTCAATTAAATATCTTCATCAATATCTTTCTTTTGTGGCAATAAATAAAAGTTAACGGTTAAAGTGGGCAAGTTTCCTATGCTGTTAACCAACTCTAGGTCGTCAAAGGCCTATAAATGATAGTGATCAAGGGGAGTCATCAACTTAGAATGTTCAAGTAAAACTTAAGCTATTACATTAGAATAAGGTGTGAAAGAATATTGAATAGTCTATGGTGTAGGACAACATTGAAGTTGGATATTTCAAGTATTTATAGTGTATCTTTGTTGTATTTAAATGAATTATTGTCTTGTTCTATAGATTTTCCCATAATTTGACATTTTTACATTAAAATTAATGTTTAGGCTTAATGATTATCTTATAAAAGCCTCTTTGGATATGTTAACACCAATTGCAAATCACCTAAAAAGATAGAAATAAGAGCAGTCTAAAGAATTTCAACTCATTTCACCCAAATAAATGATCCTCCTTGATGCTAGAAAATTCCAAAAATGTAACAATTATTTTGAAATCTCTGCTTATTTGTTGCAAAGAACTCTTCAACGTATTGAATGATGAACAAGGACTATATCTCATTACTCATAATAAGCTGACTAAAATTACCTTAACCAAAGAAGATCAATCAAAAATCAAGAAATTCCATGGCTACCAAAACAAATTGGTTAATAATGAGTCCTTCTTGCACCATATTTAGAAAGCCATTCCATCAATATTTACTTAACTGGATGCCATGCATTATATAACAAAATATGATGCACGAGTTCTTCAATTCAAGGAATACTTATAAGTACTTGAATCAAGAAACAAAAGCTTTAAAATTAAGGACTCATTGTGAAACTTTTCAAAGCAACCCTAAGGTTGATAACAAATGAATTCAAGAATTTTAAGAGAGAAAGCCCACGCATTCAAACTAGTTTTTCTATAAAAGCTAACAGAGGTCAAAAGAACTGATAGAAGAAATATTTAGAATTTAAAAACATATTATTTAGACATGTTGGGGAAGTTGTCTAAAGTTGCTCAAGCTTTACTTTGATGTGCACAGTAACATTACTGGATCTGTTACTTTGGTGGATGTTTGTAAGGAATTAAACCTATGACTTATAATTGTCTGGATATTTATAAAATGAGATAATCATTCTTTTAGCCGTTTAAACTTTAAGATTTTTTCCTTCCAACGTTAAAGCTCTTTATTATAGGCTTTTATAGTCTTTCATCTTAACATTTTGACTTAATGAAGTACTTATAAAAATCTTTTTTAATGAAAAATCAACGCGGCACACTAATTGAATGAGTTTGCAATTGTACAAAATCAATTATAGCAAGTTATTAAAAGTTAAGCAATTTAAAATATTGATCGCATAAGGAAATATATTACTATATATACATTAATCCTAGCTAAACAAAAATACCTAGCTATATAAGATTTGAGAATATAAGTAAAATTGCTAAACAAATAAAAACAAAAAATTAAACAAGTGTAAGGAAGTCAAGAAGACAAACATTAGGAATTTGCGGTTCACTTATATGGAATTTTAATTATCATCACACTTGATTATATAAGTTGAAATAATAATTAACCTAAAGTATATATGCCCTCTGTCAAGGCATACAAGTATATCTAAATTAGATATCTATCATTTGTTGATGCATAATTCAACCTAACCAAATTCAATAAGCATAATTAATATATTTAGTTTATCGCTAAAGTCTAGGATACTATCATTCTCTGGTACTTTCTAGTACACAAATCACACTTCACCTATCAGTCCTTCATACGATCCCTATAATTGAATCTATAGTGATCAGATATAAATCTAAGTTTAAGAAAAAAATAATAAATTCAACCAAATAAATAATCAAATTATATATTAATAATTAAAAGATCCATCATAAATTACATCCTTAACCTTAACTTGTGTTTTAACTAATAAACATAATGAAAAGAAAAAAAAATTTTAATATAAAGAAAAGAAAGAAAGGAAAGAACTAGAAGAGTTGTTATGGGTCCCTTTAAATTTTTCTCTAAACCCCTCCTTAATGTAAAAAAAACTTAAAAGTAAAAACTTATTGACAAAGGAGTTTGCCACAAGCCTCCAAAATCTCCTACAAGGACCCTGAATGAGAGTATTATAGGCTAGGCTTACATAAAAGAGTTATAAAATAATTTAACTTATAGTTCCACGTGTTTTTGAAGTATTTGTTATTAGAATTGATGCATGTTACACTTTAAGACCGACATCAGTCTTATTTTAGAAGTTTTAAAGTGTAATTTATCACAAGTCAGTAAGTATGCTTTATATTAACCTTCTGAGTTAGCTTTCCAATTCCTTTACAATAATCTCAATCAGAAAACTATAAATAAATTTATGCTTAAATATGTGAAATCTCCTTAAAATCATCAACTACAAAATAATGAACAAAAAAAAGAGAATGTCATGTAAGTCTATATAAAAACATGCCATAAAAGTGTTAAATCAAAACTTGATTAGCATTGTCACATACCTAAAATAAATCATACATAGACATTTTATTTTTTATTGGGCCTAACTAGACGTGTAAAAAATAAAATAAAAATTATATGTTTATTGTCAAGTCTTTTTTATACAACTGATCAAATTGTCTTTAGTTGTATAACTACTTATATTTCTTTTTTATGATAATTAATTATCATATTTTTTTCAAAAGGAAAGCGAGCTTTCTTTATGTACCTAATGATAATCTTAGAGAAATCCCAAAAAATCCGTCAATAAATGACGAACCCCATTATATAGATTTTCATAGGACAGGGCTAAGGCAGTCATCTCGATGAAGATTAGGGTGAGCTTTGATGAATAAAAGAAGAATTGGTAGAACTTATCATAGGTGAGAAAGTGTTAAAGAAGTTTTTAAATTTTGTTTACATCTCAATATGATGCATTTAATTGCTCAAGTAGAGTTAGATACGTGATGCAAATTCTAACTTCATACCCATGGTAATATTACTGAATTTGTTAGTACAATGGAAGTTTGTATAGAAGCAAAAACCCATCAATTGTATAGACATTTGATCAAATGAGACAACAATAATTTTGATCCTTTAACTTTAAAATTTTCCCTATTTAAGTCCTTTAAATGAGATAACCATAATTTTGATCCTCTAACTTTAAAATTTTCCCTATTTAAGTCCTCAGCATAAAAGGTTTCTATTATAGTTCTTCATTTCAATTTTGTAACTCAATTAAATATCTTCATTAATCTCTTTTAATGAAAAATTATCATAGCACATCCAAAATATATCATATGTAGACAATATTTTCTATTAAGCCTATTAAAACACATGAAAAATTAAAAAAACTAAATAATATGTTTTGAATTTTGAAATACAAAAATCTTAAGTTCTTGGACCACCTCCACCTTTTTCTTTTGTGACTATAAATAAAAGTTAAACATTGTTGTTATTACCAGTTAAAGTGGGCAAGTTTCATATGCCCTTAAACTAACTCTAGGTCGTTAAAAGCCAATAAATGACGTGGTCCAAGGGAGTCTTCAATTGGGAATGGTCAAGTAAAACTTAAGTTATCACATTAGAATAAGGCGTAAAGAATATTGAACGACCTATGGTGTAGGACAAAATTGAAGGTGGATATTTCAATTAATTATAGTGTATCTTTGTTGTATTTAGATGAATATGTTGTCTTATTCTATATAATTTCCTAGAATTTGACATTTTTATATTAAAATTCATGCTTAGGATTAATGATGATCTTATAAAAGCCTCTTTGGATATAAGCAACTGAAAATCACCTAAAAAGACAAAAACAGGAGCAATCCAAAAAATTTTAACTCATCTTTACCCAAATAAATTATTCTCCTTGATGCTAGAAATTTCCAAAACATAATGATCATTTCAAAATCTCTACCCATTTGTTGCAAAGAACTCATTGACACATTGAATGATGAAGAAGGACTAGATCTAATTACTCCCAATAAACTGACTAAAATTGCCTTAACCAAAGAAGAGCAATAAAAAAATCAAGGAATTCAATAGCTACCATAAAAAATTTGTTAATGTGGAGTCCTTCTTGCACAAGCTTTGAAAACCATTCCATCAATGTTTACTCAACTTGATGCCATGCTTTAAAGAGCAAAATATGATGCAGAAGTTCTTCAATTCAAGGAATACTTATAAGTACCTAAATCAAAAAACAAAAAGTTTTTAAAATTAAGGACTCATTGTGAAACTTTTCAAAGCAATCCTAAGGTTGGTAACAGATGAATCCAAGAACTTTAAGATAAAATGCCTAAGCTTTCAAACTAATTTTTCTATAAAAACTACCAGATGTCAAAAGAACTGATAGAAGAAATATTTAAAATTTCAAAACATATTATTTATACATGTTGGAGAAGTTGTTTAAAGTTGCTTGCATCTCTCATATGATGCATTTAGCTACTCAAGTTGGAGTTAGAAATGCAAGTCAAGCTTAGGCTCTTATGTGTGCAATAACAATAATGGATCTGTTACTTTGGTGGAAGGTTGTAAGGAATTGAACCCACAACCTACAATTGTCTGAATATTTATAAAACGAGACAATCGTACTTTTAATCCTTTAAACTTTAATATTATTTTGACTTAAGTCCTCCAACATAAAAGGTCTTTAGTATAGTCTTTCATCTCAATATTTTGACTTAATCAAGTACTTTTGTCAATATTTTTTAATGAAAATCAATATGAGACACTAATCGACTAATTTTGCAAGTGTATAAAGTAAAGTTAATTATAGGAAGCTATTAAAACTTAAGCAATTTAGAGTATTCATTGCATAGGAAATATATTACTATATATATTCATCCTAGCTAAACAAAAAATACTTAGATCTATGAAATTTAGGAATATGACTGAAATTGCAATACTAACAAAAACAAGAAATTAAAATAGTGTAAAGAAATCAAGAAAACAAACATTAGGTCTTTGGGTGTCCATTTATATAAGATTTTAATTATCAACACACTTAATTATATAAGTTGAAATAACAATTAACCTAAAGCATATATGCCTTCTGTCAAGTCACATAGGTATATCTAAATTAGACATCTATCACTTGTTGATGTGTGATTTAACATAATAAAATTTATTAAGCATAATTAATATATTTAGTTCATCACTAAGGTCTAGAATACTATCATTCTCTAACACTAAAGCGCTTATTCTTCTAGTACACATGTCACACTTCAACTATTGGTCTTTCATACAATCCCTATGATTAAATATATAGTGATAAGGTCTAAATCCAATATTACAATAAATTCAACTAAACAATAATCAAATTATATATTAATAATTAAAAGATCCATCACAAACCACATCCTTGACCCTAACTTGGGTTTTAACTACTAAACATAATGAAAAGAAAACAAAAACAAAAACATTCTTAATATAAAGAAAGAAAGGAAAGAATAGAAGAGTTGTTATGGGCTCCTCTAAACTTTTCTCCAAATCCCTACCTGATTTAAAAAAAAAACTTAAGAGTAAAAGCTTATTGACAAAGGAGGTTGCCACAAGCCACTACAAGCCTCCAAAATCCCCTATAAAGACCCCAAATGAAAGTATTTATAAGCTTGGCTTACATAAAAGAGTTATAAAATGATTTAACTTGTAATTCCACATAGTTTCGAAGTATTTGCTACAAGAATTAGTGCATGTTACACTCAAATACTTATATCGGTCTTATTTTAGAAGTTTTTAGATGTAGTTTAAAACAAGTTTGTCATTATGCTTTATATTTGGTGCTGATTTTGTTCTAGGTCTTCTATATAGTTGTAACCCTTAGAGTTAGCTTTCGAATTCCTCTATAATCATCTCAATAAGACAATTAGAGATAAATTCATGCTCAAATATATGATATTTTCTTAAAATCATCAACTACAAAATAATGAACAAAAAAAGAGAATATCATGTAGTTCTATATAAAACATGTCATAAAAATGTTAAATCATAACTAAATTAGCTTCTATAAACATATAAAATATAGAATTATCACATACAAAAAAAAATCATTTATACACATTTTATTTTTTATTGAGCCTATCTAGAAGTGTAAAAAAACCCTAAATAATATGTTTTGAAATTTGAAATAAAAAATCTTAAGTTCTTATGGACCACCACCACCTCCTCCTCTTGTGCCAATAAATAACAGTTGGAAACCGGCGCCTCCACCTCCTAAAGTAAGTTTTCTATACCCTTAAATCCAACTCTAGATTGGTAAAGGTTGACAAATGATGGCAAGCAAGCAGTTCGAAATGGTCAAGTAAATATTAAACCATTGCATTGGTGTAAGGTGTATAAAAGTATTGATCAGTTTATAGAGTGGAGCAAAATTAAAAGTGGATCTTTCAAGTAATTGTAACAAATCATTGTTATAATTAGATGAACTTACTTTCATATTTTATGGATTTTCCTAAAATCTAATAGCTTTAAAAAATTATGCTTAAGTTCAATAATGATCTTATAGAAGACTTTATGGATATATTTCCACCAATTGATTTTCTAAACATGTCTAGATGGACCTAATAGAAATTGACATATTTGCATATGATTTATTTTAGGTGTGTAACACCAATTTTATATTGACAGAGATCGACATAAGTACTTGATTGATTTAAAATATTAAGATGAGTGACTATAATAAGAACCTTTTATATTTAAAGACTTAAATATGATAATTTTTAAATTTAAATGACCAAAAATATGTTTGACCTTTTAATAAGATTGATAGGCTACTAATTTATATTATGCTATTAAAAATTGGAGAGATAATTACACATATTTACAATTATATGTACAACCTTTCGCTTATTGATTACAATTTTCATTGTGAATGGGCCTTAGGGGAGGCTATATGTGGCATATTTCTTTTTTAATAAAGATATTTTACAATGAAAAATATAGCAAATTTTTTCTATAACAAATCATGATGCTATTGCTAGGGATTTAACCTATATTGATGATATTATTAGGAGATCCTTGACTAAATTAGATGATGTATAAAAGAGTATTCGGAATGGAGGGAAAAGGAGTACAATCAAGAGTTCAATTTGAGGTGTACGTCTCTAATGCCATTTGTTGATCTTGTGAGCATATTAGAAAAACTTCTGAAGTTAAAGGTTAAGATGAATAACATATACTAATATCAGTTTAGCACAAAGGAAACTTGGGTATAAGCCTACCACATACCTATAAGTAAGGTTCAAGAAAATTTTACATCATCTAAATGTCTAGAGATTCATTATGGCAACCACATGTAAAACCTAGGAATTTTACAAACATTAAATTATAGGAACTAGGGTATTTGAAAGAAGCTTTCTTTTTTATTAATAGAAAATTGAAAGCTATAAATAATTAGGAAAAATTTCATCATTGATAAAAGTCCATATGATTATAAAGAAAATGAAACATGCTATTATAACTTAACAAAAACAAATTTTTTAATAATAGTGTTAACAATAGATTGATGATTATACATTATAATATATCATGGTATGGGTGTAATAAATTAAATATATGAAGATATTTTATTTTATTGGTAGCTCAGGATTTTTTAAAATAATTTATCTCATAATTATATATCTTTACTAATATAAATTTTGACTAAAATATGTTCAAAAGAGATATAAGTAGAGAAACATATAAATAAGAAAAAAAATGATATTTTAAAGTTAGAAAAACAATTTCTTTAATTAAAACTTTTCAATGATTATCTTTCTATTTTTTCTTATAGTTTCACAAAAAAATTCATTGTATGAGCCTTCCTTTTTGGCCGAAATTAAAACCATTTTATTAATAGCGAGAAATGGGATTGGCATCCTATTGCTCGGTTCACTATGGCGCTGTGAAGGAAAGAAACCGGCAAGAAAACCTCCACAGATTCAGGCCAAGTACAAGTATACAGAAAAAAAAAGTAGAAAATTCATGTAATACGGATGTAGGGAGTGGCATTACGTTCTAAGACCAAAGTTCCACGAACAATCAATGGCAGGTCTGCCTCTTGGCGAAAATGAGTCGAAACCCCAGCTGAGCCAATCCTGGACAAATAATCGGCAACAGTATTTACCTCGCGATAAACATGTGAGATCGAAGAAGAAGAAGCAG
>JANZLF010000005.1:23027285-23038274 GCA_026546835.1 Erythroxylum foetidum | reverse complement strand
TTTATTTATATAAAAATATATTTATAACTTACCAAAAATATGTCACGACATTTTATACGTTTTTTTTCTGTTTTTATTAATAAAATTTTATTATTAATTATATATAACAATATTATTTTATTGTGTTGGTTGTTATTAGGATAAGGTAAAAAATAACTGGTGTTATGAAAATTATTGAAAGTATATTATATAGTATATATTTATTAGTTTACGTTTTATTCTACAATTTTGAATTGAAGATTTCTTATTTTTATTATTTATGATGAAATAGAACATAACATGAAACTATCCGCTTTTATCTCACTCTATTCAATTTCATTATAAAACTCCTTTTAAATGATGAAATTGTGTTACATTACATCTCATTCTATTAAAACCACCCTCAACCAACCATGCTTGGTATCCTTAATCTTGTGAATGTGTTTGGCTTTGTATAAAAATATATTTATAACTTACCAAAAATATGTCACGACATTTTATATTCTTTTTTTCTATTTTTATTAATGAAATTTTATTATTAATTATATATTAATTATATATAACAATATTGTTGTATTGTGTTGGTTGTTATTAGGATAAGGTAAAAAATAATTGGTGTTATAAAAATGATTGAAGGTATATTATGTAGTATATATTTATTAGTTTACGTTTTATTCTACACTTTTGAATATGAAGATTTCTTATTTTTATTATTTAGAATGAAATAGAACATAACATAAAACTATTCACTTTTATCTCAGTCTATTCAATTTTATTATAAAACTCCTTTTAAATGATGAAATTGCGTTACGTTACATCTCATTCTATTAAAACCACCCTCAACCAACCATGCTTGGTACCCTTAATCTGGTGAATGTGTTTGGCTTTGCAAGTTGCTCAGCGTTGAGAATCAAAGATGGATGGTTCTCGATAAGGTTGATTCAATACAAGGAAACTGGGCAGGTCTCTTCTTAAATTTGCCCCGCTATTCTCACAATCTTAGATCGTTGTCCTGATGTACACATCAATAAATATAGAGCGGTATAGGGTTTGTGAAAGTTTTGATACCTTTTAGTTTTAGGTACAACACATTCGCCCATTCCCTCTATTAAACTTTGACATTTGCGTCAGGGGCTCCATCCCTCCCTCTTTATTGCCCACCTACTTCTACTTGCTGTGAAGGACAATTGTCTTCCTCTGATGCCATTTAAATAATATTCGTAAGCAAGCAACGTGGTTAAGGTTCAACTTGTCAGATTAATTAAAATTTGTGAAGATTATTGTCCTATTTTGATTAAACCGTGGTCCATGGAGGACACCCGTTGTATCTTGCAATGTAACGACAAAAACGTACAATCAAAAACATTAATTTTTTAATTACAATAGTATGTTATTGTCAAACATTTGATAGACAAAATTTTACATATTCTTACAAAATATAATTTTTGTTCATTCATGCAAACTTTTAAAATATTCAATTTGATCCAAATGATAGTATTAATTATGTTAAAATTTTATTTAGTAAAAACTACAAGTAAATTTGGATCTTTGATCGTTGGAAGTTGATTTCGTAATATGTGTTGATATTGTCATCACGAATGACCAAAATAATTTATGGCACAATACCTGTAGTCCTCCTTTGGAAGAGACTAAAGCTCTATCTCTATATGAATCTTTATAATGGTTAATCTCCTTTTTTTTTTTTTTACATTCTTGCGGTGGAGATTAAGAAAATAATTTAAAATTTGGATCCATAATTTTAGAGTGTAGGTATGAGTTAGTTTCAACACTAATATCGATGTGTATTTTATTAAAAGGCAAACTAATGACATTGCTTACTCCTTGGCTTGCAATTCTCATTTGTATGCTAGTCCTCACGATTGGGATCTGGTTCTTGTGTTTACAGAGAAGTTGCTAGAAATTTTCTCATTTGGTGGACAACAATTTATTGCATTTTAATGTTTTTAATAACTTATCAGTTAAATTACTTAAATTTAATATAGATAAATATAATAAAGTGGTCTAATAAATTATCTAGATTAATGGGTCAAAGTCCAAAAGGAAAATAGACTCTGATCAATATAGATCGGACCTATATCAGGCATGTGATGAAGAAACCCGATATGATGCTATGTAAAGAGGTTAAGGTCTCCCATAGTTGCTCATGTCATTCGTGAACGTAAGGTTAGTATGACCCATTCAAAGGTTCAGGTTTTGAGAAAATTATAGAAAGACATTAACAACATCTTGATGATCAGATCCTATTAAGGTAGCAGTGGATTCGTATTCGTTTTGGCCTAAAAAATCTTGTTCAAAGTGATGGAATCAAAATCAGGTATTTTCCTCATATCTTTGTTTATTTCTCTCTTACATTCAGTCCGGGATACATACTAAGGCTTATGATACGTGTTACACATTGTATCAGAGCAGTTATGTGATCTGGTGGTTCAAAACAAAGATTTTTAGGTTTGTTCTCCATAAGGTTCTCGGAGAATAAAGTTTCAATTTTTTAGTTTTTTCTTACTTATTGTTGCTTGAAAATAGTATATATATATTTAGCCTTGAAAACGGGTTTATAATGAGCCTCGTATCGCCAAAAACCAATCAGAAACTTGCTAGAAATTGCCCTAATAGTCAGAGGCTACAGAGACTGTCGGATTCGTGTATTAGTGCACGTGGACAATCGACTAGGTTAATGCTTGCATCGCATGGGCCAAGCCCATGAGAGACGCATGTAGTGCATGCAATGTACGCGCCACACATGCACAATATCCTGCGAAAGGTTGTGCATGTGGCACGTGTAATGCATGCACCATACAGATGCTGGACATGTAGCCATTCAGGGGATGGACATGTGTCACGTGGCACGTAGGTGCGTATCTGATGCAAGCACCGTACGCGTCATAAAAGTGTCGGGGTGTGTCGATGCTTGGTGTGTGCACTGCACGCGCTGTCTCTATCCATATGCAACTGATGTCATAGTGATGTCTGTGACTAATGTCAGTGCTAAAGTGAACATTGACATCAGTGCTGCAATAAAATGACAAAAAAACTAAAAAATTTCAAAATTTTAGTAAAGGTACACCAAGTCATTTTAGGTTAGTTTTTAGGTCAGGGGAATTTATAAAGTGAGTTTTTCATTTTTCTGGATTCATTACATTAGTAATAAATAACGTTTAACTCTAGAAAGAGGGAGTAAGGCATTTTAAAGTCGATTTTGAGTGAATTTTCGTGCATTGAACTTGTCATATGAGGGAGATACTTGAGATTTTCGTGTCTTAGGTCAAATTTTCAGTGTTTGGAATAGCATGATAGTCATTAAAATTGAGATTTTCCAACAAAAGTCTCAAATAAAGTTCAAAGATAATATCGTCAACACTAGTATGTGATAATTAGATTGTGTATTCGAGTTTTGTATCCATTGACAGTGCATTGGCACATATTGTATGCCCGTAAAGAACGTGAGGATAATATAAAGATATATTCCTTGTTTTTGTGGACCTTTTAGGTAATGATGAGAATGTAGTTACCAAAGTGGCCTTTTGAGTCAGTATTTTGAATTGTTCTGCTTGCATGTTGGGGGATGTCTCTGGCCTTATGTTTAGTTATTTTGCCTAAAGGCATTGGCCTTACATAAGATTTTTAGATGTCCATAAAGGCATTAAATGGAGGAAAGTCATTTCTTAAATGATCTATTTGCCCAAAGGTGGTAGTGCATGAGAGATGATAGTTTGTACTCTGATCACTTTTATGTGGAGGTCTAATTGCATATATTATGTATGTAGCTCAATGGTGTTTCATAATAAGTGTGCTTAGATTTTTAGTACAGATACTATCTAATGGTTTTGAGTATCATTGCTATCCTACATTTGTGCTTATTGTAACATTATCGTTTTGCAATCACCTTTTCAATCAACGGTAATAGTGTCACTATTAAGACCTTAACTAGTTTCAATATGAAGAACTGGATAGAGGATGTATTGAATGCAATAAAGGTGGTAGAAATTGATATGGCCATATGTACGAATAGGCCATCTCGACCAACATCCATAAGCTCAAAAGCTCATAAAGTAGCCTATGCAGTTTAGGATCAATCGAACAAAATATGTTGTATAACCATTAAGAGATCCATACCTGGCCATCTGTTAAGTGAACTTCCAGAGATAGACATAAAGAAGGAGTTTCTTGATAATGTCTCATAGAGGTACATTATTTTATCTAATGCTAAGATAAGTGCCTTAACGAAAGAATTATTCTTCCTGAGGTATACTAGAGAAGGGGGAGTGATGAAGTACTTTTCAAGAATGATCCATCTTCACAGTAGACTGAAGATATTGAATATTCCTCTTCCTGATGTCTGCATAGTTTTCCATACTATGAGTACACTCCCTCTAGAGTTTAGTAATCTGGTGACAACATATATCTTACAGGATGAGGAATGGGAATTAAATACTTTGATTACCCATTGTATTGTTGAGGAGGAGAAACTAAAGATTGTTGCTCCTACAACCCTCAAAGCAACTAAAGGGAAGGCAAAGATGAAGCCTGCTAAAGCTTAAAGTAGAAAGTCTAAATCTTCTACATATGTTGATGCTGGTCAATCCAGTGTTGGTAAAAGTCCTACGAACATAAAGAAGCCAGTAGAATAAGGCATAAAGAAAAGACAGAAACCGTCAGGTAACTCCTTGGCTTATCAATTCATGAATCCAGTTATGCTATAGCCACATCCGACTTTTGGTGGTTAGATGTTGGATCATCTAATTGAGTTGTTTCCATGATGCAGGGGTTCATATCTAGGATAAAGCCAACTAAAAGGACAAAAAAAAACTTATGATTGTCAATAATGAAAAAGTGAATGTAATATCTATAAGGGACGTATGTTCTGAACCTTTTTGCAAGGTTTATTTTGGTTTTACATGAAACATTTTATATTTGATCTTTGTATTAATTTAAGACAAAGATGTTAAATTTTTGTAATTAATGCTTCAGTTAAACAATTGTTATTTAATACAAAACATATTGGAACAACTTTCTTGCTATATAGTTTATATAGAACGTGTCTTACCCAAAATTAGATATATGATTCTTCGTATCTTGCCAAACAAGTCATAAATAAAAGAACTTTGATAAAGAATAAGTCATACATGTTGTGGCATGAAGGTTAAGCCACATTTCCAGAGCTACGGTTGAGAGAATGATTAAGGAAAGCATTCTCCCAATTTTGGATTATGATAATATGGAAACGTGTGTTGATTATTGCAGGAGTAAGTTGACTAAAATAAGCAACTTGTGTTTCTAGCTTGTGGTGCCTGATACACACGAATATTAGTGGACCTTATAGAGTTGCATTATGAAATTTTAGATATGTTCTGAAATTGAATGATAATTATTCCTGTTACAGTTTATGTGTTCTTGCTTAAGGAAAAGTCTGAAGTTATTAATGAGTTCAAGATTTTTAAGACTGAAGGTTGAGAACTAATTAAGAAATTTCATCAAGATAGTTAGATTTGACTATGGAGGAGAGTATGGAAAACATGGTGTTTCAGGACATGAAAGGTTCATTTGCCGAATATATGAAATCAGTTGAAATAGTGACTCAGTCCATTATGCTAGATAGTCTTGAGAAAAATGGTGTATTGTCGAAAGGCATAATAGCACCCTAAAGAATATGATGAAGTCAATACAAAGCAAGACTAACCTACCTGATTATTTGGAAGGGTAGAAACCTAGCCTTGCATACATTAATGTATAAGGCTACCTTACTGAGGTACATTGTATATAATCCTTATGAAGGCAAATTGTAAACTCGTTCTATTTATTACTCTTTAGTTGAATATCCCGACCACTCTAAAGACTATAAATTTTACTGTAAAGGAAAGGGGCTAGAATTATGGAATCACAAACAACTAATTTTCAAGAATACGATGTCTATGATGGTGGTGAGTCGTCTCACCCTTCATATGATAGCAAGATGGATACTATAGTTATTTAGTATCTGACATTCATACATTTAGGTCTTGTAGGACACTAAAACCAATGCAATTACATAGTCCTATACTTGTACAAGCAAGGGTTCTTAGGACATTAAAACCAATGCAATTCCACAAATCCACTAGAATGAGACGACTTACTATCTCATCAAATTACATAGTTTAATTGGATGAACAAGACTATGATATTGGACATATTGTGGATCTAGTCATTTTTATAGAAACTATTTCTAGTTACCATATGGATTTGTGGTGGGATGCAATGAATGACTATATGCAATCCATGAAGTATAATAAGGTATGAGAGATGGTTGATTTGTTATAGAATTGTAAACCCGTTAATTGTAAATGAGTTTGAAAGACCAAAAACTAAAAGGATTTCAGGATAAATATCAGCGGTTTAAGGCTTGCTCCATTGCCAGATGGTTCACTTAAAAAGAAAGGCTTGACCTTAATGTTAACTTCTCTCCCATATTCTCTAAGGATACATTTTGAGTGATTATGATAATTGTAGCTCATGATGATATATAGTTACATCAGATAGCTGTCAAAACTGTTTTCTTAAATAAAGACCTTTATGAAGAAGTCTATATGATACAACTTGAAGGATTTCAAGATCTAGATAGAACTAACATGATTTGTAGGTTAAGAAAATCAATATATGGTTTACATTAAACCTCCCAAAAGTGGTACCCTATATTTGATGAGGTTGTGACCTCTTTTAGCTTCATGCAAAACAAAGTTAAAAGATGCTTGTAGCACAAGGTTAGGGGAAGCAAAGTTATCTTCCTATTATCATATATGGATCATATATTGCTCACTTCGAATAACTTGACTACGTTGCATATTGTTAAGTAACTTTTGGCTAAACAATTCGATATATAGGACCTTGGTGAAGCATATTTTGTCCTAAGTATGCATATTCACCAGGACAGATCTCAACACTCATTAAGCCTTTCACAAAGTACATATATTGAGAAAGTGCTATTAAGGTTTAATTGTAACACCAATATCTCATGGTAAGAGATTATCTTTACCATAGTGTCCAAAGAATAAAGTAAAAAGAGAGACTATGAGAAATGTTCCATGTTCTAGTGCAGTTCATAACTTGATGTATAGTCAGGTGTGTACTGGGCTGAACATTGCATTTACTGTTGTACTACTGGGTCGATATCTAACTAACCCAGGAATAAACCACTAAAATGCAGTCAAGTGAGTGTTGAGATACTTAAAGGGAAATAAGGATTATATGTTGACATATAGAAAAGTCAACAGTCTAAACCTTACAGAGAATCCAGATTCAAATTTTAGCTATGTGTCCAGAATATAGGAAGTCCATATCAGGATAAAGCTTTAAGTTTACAAATAGTACAATGTTGTGGAAGAATGTTAAGTAGACACGGGTAACTTCCTTGATGATGCATGCTATAGGGCTGCTTCATAGATGATTTGGCTTAAAAAATTGATTTCTGAGTTACCTACAGTTGATTGTGTGGCTAGACCCATGTATAGTGATAATCTTACTGCTGTGTTGTTTAGGAACAACAATGGTAATATCACAAGTTCTTAGCATTTAGAGGTCAAATACTTGGAAGTTAATACAAGAAAAATAAGACATTGAGGTCGAGCTTATAAGGAATAAGGAAATGTTAGTCGATCCTTTAACTAAAGGACTTAGCCCACTTGTGTTTGGAAGATAAGTATACAATATAGGTGTTTTGAAGTCCTTTGACATTGTTGGCTAAGGATCATTATGTTTTCTCCTTGTATTATTATACATTTTGATGTATTAGGACAGTATGATAGTTCATTAATAAAGATGATCATCATTTATCCTCAATAATATGTGTTATTATACATAATAATAATATATGTGAGAGTATTAAGATTCGCGTCGATCTTAAGCATTTTAAAGGTCATTGGGCATATATACAGATCGACTTTGAGCATATGTCATTAGGACACATAGAGTTTAAAAATATATCCATAAATTTTGGCATGACATAAAGGGATATAAGTTTTAATCCCATAAAGGTTCCCTAATGCAGTTTATCATTCGACTAAAAAATATAAAGGTTTTCTCTAATGTAGTTTAACATTTGGTGAGAGAAAACAAGATTTTTCTAGTGCAGTTTAACATAAAGTTTGGAGAAATCGAGACCTATAAATGAAAGATGATTATATAGGTATCATCCTAGTTTGTCACGCTCTATTTTCTCATTCATATTAGTAAGATATTAGATATGCGTGATTATATTGGACCTGTGTCACATATGACACATGTGTTTGATATCTTTTGGTATTGAAAGCCTTGCGAGACAGAATGATAGACTTTCGTTATCTTTGGATCTAATTGTGTTTTCTAAACTTGATCGATCAGTACAAGAGCTTGACTTGATTAAATTTTAAACTGATTTTTAAACTTGAGTCAATAATGTAATTAATTATTGTTTAAGAGGGAGAATGTTAGAAAATTTCCTATTTGGTGGACAATAATTAATTTCATTTTAATGTTTTTTAATAACTTATCAGTTAAGTTACATAAATTTGATCCAAATAAAGATAATAAAGTGGTCCAATAAAGGATTTAGAATAATGGGATAAAGTTTAGGAGGAAATGGACCTTGACCAGTATAGACCGGACCTATATTGAGCTTGTGATGGGAAAGCTCGATATGGATACTATATAAAAGGTTAAAGTCTTTTACAGTTGCTCATGTCATTCGCAAATATAAAATTACTTTGACGCATTTAGAGGTTCATTGTAACATCCCATATTAGGAGTTAGGATATTAAAGAAATTCAGTACATTTTACACTTTGCATATGTGAATATTTGCTTATTTGTGCATAAACATTTTGGACACATACAATAATTGTACATACATTCATGACATTTTTTTTGGGTATAATTGCTTTATAAATGTGATTAAAAATGTGAATTGTGGATTATTTGCGTTAAAAATTTATTTGACGAGTGTTATTATTATTTTAAAATTTTTGGTGAATTTTAGAAATTTTCAAAAAATTTGGTATATTTTGGTTATTTTGAATTTTTTGGTAAAATATTTTAGCTAAAAATTTTATTTGGAGACTATTAATAATATTTTGGAATTTTTAAAAATTTTAGGAATTTTCTGAAAATTTTGGAGAATTTTTATATTTAAAAAATATAATAAATAGACTAGTTAAATTGTGTCAAGTGGTAGCATTATATAGTGACACGTTTCAACCATGCAAAATACCACGGTGAAGTTCCCCTCTGACAAAAACTAAAACTCTCCTGCTTATACATCACCGAAACTAGTCCACATACATTGTTTTTTTTCATTGATTCTTGCTGTTGTTTGACCCACCGAAACACTTGTTCAATATTTTCTATTTAGCAGTCCATACATTGCTTTATTTCCATCCATCTTGGATTTTCCCCAACCACCGAAACTTGTCCTTCGATATCACTGCTGGAATTTTTCTGAAATCAAGTAAGTTGTCTTTCCGATTTACTGGATATTGTAAATGATTTTGATGATGATTTACTATACAAATCAATACATGCATGAGAAGGTTGACATTAGCGTTTCAGTGGATAACCTTGAGGAATGAGAGATGAAGGATTGGTGAATTAGATTAGTGCAGAAAACTAGTGTTTATTCACGCTACTATGTTACCTTGCCGTGCACTGCATGCATGTTAAAAGTGGTGTTAAATGAGTTTAGAGCTAAGTTTCTAGTGATACTATGATGCTAATGTAATGAAATGAGTTTTTGCTGATAATGAATAAGTCAGAAAAATTGAAAAGTGCTGGAAACTAAGTTTACCTGAAATGTACTCTATTTTTGGGGTTAGTATAATTGTGTCTGCTATGTATGAAGTTAAGTGTTTAATTGTGAATTCTGGATTTTTTTAACTTGTGTCTATTGATGAGATAAAGATAAGTTAGAATGGTTTTAAGTGATCTTTTAGATAAATTGGTGTATTCATTAACGTAGAATTTTTTTTACAGAAGTGAGAAGTGAAAAATGTAGAGTTTGGGTTTTTGGATGTTTTATGTCTAGAGTTGTATTTTTTTTTGCATTTCCTTGAAGTTATAATGAGTGTAAGAAGTGTTTAAGCTGGGAATAACAAAGAGAGAAGGAGTATGAAAAATTCTGGAAAATTTATGTTTGAAAAAAATGACAGTAGAGAGAGAATGAAAATGTGGCATTTTGGATTTGTAAGTTCTAAAGTATAAAGTTGATTCTGATTGTATTTGGGAATGGAAATGCTGAATAGATGAGTTTTGAAGTAAAGAAGTTTGAAAAGAAAAATGGAAGAAGAGTGAAGAAAATTTTGTTGTTTTCGTTAAAGAAGAAAAATTGGGTTGGTGAAGAAGATGAATAGTGTGTATGACGTTGGTGTTTGAAATGTAAGTTTGAACTAGAGTCGTTTTCTTGCACAACTTGAGTCTTTTGCCTATAACTTTTTCATCCGAACTCCAAATGACTTGAAAATTAGACCAATGGATTCCTAAGATATTTTTCTTTCTCTCCATAAAAATTTAGAGTTATATGATATAATTTAAAAGTGATTGATAGGATGAAAGTGTGGAAGTCTGTTGGAATGTTATGAACTGGAAATTTTCATGATCATGCTTCGGTTTTCAAATTATAACTTGAGCTGTAGATTTCTGAATGAGTTGATTTTTGATTCATATTAAACTAGAGACATATTTATACAACTTTTGTGAGAGCTCTAATTTTAATTTTATCTCTAAGTTTTTCAAAATTGGCATGTAAGTGAGTTGTAGCTTAAGCTGAAGCACTGTCAGGGACAGAAATTAAATCTTGTGGTTATTGAAAAAACTGTATTGATGTGGGCCAAATTAGGCTGAGTTGTCTTCACCAAAGTTGTAGTTTATTCTCTTATATTTAAATTGGCATAAAGTTTGTAATTTTTGGATATCTGAGCTGAAAGATATGAGTTGTGCAATTAGAGGTTATGATCATGTACTAGCTAAAAGTTCAAATGTGTATAGTAGATCG
>JANZLF010000005.1:23010849-23024710 GCA_026546835.1 Erythroxylum foetidum | reverse complement strand
TTGAGGTCTTGTGTTCGAATCCTGGAGAGGGATTCCCCTGACCAAAGAGGACAGTACCAATTATGTGGGCCGCGGGGTATGCGGGGGTACGCGGTGGGTCCGCCATCGGTACCAAATCCCGGACCCAACAGAATGGATGACATAATGAGAAGAGAAAAGCTCGAATGAGCTATATATAGGCATCGAAGCCTAGAGTCACAGATTCCCACTAAATCTGTACTACCCAAGATCACGTCTATCCTATTAGATAAGATAACATAAACCAATTGGATGACCCCCCATCCATATAGGATTCTAACTGATAAGATAAGATCCAACAAGATAATATAATATAGAGTTTACATTTATCTAGAACACTATCTAGAATACTAACATCCTTATCCGCAAAGATCTCCACCGTCTTTAGATGTTGAGTTTCACTGCAACTCTACCAAAATTCGCACCAAGTCTGATCCCACTCGCCCACATTTAACTTAGTGTTTTCAACACTGTCTATCCGCACATAGGTCCATCAATGCACGTCTATAGATAAGTCCATCCCCCATGTCGGCCTCACTCATGGTGCAGTCTCATCGCTTCATGACTAAGTCACAAGTCACAATCCGAGTTAGTATATAAAACCTGGACCATTTACATACCTTCAAGCTGCCTCGTTGAAGTTAAGTGTTTAGGCATCTCATCATGCTGGCATGCCTTCGCGCATCCTCGGGGGTCTCCTACACCTTTGCACCTTGGCAAGCTAGCCTCTAAGGTTTTCAAATTTTGACACAAAGTCAGTAAAGTGTTTAGTTTTGACTATTTTCTTTAAAAAGCATTTTGAGCATAACTTCTTCATTTCTAATCCAAATTGAGCGTTTCAGTGGCGTTAGAATCGTTAGATCATGAGGAACAAATATCCTTAGGGAGCCAATCTGAATTTTCATTTGAAAGTTTCCCCCAATTTGTGGTCAGTATGTGGTCAGTTTTGGGTCTACTATGCTTGTGTGTTTCCGAATGTTGGGCCTCGGAGACAGGGTCCTACAAAATAACTCTTAATTAATGTAATTTAAACATTAAATAGACAAGAGTTTAACAGATTATGTATCTAAAATTAATAAAAAATTCCTATTAACAAATATCCAATAATAAAAATGTTAAATTAAACAAAAAGATATATCATAAATATCTTAACAATCTCCTCCTTTTTGGCATTTTTGTCACAAATAAGAAATTTCCCCTTAATCCAACATCAAGTTCCAAAGAACATCAATCAAATTCTTCAAGTTCAAGAAACATCCAAAGAAACAATAATAAACAATCATCTAAATTTCTCCCTAGTTGGACAAAAAGATGTCAAAAAGTAAGACTAATAGTCACAAAGATACCTTAAAATCTCCCCTTGAATTGAACAGTCACTAAAAATAATATGATGTCTCACCCTTGGGACAAAACAATGCCAAAACAAGAATCCTTTAATGTGATCAATCTTAGTGAATAAAGAAACATTAGAATCACTTCAATTTTATCTTCATAAGATTGATTAAATTCATAAACCCCGTTATCAAGCGTAGCCTCATGTACACATCAATCAACTGAACCTTAGAAAACCCATAAATAAAAACTCAGAAAGCCTAAATGATAACTCCTTCGAATCTCTTTTTTTTTGTTTTTTGTTTTAATAAATAACATCAAACTATACTTCAAAAATGTAAAGCACACAATCCTTGTGCCCTTTGAAGAAATTCAAACCTGGGCTTATTCCTCATCACATTATCCCGGTCATCAACTGTCTGATTGATTTCTTCATCTGAAGCAACTGACTTATCCTTAGTCTGAACAGTTTCTTCAAAAGCAGTAAATAACTATGAATCTGGACAATTTCTTGTTTGTTTTAACTACGTCTTTGTATTTGTACTTAACCCTTTCTAATCTAAGAGTGCTTTGGTAACATAGGTTGCTACTGGAAATTTAATGGAGAGTGTCTAGATTTTTGGTTTTGACCCCTTTGAAAGATCATTTATAGCAACTTATGACAGTTCGGTCTTATGTGTCCGATTAGTTTTCAAAAGTGACACGTAGGTATGAACCTCTAATTTTTCTTTGAGATTTCTCCTTCGACATATCTGTTTGTACCAATTTTATCATCATTCGACTTGGAACTTTCATCTTTATAACCAATGCCTTGAAGGTTTCCTTTAGTTTTACTAATTTCCAACAACTTTTCTAGTTTTTGATACTTCCATTTAACATTCTTATTCCCTTTTCTGTACTAACTAGCTTCAACTTTGTTTCATTAAGCTTATCTATTGTAGATAACAACTTCTTCTTAAGGTCTTCAATGGTGTTCTTCATGGTAGGGTTTTCTTCCTTCAACTTATCATTTTTCTTACATGTTTGGACCCATTTAGCATACGTTAACTCATAGGCTTCATAAATATCTTCCTTTTTATTATTTGAAGTATTATCATAATTTGAGATTGAGCTTTGAGCTGATTCGTCTACTTTTTTCCTGAATTTTTTGATTTACTCACATTTTCTTCATCAGTTGCTTCCTTCTTAGTTGCTGTAAAGCAAGTAATTGGACTTTTGTTGTATAAAACAACTAATGCAACACTATTCACAACTTCTTTTTCACTACTATACTCACTTCCAATTTTTTTCTCACTCTAAGTGCTTGTATAGGACTTGTTTTTTCTCTTATTCAAGGTGTTAGCACATTTCGCTTGCACATGTCTGAAATCTTGACAATCATGACATTGAATTTTCTTCACTTTTCTTTCACCCTTTTGAGTGTTCCTTTGTTGTTTGAAATTATTATTTGATGAACTTCCACCATTTTGCCCAAAATCGGATCTATCCTTATTCACTTTCTTTAACCACTCATTGAAATTTCTTGTCAATAACTCCATATCCTCATTCTCATCAAATTCATCTTCGAAGTCATTCATAGCTTTACTAATCTCGACTTGCAATGCCAATCCTTTACTCTTCTTTTGATTATTCCTCAATCTCAAAGTTGGTAAGAATCTCAATTAGGTTATCTAAAGATAATTCAATGATATCATGGGCTTCTTTGATGGTCGTAATTTTTGCTATAAATGAGGCAATGACCTCAATGTCTTCTTAACCAGTTTTAGGTTAGAGTACTTCTTCCCGAGTTGGTGTGCTTAGTTTGCTATGTCACATAGTCTCTCATGGAAGTCTCCAATGGTTTCACTCTCATCCATCTTCAGTTCTTCAAATCTCATAGCCAGCATCTAAAGTTTTAAGATTATCACAAATTTCGATCCTTCATGTATAGTTTGCAAAGTGTCCCACGCTTCTTTCGTCGATTCACAAGTTGATATCATAACAAAGCGACCTTCATCAACTGCACTGAAGATGGCATGCAAGGCATAAAAATTTTCAAGCGCTCTATCATCTTCATCCCTTATCCACTCAGATGCATCTTTAAACACCACTTCTCCCTTTTCATTAGTCGTCATTGGATATGTCCATCCATTTAAAATCAAGTTCCATGCTCTTGTTCCTTATGCCTGAATGAATACTCTCATCCTTGATTTCCATGTAGGATAATTTGAACCATCTAATAATAGTGGCCTGATAATTGATGCCCCTTCTCTTATAGTCATAATTACAAAACAAGGATTTGCACCGACTTAATGTTACCAAGTTTTGACTCGGTGACCTGCTCTGATACCAATTGAAAGAATCGTAGGGTGTAGTAGTTTTGCAAAAACTTCGATTTGACCGTAATTACTTATAAGGTTATGCCGCAGTTACTTGTAATTGTATCTATCGGTTATTAGATATAAAGGAACTGTATAAGCAACTATTAATTTTTTAGCATAAATGAAAATAGAAAAATGAATACAAAATTAAACAGATCAACACCAAAATTTGATAACGCAGTTCGACACACCTTGACTACGTCTACGGGGCCCTCACCCAGCTTAATTCTTTCACTAACAACAATAGTTTTATACAAGGCTTTACTTAGCTGACATTACTTAACCCTTGACAAAATCCCTCTTCCTCATAACCCGTGAAATAATTTTACACCCAATAGTACGACCGCCTCGTACTAACCTCAACAGAGAATTTTTCTCAACAATCTTTTAAAACAAGAACAGTGAATAAATCACTCAAGTGATTAAACAAACAGATCAACACTCGAGAAAACACTTGACAAAAAGACAAGAAATTATTTCTGACATAATCACGAAATCAAGAGCAGCTAAATAATCATGTAAAAACACTCAGCCAGAACTTCACCAAGTCAACCACCATTCAGGTACAGGAGTTTGGTCATGCATTCATCAACAACACCTTTGGATGTCTTCAATTTTCTTCACACTTGGTAACATTACACATAAGCCACCCTTGAAGCAATAAAAACATTCAGATCAAATAACACACCTTTTGCTCTTCCATTCATCGTGAAGACTAACTCACTAGAAAAACCTCATCAAAACACTCATGTATTTTCTGCAAAACATGGACAACACCTAGTGACCTACGCAATAAGACTAACACTATAGAACAACACCCACTAACCTAAGAAAAAAGACCAACACCATGAAATTCACGCCAACATCCACATAAAAGAAAAATCACCCAACAACTCACGTATATCCTTCAATCAACAACGTAACACCACAACCAAAATTCAAGGCCACAAAACCTACACGCAGCTCTCATACACATCACCTTACTTAATCCATATCTGTTGGACCCTGTTTGCTTCTGGAGCCCAACTTTTGCAAAATCATGAAACTCGAGCTTGCTCTAATATCACAACTGTTGACCCTATTTTCGGAGCTCAACATTCGGATTCTTAAACCTTGTGCTTAAAACCCTGTAGGTCATTTGCCTTCATTCCACAATAGTGGTGAGCGCACACTAATCAAATATCAAAATCACAACTGGACTTATTTATAGAAATTGAAGCTCTAAGCCTCTAGTTTGCTTTAAAGCAAAGATCATCTCAATCGGAGCTCTAAAGCTCAAGATATGCTTAAAAAGCTAAAGCATGCACATACTCCAATTATGCTCTCCTAACCGACCCCTCACTTACTTTAATGAAAAATTTCTCAAAATAACTTGAAAAGATACCATTTTTCATGGAGATATATCCAAATATGTTAGAAATCCATTGCTTCAAGAATCACTTCATTTGGAGGTCAGATGAGGGAGTTATTCCCAAAAGAATATAACATGTTTATACCCTTAATCAAAATTTACCTATCTTGGCGCGATCGCCATACCTTTCAATGTAGTTGTCTTAATGAGTTCATTTTTGGACCATTTGAAATAATTCTTATAGATCTAAAACTTTTGTGAGGACCAAAAAATGAGATTCGGCCTCAAGAAGTGTCAAAAATCTCCATTTCCTTAAGCGGACCCGTGAATGTCAACGGACATGTATCGGGCTTAGGAGCTCATTTGGCCCGAGAAAGTCCGTTAAATGGACATCCATGTTCATTTAACGGATATAGACTAGTCAAGGAGTATTGTTACACCTGATAACGTCCGTTTAACGGACCTTATGTCTGTTAAACGGACATTGGGGTTCCCCAAGGTCCCCCAATGCCTCTCTAATGCTCCCAACTTCCATCCTAACACCATATACACTTGAAATCTTCACAAATTCACTTACTCTAATGCCTAAACACTTCATCACAATCCAAAAAACAAATTCATTTCGTAAACTTCTCAAATCTCAACTCATTTGGTTCATTAAAGCCCCAAATTTCTATAAACCCCCATAGCTGTCACAACCATATATCATAAGCAATATCCTAACTTGTAACACTCATATCTCTCCATTCCGACATCCAAAAATGACAAACTTCATATCGTTGGAAATTTTAAAAGACAATATACATCTTTCATGAAGGATGCAAGAGTCAATGAAGGCTCTAAGGAAGTGAAAAACCCTTCCAAATATACTGCCTGGACAATACAGTTTCCAATAGTAACTGCATTCTTTCAAACCTTATAACTTCTTAATTCTAAGTCCAAAAGTGATAAATTACGTACCAATAGAAAGCTTCTAAACATGAACTACAACCTTCAAGAAGACCCTCCAATCCAATTCAAACTCTAAGAGGGTCAAAAACTCTGTCAAAGTTTCTGCCAATTATAAAAATTTTGACAGTATCTCCCTTAAAATTTCACTAGCCAAAATCTTCAAACACACAACCAAATTTCCAACACCTGCACAAAACTTCAACCTCCACATTCTTCAATCTCCCAAATCACAAACCAATCCATATAAACCCAGAAATTGACTCAAAAAGGCAGCAAACACAATTCTCCTTTTCTAGCCATTTTTCCAACCATACAACAATACATTTTTATGAAACATACACAAGATACATTAAAACTCAAATCTGTTGCATTTACATGAAAACATAAGTTATTACAAAGCTTTAGAGGGCATTTTAGCCCTAATACATCAAAAGTATCAAAAGTCAAAATACAAAGAAAGGTCATTTCTCCAAGATGTTATCTAAAGCCTTATTTTCCAAAAGATGACTTCAAAGTTAAAAATACGTAGGAGTAATGCCTCAATCCCGATGCAGATTACTCATTTTCTCGCTCGTCGCCTGTGGAGTGGAAAAAGGGGTGTGAGCTCGACAGCTCAGTGGGTAACAATTTAATAATCAAGAACAAGCATGCAAAATTCTTTAATGATTATTTTCAAAGCAATTTAACCCAAATCATTTTTTTCTATAAAGAAAATCCCCATCATTTTCAATTGATTAAAACATTTACAAAAACAAAAAATACAAAGCAATGTCACATAAACACATAGAAGATGGTTTGGGTGGATCCAAACGGAATGTACTACACCGAAGGTCTTCTTCTTCTTCTTCTTCTTTTCTCCACCGAAGGTCTCCCTCTTTTCTTTTCTTTGTAAGTTTCGTAACTCTCTTTCAAAAGCCTTAGCCAATTTTTGTCTCTTAACTTACAAGCCTAAGTCTAAAACGATGTAGTTTCACTCTTCCTCCTTTTTACTTACAATTTTCGTTCTCTTCACTCACTCATACGACCACACCTCTCTTGTTTCCTTTCTTCTTGCTTTAATGCTTCTAAAAAAGACTAAATTACCCCTCCTTATTAGCCTTATACTTTAAGAACCTAAGTGATCTACCCAAATTTCCCCCATACCATCTTATTCTTTCAATTTCTAACAACATACAAAACTTTAATTTAAACTTAATCCCTCCAATTAATTTCATCAACCTAAGCACTAACACCTCAAATTATTCTAACTAAAAAGAATTAGACAAACTAAACCTCAAAATAAATTTACACATTCTTATTTAATAATAAAGAGGAATCGGGGCCCAACAGGTAGAAAATCTGAAGTGGTCACTTAGGTTATGAAATTGATTTCGCATTGCTTTATTTTGGTACAAATTATAAATACCAAATGTTATTAATGAGGGCTTTGATATCTAATCAGTTTGATGATGAAAATTACAATAAGATACCTGAAATTGTCATGAACATGCATTATACATATTTAGTATACATAAATGAATTCTTAATTATGCACAATAGTGATTTGTATATGTGTTAAATGTTATAGAGGAATGCATAGAACGACCACTTTTAGATATTGCCAGGACTTCAAGGCAATAAGCAAACGGGAGCAATTGTAAGTAATTTAGATGGTAAATTTTGTGAGTAACCTAAGATGGTCTCACCTTGATTTGTTTTATTTATTACTGAATTAAAATTGATATTAATGAATGTGTACTGAATTGTGTACTAATTCCGGATATGAATGTCCGAGGTACTAATTGATGAATGAGATATTGAAGTGTTTTTTCATGTAAATATGATTGACTTCTTGCTTTGCACATGTAATGTCTGAAATGACCTTGTTTTGTTTTAAAACTGTTGAGTCTTAGTTGTGGGTAAATAGACATGTCTAGAAGGGTCTGCAGCTACTCCTGTGACACTCTGATGTCGAGACTTCGATCTCTTCTGGACACTTCAGTGTCGAGACTTCAGTCTCTCCTGTATAAGTCTCGTTATCTGCCTCTAAAAATGGATTTAACAGTCATCTTATTTTATAATTTGATATCTGTTTGATGCTGACATAAACTAAATTATGTTCTGATTCTGAAAGGTTTATACCCTCTTTTGTTTTGCAGTTTTGTTATTTATAAGAATTTGTTCTAAAATGCATTCTGTTCGATTTACTGTTAAAAAAATCTTTGAATGCATGTTGACGTTGTTACATGATTCATTGTGACGAGTTGTCAGTTTATGTATAGTTTAGTTATTACTCACTAAGTTATATGCTTAGCACAGTGGATTTGCCTCGTGTAGGTTCTGAGCGACGTTTATGAAGGCTGGGATAAGACAACTGCAATGGCCAATGGAGTCTGAGTGTTGGTTTGAAAATAATGTAAATTTTTTTGGTTGACTTTTGGGCTTGCCTCTGATATGTATATATGGACTTGTTTGTAAGTTGTAATAACTATACTTCAGTTTGGATTGGATTTTTCAACGAGTTTGTGCTATGTACTTTGTAATTTAATGTATGTTTACTTGAATTGTTTACTTAAAGTTTTCGTATGCTTTGCTTTGTTGTACTGTTTTGTGTAGCATTCAGATATCCTTTTAGGGGGTATGTGGGCGTTTCATTCATGTTTTAAGAAAACTGCAGAAAAACATTAATCGCATCCCAGTAAGTAGATCTCATGAAGGTGATGGTGGATTCGTGCTCGTTTCAGCCTTGGAAAGCTTGTTCAAAGTTATAAAATTGAAATTAGGTATTTTTTTACATTTTTTTGTTTATTTCCCTTTCACATTATCTAGGACACATGGTAAGACTTATGATACGTGTTACAGAAGTCCCTTCTTATTGGGGTTTCATAAGCTTCTTCATTGAAATTTATCTTTCCTATAAAAAAAACAACATATAAACTAATTTTCTATATCTGTAAATTCTTTTTACTATTCTACAAGTAAAAAGTTGAAAGTAAAAAAAATATGTTACATACATAAGTTGTTAAAGTTCATTTAAAAGTTTAATATCACAATCATTTGTTTATAATACTTTAACCAATATTTTACAAAATAAAATTCTTCTTATTATGTGCTTGATCTTGATGTAATATTTGATGTTGTATTATATGAAATTATAAATTAAAATTTTGGTTATTGTAATTAAAGTAAAAAATAATTAAAATATTTTAAAGCATTAAAACAATAATTATTTTCTTTAAGCTCATGAATGTTCTACAATAATTTAACCTTCTCTAAAAGTAATGCAAATATTGTAGCAAAAGTTATAAATGTTGGATGAATAAAACTTAAAATCATTTTAATCTATTTAAATACAATGAAGATCAAATTTAGAAAATAATACTCATTGGAAATATATCAAGATATTTTAAGTTTGATCATGATAAAAAATTTAAATTTAAATATAATAAATTTTTTATTTTATTTATATATAATTACATTTATTGGACTAAGTAAAGTTCTAATTCATTGTTTTATTGATAATAAAATATGTTTCTATTATTGTTTTTATCCTTAGTGACATTAGTAGTTAATACTTAAGAAAATCAAGTTCAATTGAAGGTAAAGTGAGCAAAGAAGCCAACTAAATCAATTAAGCAATCAAAAGATGAAAAAAATGAAGTGGAGCACATATGAAATTTAAGTTAAAAAACTATGAACAAGGAGGAATCAAATATATTAAGACATAAACATATCATTATAATCCTTATTGTCATTTCAATGAATTAAGGACTTAATTATTGCATGATCTTTTGCATGTAAGGCATAATGTATAAATCATTTCAAAGAATATTTACAAAATGATTTTGGATCAAGTTTTTTTTTTTCAAAAGAATGTAATTTGGTCTTTGAAAAATTTTAAACGTTTTGAAAAGCCTTTCAAAATGTGTTTTTAGGTATGTTGGTTAACCAATATGATTTGAAAAGTTATACCATGAATTTGTTGATGTATTGATTAATACAGACTGATGTGTAAAATGGTTGACGAATATTATTGTTTGGCTAGTTTTTATTTTTTAATGACTTTCTTAGGTTATTTTAATTATAAATAGACCATATAAGAGTTGTAGGAAGAATTTTTTGGCATACTAGAGAGTTTCTAAGAGCCTTAAGAGGCTAGAAAGTGCATATATGCATTATATAACACATATTGAGCCTTTATTCATTAGTTTGAGCAAAAGAAAGAGTTTCTGAGTTATATAATTATTGTAATTGGAAACTTTGCAAAGAGGTCAAGGATAAAGAACCTTTGTCAGGGTTCCTCTTGACCTTGAACAATGTTTATAAAAGGTTTCTTTTCACATGTGATAAAGAAGATATTGTATGGAGGGTTGCTTTTTACGCATTTGAGAAAAAGATAATAAATTCTCAAGTGAAGCTTGATGAATGAACGTGAACCAAGGTTTGTAAGGCCGAATTACTATAAATTAATATTGTCTCCCTTTTCTTATTCTATTTTATTAGTTTTGTGTTTGTTTTTAAATGTTTTATATAAATTTGAAATACCCTTTCAATAGAGTAAGCAATTCATTAACTAGTCTTACATAGGATAAAAAGTGAACATGCACAATTCATGTCTAACTTATGTGTCATTTAGAGACCAACAATTGATATCGAACAGATCTTTTCATGATGTTTATATTTCTATTAAAATATGAAAATATCTTTATGACACAATTTAGTTTACTTTTTAGTTAAGATAGCCAATGTACAGATGGTCCCCATTTCTTTGAAAATGACAATTACATAAATTCGAAAATTAGGATAAAATAATTTTTTTATTAAAGGGGTTTATTTTTGAGAAATTATAAGTAGAGTCTAAGATACCGACGATAGAAATGAGTAGAGTGATAAGGACAAAAGTCTCACCTCTTTAAAAAAACAAAGTGGAGCATACTTTGTTTTATGCTCTTAGTAGAATTAAATTCAATATATTGTCTATATATGAAGCATCCTTTAAAATAGGGTGTAAACTTGAAAATATATATAAGAGAACTACCTACGTAAAAGAGAGAAAAGTGAGCTTATTAATGTATTAAATGGAGTTACTTTACATAAAGAAAAATGAGTCAATTTATTATATTTACACTCACTTCATTTATATCATTAATGTTTTTAACAGTTTTAGTAAGACTTATACTAATCTTGAATTAGCGAGAAAACTATTTAGGTATTTACAGAAGGTTTAAGAGGCAAAGATGACGTCCATATAAGAAGCCAAAAATTTGAGCACCTTGCTATTAGAAGAATTGGTTGGATCACTCCTCAACTATAAGATAATGACAAATGAATTACATAAATACTTACATAATCAAGAGATATTTTTAATCTTTAAGCAAACTTTTAGAAAATTCTTAAAATAATTTTAGATCAAAATCTTTAAAAATTTTGAATTTTTTAAAAATCTTTAAAAATGTATTTTCAGATATAATTGTCAACTAATATACATGTGTGGTTGATTAGTATGGCATATTGATTGATCAATTTGATATAGTAGCAAATAATATAGTTTTAAACGTTATACTATGAGTTTGTTAATAAATTAATGTGTGTGTTTAATGGTTGACTAATTTTACTATTACTAGTCATTATAACAACTAGTTTTTATTCATTACAAGAAAATTAGGAATTAGCAATCAAAAATTACCGACGGAAATGAAACTGCTGCAAATTACCAACAGAAAATCAATTTTTATCAATAACACTATTGTTAGAGTAGTGCCCTAAAGTTAATCGCCTTTAGCATGTTTTGTACAAAGTTGTGTACAAATTTTATTTTCAGAAATAAAGAAAGACATATTTCATTAATTTTGTGTTCATTATTTATGAATTGATATTGATCTATAAACAAATTATTAAAGTCCATGATATATGACATGGCATGAAGGAAATCATGATGTGATCATACTAATGAGATTTATATCATGTGCAATTATGTCAGTTTCTAAATCATCCCTAGTCATAGAATTATTGAGATTGGAAATCATTAATCTTGATAGACTAGCACATGTCAAACTCCTTAATTTGATCAAGCAGTGGATCTCAAAAATTGCAAACATGAGATGTTTAAAGTTGAGATGTGAATGCTTACTAGAGGTAGTAAGTACATGAGATGATTTACCACAAGATCATCACATAGATGTTCTATTCTAATGTTAGTGATAATCTCATCATAGCAATGGTACAAATATCCTTAGACTTGAGGTACTTAACGATATCTTGGATATTGATTTTGTGCTTTGATTACATTCCTTGTTGCCTTGCAAAGGTCGCTCATAGGGTGGTGATTGGGTATAGCTTGAGGTATTCGAAAGTAATTGAGTAACCAATAGAGGATTCACCACTTCTATAATAGCAGAAGATGATAACCACGACCTCTTTTCAGGGTCATTACTTGGAAATCTCTAGCCGGAGTATATATGTCATTGATATGTCATGAAGAATGTCTTCATTGACATATAGAGTAATAAGTCCCAGGACGAGAACTGATAGTACTTAGACTAGATTTGACGTAATCAATCTAGTGAGAGTTGACACTTTGCCCATACTCATAACCAAGTGAGGTATAGCATGGTGAAAGGACGAATTGTACAGCAATTATCTATGAGAGGGTTTGCGAGATGGTTCGTGGTGAGCACAGGTTCATTCGTCAAACCACTTACTTTTCGGTCAATTAGGGCTCATGATGTGTTGCTAGACACTGCTCATGACTTGCTTGTATTAAATGTTAATCTAAGTGGCCAATATAACCTGGAACTTAATGGATCACACGTATAAGAGTGATTCAGAGGATTCATAAAATAGTTTTGGATAGAGATCCATTATATGGAGAGCAGTAAAACCAAATGGATCCTAATGAGATCAGGATATGTCCTGATAAGATTGCGACATCAATATTGCTAAAACAGGTCTCCGCTATTTTTTCACACACGAAATCCGGTAAGACTGATCCCAGTGTTTTATATATATATAAGATACGTGGGAGAAAGACATTAAAGGAAGAGAACTTTTACTAAAGTGACATTTAATGTCTTTGATCGATAAGAGACAAAAACTATAAAAGACAAAAGAAGAAAGTTGAATAAGAAGCATAATCGTGAAAAACAAAATAAGAAGGGAGCACTTTTATGGTTCATCCGAAGCTCTTCATCATCTTCTTACATGCTTCATCTTCTTCCTCTTTTTCACGTTGCTCTCCAACACTACAAGAAAACTGACGTTCTTCGACGGAATATTCCGTCGAAGAAATGGTTAGTTTCGTCGGCAATTATATTTGCCGACGGAACGCGACGAAAGAAGAAACCGTCGTAAACATGACGATCGTTATAGCTTACCGACGGAAATATTTCGTCGTATTTTGTCAACGGGTAATAGACAGAATATTATCCGTTGTTGTTATGTTGTGAAGGAAATTTTTTGAAAATGTCGTCGGTGAAATTAACATTTCACTGACGGAATATACCCGTCGGTATAATTTAGGGACGGACCCACCGTCGCAAATATTCGGAAGTAAGTTATATCTTTAACGATGGAATTTCGGACGTCGCCAAATTTAGTCCAGGTTATATGCCGACGGTATGTCTCATTCCGTCGGTAAATATTCACCGACAGAATTGTGTCTTCCGTCGGTGAAAAAAAAAAGGTGTAACCCATTGGGTGCATATATAAGTGGACATCCACACATCAACCAGTACATCAAAGTTTTGAATAATGACAATTGTATACAATTGGTTGTACATAATTTGACATCCACACATCAACCAGTACATCAAAGGTTTAAATAATGTCAATTGGAATACAATTGGATAAAAACACATCAAAGTAAACATAA
>JANZLF010000005.1:22968850-22988103 GCA_026546835.1 Erythroxylum foetidum | reverse complement strand
GCTCTATAACAATTCCAACAAAATTATTTAACCCATGAATCCGTGCCATGAGGCAGTACCTTTCCAATACAGGAAAATCCACTTAGTCAGCCCGGTGGAAATTTTCCGGTCTGGGCATGTGCCCCGAAAAATTCCAGAAAAATTCCTGAAATTTCCTAAAAATATGAAACATGCAAAAATCCACTCCAATTTATTTTTCAATCACAAATAACACATTTTTCACAATGAACACAGATGCCGGGAAAATGTCATGAATGCAGGTACAATCATGTGCGTTTACAAAAATTCCAATTTACGCAAATATGGAGGCCATATTAGGCATGACCATGCCGAGCTACGTTTACAACTTGTAACCCATTCCAAATTACCACTTTACCCCTCCCATCGGTGATGGGATGTTACAGGTATGGGCCTGAGGCTTAGCCCCACATCATGTGTTCGAATCCCAGCACCAATTGGGAATGGAACCATGGTGAAACTGTTATCATGCATACAGGGGAACGCTGTAAACCAATGGATGCGTGGTGGACTTAAGTAATTTGGTTCCGCCTTACTTTCAAACTCGAGTTTTGAGTAGAAAAAATGGCTTGACCGACCCCTAGTCAATAGGCCGGGCCTAGGTTGACCGGACTTCAAGTCAAGCCTTGTGCTTATTGTGAAGAAAAATGTCTAGACTTGGATTGACCTTAAGCTTGGTCCGAGCCTAAAGTTGACCTAAAGTTTTACTATCTAAATTGGAAAAACAATGTTGTTTTGGTTTAGAAGCAAAATTACATCATTTTAAGTAGTAAACAATTAAATAGATTAAGCACAACAACGCCGTTTTGCCTTGTTTTAAGTAGTAAACAATTAAATAGATTAAGCAAAACAATGTCGTTTTGTTTTATTTTTATTTCTTCCTCCACCTTTAACTCTGTCTTTCACGTCTCACTGTCACTCTCACTCATGGCATTCTCTCTCATTCTTTTTATCTCTCTCACCATGCCACCGGTCGCTAGCCACAACAACTATCACTTTGTCAGTCACTGGCCTCAACCACCATCCCTGCCCCCTTCACCACACACCAGCCATACGCTAGTGTATTGTTTCATCAAGGCTTTAGGTACTTTCTCTCTACTTAAATTTGCTTTTTTGTATTATTCATATTCATGAAGATGTTTAATTATTTGGAAAGGACTCAAGAGTTGTGGTTGTGGATCTAACTTGTACATGAGGAAAACTTTGGTGGATAAGTATGAAAGGTTTGGTGATTTAGCTAATGCATGTAAAGTATTTGATGAAACATCCCATAAACTCCGTAATGAATCATATGCACATTTCTATGTCTTAGTCTTTCCATTTGAATGCCACCTATTGGAATTTTATCTTAGTCCTAATCAAGAACATAATCAGATTTTTGCTCTACAATAGTTCCATTCTTTAGTAACTATTGAGGAACACGTAGTCTAGCTAATTAGCTCTGAAGACAACAATAGCTTTAAGCACACTTTAAAAGGTGTGACTTCTTAAGAATAAAAGACGTGTCACCTCACTTAATACCATAGTTTTGAAATCCTTGGAAAACATTTATACCCTTGTTTTCCTAACACTCTTTTCATTAATCTGTGTTATGTTCGACCAATGCTACTTCATGATTATGCTTCAATGCTTATACTTTCCAACACCCTTTGTAGGATGGATATTGATTAAGCTTTATAGGTCACGATTATCTGACTTAGGAAAGAAAGAGGTAAACAAATACCGTAGCTTTCTTGTTATTTCATAACGCAGTTTGACTGAAAATCAAGATCAATTTAGCTCTTAATATTTTTTGATATTAAAATTAGTTCTAACTTGAGCAATGTTCTTAACTTCTTTTACAATGTTATTCAATGATAATAACAAACACTCATTAATAGAGAGTTCTTTTTATGAAAATAATGAGGAATAATGGAAGCAATCTAAAATCAAAAATTATAAGGACCCTTTCTAATGATATTACTGACAGTTCTTATCATTGTAATGGATGCATTCTTATCTCTAGGAATTTAATTTTGGTTTGAATTATCCTAAGACTATTCAAACTCCCAAATCATTGGAACTTGGAATTCATGAGTCTTTATAAACTCAATTATTTTCTTGAGATGCTCTCCTTTGGGTTACATATGGACTGATTTAAGATGCAACAATCAGGATAAAGAGTGGGCATGATCATCATCTTGAAAAGGCATTGCATAAATTATGTAACAACTTATCGGAATATTATCCACATAGTTCCATAAATCAAATATTTTTCATATCCCATCCAACTCATTTTTGCTTATCTTTTTCCATTTTGTAATTCCTTATTTTGATTATTTCATCATAAATCAAATATTTTGATTATTTCATATGGATGGGCATATTCCTTTAATAGAGAGTTTTAATTTAGTACCAGAAATAGAAATGGATTCTAATCCTATAGCAAGTGAAGGTAGGAAGTTCAACTCAAACTCAATTGAAAAGTGAGGTTTGTAATCATTTCAATAAAACTTCATCAATGGACAAAGTAGAAAAATCTGAATGTAAATATTGTCAGAAGAAGTTGGCTGGGATTTCAAAAGGTGAAACCTCTCATTCAAAAAGACATATGCATTCATGTAGTAGAAGGAAGATGTATTAGGAGGTCAAACATTTTTGAACCCTAACCTTATGAGATTGAAGAATAAAATGACCACATCTTATGATAGAAATAATTAAAGTTTTTTAAGGGCTTCTATGGTAATTGGTGATGAAAATCCATTATCTATCCCTGATGTCAAAAGATTTAAGATATTTTGCAACTCACTACAACTAACCTTCTAGGTTCCAAGTGGAAATACATTGAATAAGGACTCTATAAAGATATATGAGGGTAGGAAAAAAAGTTTTTCAAAGCATTGTCAAGTAATAAAGGACGGATTGCCATTACAACAAACATGTGGACAGTCGATAACCAAAGAAGGGATTTATGATGGTGACAATACATTATGTTAACAATGATTGGACTTTATGTAATAAACTTTTAGGGCAATTTATATTCTTTAATATTGTTTTCATTTATATGTCGACACAGTATACAAGTGAAAAATTAGCAAATGTGTTAGGAGACTGTTTGATAAATTTTAATATCGATAGTAAATTATCCACTATAACAGTCGACAATTTTAGCACGAATGATGTTATAATTAAAAAGTTAAAGAATAAGATATAGGTTAGGAGCTTATTAGTTAGTGGAAGGTTATTCCATATGTATTTTTTTGCGCATATTCTGAACTTGATTATAAATAATGGATTGGATATCATAAAGGAAGGAATAGATTCGACTAGGAATAATATAGTATATTGGAGTGCAACATCTAAAAGAGTTGACAAATTTAAAGAAACTGCACGATTTCTATGCATTCTGAGTATGAATATATTAGCTTTGGATTGTCTAACCAAATGAAACTCAACCTTTAAAATGTTGGAGTCGACAGTCCAATGTGTTGATAAGTTTACTAGGTTGAGAAAAAAAGACAATCAAGACATTTGCATGCCTATAGAAGAGTCATAGGAGTTGGCTAGAGAACTTTGCGAGAAGTTGCAATTATTTTATAATGTGACTGAATTGTTCTCGAGAACAAAATATCTAACTTCTGACTGTTGTTTTAACACTATGTGTGAGATAAAGAATGATTTATTTGATTGGATGTTTGATTCCAATGATGTCATTTAGGCTATGATCAGGGAGATGATGGAGAAATTGAATTCTTATTGGTCTATAGATGAACATATTGTTGTAGTCTTATCTGTGTTGGACCCGAGATACGAGATGGAGTGAGTTACTTTTATATGTAACGTGTTATATGGTAATCGAGTCTAAGCGCTTGAAAATGTCATTAAACAATTCTAGTATGAATTGTTTAATGATTATCAACTCCAAATGGACAAAATTCATGATTAGGATCATAGTAGTTTAGTCTATTCACTCCGGATTTAGTTTTAAGTTCAGGCCCATCTTCTAAGAGCAGTTTGTTAGTTTCACTTTCAAAATTTATTAAAGAAAAACGACTATGAACAATATAATAGAATTAGATAAATATTTGACCAAAGATTGTGTGATCGAAGTTGAAAGAGTGCATTTTGATGTATTATTATGGTAGAAGAGTTATGAAAATAATTTTTCAATTATGCAAGTAATTGCACAATACTTATTAGCAATTACATCATCCATTGTTACTTTGGTGTCTACTTTTAACACTAGTGATCGGGTTATTAGTCCTCGTCATGCTTAATTTCATCTTTGTACTATAGAAACTCTTACATGTGCTCGAAGTTGGTTAGATGATGAATATATTAAGGTAAATTATTTTCTTTTTGATATATCAATTTCATCTATTTTTGTATTATCTTAAATAATATTGTTTTTAAAATTTTCTTTAATACAACCATATGTATTAATGTGGAGGTGACTAGTCATACTTATTGACAAAGTGGATATTATTTTGATAAAATATTTAAAGACGAAGGTATATTTAATTATTTGTTAATTATTAATTATTACGATGTCCTTAATATTCCTTTAATTTTAATATTAATTTACTAAATATAATGTTTATACATATATATAAAGTGATACAAACTATTGATGATTTTGACTACAATGATTAACTACTCTCTTAGTCTATCTAATCTCTACCCTCCCCAGTCTCAATATCTAGTATCCAATATCCAGTCTCCATCATGATTTTGTGAATTGTATCATTTTTGGTAAAATGATTTAGATAATCATTTATGTATAATTAGGATTACTATAATTAATGAATTTTGTTTCATCCTTGTCATTTTATCAATATATGTAGTTTTTATATGTTCATTTTATCAATTCAATAATGGCCTCATCTTTCACAATTTTTAAAATGTTCTTTTATTTTAAGGTTCGTAAAAGCTTAAAAAATACCAAAAGGAATGCTCTTTCAAAGAAAACATTTTTGTAGTAACATATACAAAATATTCAAAAACTTCAACTTTTGAAATAAATAAGTGAAATAGAAGAATCTTCTAATGCTAAAATAGATACTTAAACAGTAGGTACAATTGTAGAAACATTTGAACAATATAGAGATTACACTCAAGAAACTCTTATTAATAGAAAATGCTTTAAAAGATCCAGAATAATATGTTTTCTATAAATTCTTATAGTGGATTTAATATGACATTATTAGAAAAAAAGGTTTAAAAAACACCACATGTTTTATGGTATTAATCTTAAAGAAAGAGCCTTAAATATTAGTCTAATTACTAATCAAATAATGATTCCTCTATTATCTAAAAAAGATATTTCTCAAAAACTCGATCACATTCCCAAAGAAATTAGGGAAAAAATAGGATGGGTGCATATAGGATCCATACAAATGATAAGTAAATATACTTCTAGAGAAGAAATAGATAATCCTATACATTTAACAATAGTAGATGATCAAATTCGTAATAGAAAAGAAACTTATATTGTAATTTTGGGTGGAAATTTTGGAATCAAAAACTTTTGTTTAATATCTATCCTAAGATGGGTTATAATATACAAGATAAAGATTTTATTAGGAAACTATCTTTAATTCAAGACTTAAAAGAAAGGATTTAATTAAAGATGGTAATATACATTATTCTATTACCTACATGATATCTTATGCCTTATCTAATACTCATCATACATCATATTTTGCATAAACGATATTATTGACTTAAAAAAATTTCTGAAGTTGAAAGAATATATCCTCCTTATATATACAAATGTAAAAGAGATTGAAGATGATTTTTCATTAGATTTACAACAAAAAACCTTAATAACTTCTCATAATAAAGTGTTACTTAGATTATCTTATTCATAAGCTAGTATTTTGAGTAGTCAAAGATATGTTAATACTTTGATAAGAGCAAACAGAAAGATAGTTCAAATTATAAAAATAAAGGAGAATATTTTGATGGTACAAATTATGTTCCCTCTAATATCTTGATTGATACTAGGACTAATGGAAGTTACATTAATCATAATCTACTAAATAATTTGATAAGTTTCTAACTAAATGAACTTAATCAATATATAAATTTCAATGGTGAAGTACATCAGATAGATATCACCATAGAAGCCACTATTAAGATATGAGACCATAAAATATTTATAAGTAATGATTTGAAAATTGGACTAGACCAACTAGTTAGATTTAAAAATACAAACCGACCTGATTTATGGTCCAATTTATATTTATAACCTTTTTGCGTAAAAGTCAGTCGGTTTCTTAAAAACTGTTCAGTTTTCTTTTAAAACTAGTTAATAAATCACTCAGTTACCTTTTAAAGCATGTGGGACCCAACACCAACCCATGTTTATCGTTGTCTGTGTCAATGTTTTGACATTTCATTACAATATAAGAATTTCAATAAAATTTTCCTTTTTAAGTCTTTCACACAATTTAATTAATAAATTATAATTTTAAAATTTTATATTTTATTTATTTATGTATATTTTAATTAAAATTTTATTTTTAAAATAAAATACTATTTTTATCCTTAAAAATGCTAAATTTATTGAATCTCACCAATAAGTTATATTTCTATCTCTTTATATTTTAATTGAAAATTTTTAAATTATTATTTTTAAAAATTAATTATTATATTTATCATGAATTTGTTTAATAAATTAAATTATTAATTAGTATATATAAGTAAATTTGCTTAAAATAATTTAAGAATGTGTTAAAAATAATATTTAAACTATAAAGAGTATATTTAAAGGACATTAAAAAAATTAGAATAAAGTTAAAGTCATCCCTATTCACTTTCTCTAAACATATTTTAACTTTTATGAGCCTTTAAATAAATGATAATATAGAAATACAATTATTATTATTATTTTAAAATTTATGTTAGATTTAATCTTAGTTTAAATTATTATATTTATTATATATTAATATGCATTATTAGTGTATTTTTTATTTCAATAAAGAATTTTATTTTATAGTAAAATTTCACCTATTCTTATAATTTTTATTCTTATTTATTACATATCATTTTTAATGGTTTAATACCGGTTGAACCTCTAAACCTTAATTTTTTTTGACCAGTTTGATATCCAGTTCGGTTTGTAAAACATTGCTTATAAGACTATTAGTTGAAAATGAAAAATTCAATTTAGACATACTAATAGGAACAAGTTTTCTCGAAAAAGTTCGACATTACAATGTAGCTTAATGTGGAATACAACAATCTTATAACAATAATGTAATTTATATTCCTAGATAATGACTACTCCAATTAGCACTTATAAAGATTATAGGGCTGAATACTTTGCTACCTATATAGACAGTAGAGTTAATTCTTGTTTATGTAAAGCAAGTTGTTTTCCTTTACAATATCATGCAACTTTAAAAAATATAATAGAATTAGATATTTCTAATAATAAAATACATTTATCCAAAGGTATTGATTGGCCTAAAGAGTAATAGCCAATATTAAATAGTCGTTAGTGCATGACATAGCTGTAGCTAGTACGTTAAGACAGTAAGTACTAGTAATTACTATTGTTTTATTATCCAACTTGTAGATTGATTGTAATTTTAATTAAGGAAACTAAATTTAACAATTAATTAAATAAGTAGCACGAATCTAAGCAAATGATTGATGACATTTAATTAATTACCGATATCAAATGATTAGTACCTAGGATTCGAATCCTCCTAAACCCTTAACCGATTGATTCCTAAGGAATGCTAGTAGCTAATCTTGAGTCTATCAACACCTAATCCTAAGGTCTCTAAACAAATTACTCAAGTTTAAACTTATAGGCTTGCTTTACTTTGTTATAAATCCCTCTACTAGGTTTGACCCTATGTTAGAAGAATTACGTATCCAATCCTAGGCTTTCTCAATCGCTAAGTATGAAATCGGATTTAAGTCTAAAAATTATATTCATAGATAGTAATAAGAACATATAATTGGATCTCAATAATTAACAAATGCAATTGCAATCATAAATTAATCAAATCATTGTGTGAAATCAACTAGGTTCATCTGACATATATACTAACCAAAAATTTAGCTATAGATTGGTTAACACGAAATCACATCCATATATACAAAAATCTCCCTATACATTCTCTATTGTGTATTCTGATAATGTAAATGTCCGATCTTGAGTTATGATGAATCCCTTAATAAAAATCCCACGTCTTTTGCTCCTCAAGCTCCGAATCACCTCTAAGATCACCTATGAATGTCTCTAGACATTCCCAACTACTCTCTCTTGTCAATTAGCTTCGAAAATTTGAATTTATAAGAAAAAATTGAATTTTGGGTCATGCATGCTTATGTGCACATCCGTGCTATGAGCGTTCATAATCGAGGTACGTCGAATATCGCAAAAGTACACGATTGAGCATTTATTCCAAATTGCTATTTTTTTAGTTTTAGCTGCATTTTTGTCTGGTTTCTTCTCCTTTAAGTCCATAGAGGCAATTATAACTTGTAAACACAATTGAAGCATATTAAGTACCAAATATATAACAAAAATATCAAATATCAAGCAAAATACATCAACATAGGCGTCAAAATATAGTCAAATATTTATCTCTTAAATATCCCCACACTTAAGGTTTTACTTGTCCTCAAGTAAACCATAATCAAAATTATAAATTTCACAATATCAATCCTTCACCAATTTCAACATGTCCGTTCATACTATACATCATTATATCCTAAATTAACATACAGTCAGAGTCAAGTTATAATATAATTAAATTCTTAAGTAATATTAATAGTAATCACATCAACAATCGCATTGAAATCAAAAACATAATTCTTTATTCCCTCACCAACATTTCACTTAATTCACTCAGGTATTTAGGGTAAAAAGTATCAAAACTCTCAATCAATGCATAGTAAAATTCTTATCATAGGCTTGCAATAAAATCACAACTCCACCGCTTATATACAAACTAGAAAAAAAAATCAAATGGTCTTTGTATAGGTTGTAATAGGGCTTAGGTAAGCTATGACTGAGATAATAAAAACGTTTAATTAAAGGAAATTTACTGCGTAATATATTTCAAGATTTGTTTACAAATATACATAGGTCTTTTCATTGTGAAACTAATGGTACTACATACTTTTTTTCTCTTTTTTCTTTCTTCTCTTTCTTCTTCTTCTCATTTTTGTCCTCTTACCTTCTTTCTTTTATGCTATATTTTTCATAATAAATGTTTAGTACTACATTTCAAGAAATATTGGACCTTTCACAAATTTCAAATATCAACAAGTAAATAATGCAAATACCCTTAAGTTTCAAAATAATAACAGGCCTTCAAAGAAAAGTAGGAATAAGGATTAATATATGAGTTTAATAAATGAAAAAGGTTGAGGCTCAACTTGGTTATTTCTAAAGGTCAATTTTTGGGTATGATAATTTTCAATGAAAAAGGCTTAAACAAATTGGTAAATCTAAGTGGCTTTATCATATTAACGTTTCTAATTTTTACAAATATGGTCTCAACATGCATAATACAAGCAAGTTCTAAAATTATCATTTTTTAAATATGATCACTCATATGAAAGAATAACAAGAGCTTTAAAAATTTTGAAAAATTGCTCTTAAGCTTAAAAGCTCAAGAAAAAGATGGGTATAGATGTGTAAATAATATGCAATATCACTCAACTTGAAAATATCAATGGTTACAAAAAATATGAATTAAAAAACTAATTTCATTCTAACCATCATCCTTTTGCATACCAATTGAAATCAATATTCAACAAGAAAATATAGTATTTATGGACAAATTCAACCAATTCAAGATATCAGTTAGTAAAACTTATAATCAGATTATGATCAACTTGAAGAAATCAGTTAAATATTTGTTAAACCCATCCCCACACTTAAAATTGGACGTTGTCCTCAATGTACATAATATAGTGAAACATTCACGTAAGAGGGTTGTTTAGAACTTTCCTGATTGAGGTGATTTCTTAATTTTGATCTATCCAATGTTAATCGAACCTTACAAACATAAAATAAAAGAAAGGATAAAAAGAAATAAACGAACTAGGAAATAAAATAAAATAATTGAAAATAATTAAATAATCATAAAAATACGAAAGTAACATAACAAAAAGAAAATCCTAAATCTTAGGTTGCTTCCCAAGTAGCACTTGTTTTACGATAACTAGCTCAATGTAATCTTTTGCTCACAATGGTTCAAACAAATCATGTGATTGTAGCGTTACTATAGGTTTTATAACCTATAAGTAAGCTACTTGACTATGCTTTATACCATCTTTCTTCCTCATCTTCTTTTTTCAGTTATTCTTTTGAAGTTGTGGCTTTTCAGGTGGGTCTTTATGAGTATAACTTTGCTCAACTTTTTTCACAAGATCCCTTTATCTGGATAGTGTCCACAAATTTAAAGGGATTTCTTTTTACCATCATACACTTTAAATGAAACCCTTTCATCCCCCACTCTCGGAGTTAACTCGCCTCCATCAATGTCTATAAGAGACCAGGCGGTGGCTAAAAATGGTCTTCCTAGGACAATGGGTATTTCTACATACTCTTTTATATCCAAAATGGTGAATTAGTTGGAAAGGTGAACTTATCTTCTTTAACTAGTACATCGTTAATGATACCCTTAGCATGGTGGAGTGATCTATTAGCCATTTGTACACACATCTTGGTTGGCATTAATTCACCTAGTTCCATCTTCTTGCTTAAAGAATAAGGCATCAAATTAATTTCGGCTCCTAATTATGAAAAAACCTTACTGAATTTAACACTACCTATTGTATAAGGAATATAAAAATTCCCTAGTTCAACTCGCTTGTGTGGTAGTATTGCTACTTCGTTAGAGCTTTCTTTACTTGACTCTTCCTTCTCCAACTTCTTCAGTTCCTCTCTAATTGATGAGATCTCTTCCAATAATTCTAAACTCTTTGTTCTATGGAAGGATATTGTCATAAGGAAGCTCTTTTATGAGTTTCTTCCATAAACAAATGATATAGCCTAACTCGACTTCCATTTCTTTTCTCTTGGATTGCATAGAGTTCAGAATAAAGCGTTGAGAGTTAAGAGTTCTTGAATTGATTCCTATTTAGTTCATTAACCGCTTCAGAGTGATTCTCAGTGGTCACCTCTTCATCTTCTTCCTTGCGGACCTTCTTTGCTCTAGACCGGGTGATTGCCATTATCCTTTCCCTTGGATTTGTTTTAGTTGTACTTGGCAAACTCTCTTTTGGTCTCTCTACCACAGATTTGGCCGGTTGGTCAAATTTTATCTCTAAGTTTTGCATGGATGCTTCGTTAAACTGGAGTTTTGTCTTTGAATCTTAAATAAATCCCAGAATTTTCTCGTCCATATTCGAGGTCCTTATTTGTGATGTTTGTGCCTGAAATTCTGTTAGAGGGTTATTTTTTTGTTGTCTTTGATTCCCCCATGAAAAGTTAGGGTGGTTCCTCCACCCTAGATTATACATATTGTTATAAGGATTATTTTGGGTTCTCGTAGCATTACCCAAATCATCTACATATTTGGTTTAATCAAATTGACAATCTTGTCCTCGATGATCTAACCCACACGACTCATAATTCATCACTCTTCCTTGTGGAGCTATAGTAAAATTTTCCATCTTCTTACTCAGGGCTTCCGCTTGATTTATCAATCTTGTTACTACATTTAATTCATAAACTCTTTGTGGCTTACTAGTGGTTCATTCTTTAGCTAAGCATTATTGATAGTTGTTCATGGCTATATCCTCGATCAACTCTTGGTCTGCTTCATGTGTCTTGTTATTGAGCATCCCCCTAACTGTTGTATCAATAGACTATCTAGTGTTTTGATTTATTCCATTGTAGAATGTTTGGATTGCATCCTTAAAGGTAATCCATGATGTAGATATCATTGAAGCATCTCCTTAAATCTCTCCTAAGTGTCGTATATTGATTCCCCTTCAGTTTGGGAGTAAGATGAGATGTCATTCCTCAGTTTTGCAATCTTTGCAGGTGGAAAATACTTTAGTAAAAAAAATTTCGTGACTTGATTCTAGGTGGTAAGTGATGAACGTGGCATAGAATTAAGCCACTGCTTTGCTTGTCCTCTCAAAGAGAAAGGAAATCGACACAATTTGATGGAATTGTCATTTGCTTTGTTTATCTTGAATGTATTGCAGATCTTTAAAAGTTATAGATGTGCATGTAGGATCTTTGTCTCGTAGTACGTCAAACTGAACTAACCGTTGCATTATCTGAATGATGCTCAGCTTAAATCTTGAAATTATTGCTTGTATAGTCGATCTCATAATGCTAGATTTTGCGTCATTTAAGTCTGGCTTAGCATAATTGAACATCGTTCATAGTTGGTCCACCATATTGCACGATCCCTCAGTATCTGCGTGACCTTCCAAGTCCTCAATCCGACAATATAGTTTAAACTCCCTAAGGTTTGTTCTTCGATGATTTGCTACGCATGGTTCTTTCTATCTCAGGATTTATGTCAAGTAAGTTCTCAGTGTTACTCTGGGTCATAAACTAAGCTGGAGTCTAAATCTAAAATTAAAGAAATACACTAACTAATAACAACAAATCAAATAATGTAAAAAAATAAAATAAAGCAATAAAACAAACAAAATCATGTAAAATAAAACAAACAAATACAACAAAACAAACAAATAAAATTCATGTCTAGATTAACAAAACTAAAATGTTCCTAATATCACCATCCCTAGCAATAACACTAAAAACTTGATTGACCTAAAGCATAATAGTCAATTAAATAATCACAAATGCACAACGTAATTGTAGCTAGTACTGGCAAGTACAGGTCCATCCCATGAAGATTGTAAGTACTAGTATACTATTGTTTTATTATCTAACCTACGGATTGATTGTAATTTTAATTAAGGAAACTAAAATTAATAATTAAAGTAAACAAGCAACACAAATCAAAGCAAAGGATGATGACACTTAATTAATTACTGATATCAGATTATCAGTACCTAGGCTTTGAATCCCCTTAAACTCTTAACTGATTAATTATTTGTCATGCAATTATGTTGTTGATTAATTGGACCGTGGAGCTTCCTAAGGTATGCTAGTAGCTGATCATGAGTCTACCAACAACTAATCTTAAGGTCTCTAATTGAATTACTCAGGTTAAAACTTATATGATTACCTTACCATGTTATGAATCCCTCTATTAAGTTTAAACCTATTCTAAAAGATTTATGTCGTCCTATCTTTAGGATTGCAAACAACTTTTTCAAATTATAGTGGATCTATCTAAACCTAGGATTTTTCAACTGCTAAGTATGAAATCAAATTAAAGTCTAAAAAATCATATTAATAGACAGTAATAAGAACAGATAATCATATCTCAATAATCAAAAAACGCAATTGCATTCACAAATTAATCAAATCATTTTTTAGAATCAACTAGGGTTCATTTGACCTAGATACTAAACAAAAATTTAGTCATACATTGGTGAACACAAAATCACATCCATATATACAGAAAATAAAATAGAAAACATCAAAATCATAATTCTAAATCTCCTTGTATGTTCTCTATCGTGTATTATGACAATGTAGACGTTCGATCTTGCATTTTGATGAATCTCTCAATAAAAATCTTGCATCTTTTACTCCTTAAACTCTAAATCACCTCTAAATGTCTATGGATGTTCCCAGTTACTCTCTCTCCTCAATTAGCTCCGAAACGAGTATCAAATGTCAATCAAAATGCATCAAATATGTGTGTCAAAAATAGTCAAATATTCATTTATCAGGTATTCATCAACCCTAAATACTATTAGGATCATTTTTAATAAAATGTCCACCATTTTACTTTTATGATATCAGAACTAATATCCTTCTAGGAATTGATTTATGTAATTATTTCATAAAATATTATTTGATACTATTAAACAAGAAATACATTTTAAAACTCCTTATAGTCATCGGATTATAGTTAATAAAATAAAAAACACCTATGCTCGATCTACCCTAGTTATATTTAAACCTTGTATAGCTTAGCTTGGTGTAGGATATAAAGAAACACCGATCCTTCCAAAAGGAAAACCTTCAATGAAAATAGAAAATATTATAGAAAATAAGTATCAACAAATAAAAACATCAAAGATGGATTAGAATTAGTAAAACAAAAGATAAAGAAAAATTACTTTAATAATCCATTACAATTTTGGGAGAAAAACATATAAGAAGCAAACTTAGAAATGGTAGATAAATAAAGATTATTAGAGTTACTGTTATGAGATATAATTTAGAAGATTATAAATAAGTAAAAAAAACAACTTCTTCAACTAAAAAAAATCTAAAGATAATTAGGCCTAGTAAATCTCCTCACACTTCCCTTGCTTTTATGGTTAGAAACTATGTAGAACTAACTAGAAATAAAGCTAGAATGGTAGTAAATTATAAAAAGTTAAATTATCATACAGTATTTCTAAATTTGCTTGTAATAGTGGATTTTGACAGATAAGAATGAATAAAGATAAGATTCCATATGCTACTTTCTCTACTCCACAAGGTCTTCAAGATCCTTTACAGATACTCAACAACAATATCATATAATTGAAAAAGAACTATTGGTGGTAGTAAAAAGATGTAAATTTTTATTATTTTTTATTGCCTAAAAGATTTTTATTAAGAACTAATAATATGTCAAGGCTTTTGTACAAAATAATTTGCATTCTAAACCTGAATATAAAAGATATATTATGTTGGACCCCGTCTCCGAAGCCCAACATCGGAAGCATAAAAGCATAGAAGGCCCAAAACCGACAACTTACAGGACATAATTTGCAGAACTTCAAATAGATATTTCAGATCAGCTTCTTCAGGACAACTGTTCCCCATATCCTAACGATTCCAACGCCACCAAAGACGCTCAATTTGGATTAGAAATGGGAAATTATGACCAAAACACTGACTTAAAGAAAACCAACTAAGACTGGATACTCTACCTGAATTCATGTCAGAAATTGAAAGTCTTAGAGGCTAAATTGTTGATCGACTTCTTCAGATAAATTGTAGATCGATCAATTGGAGCTTTATAGCTCAAGATATCTCCAAATTACTGAAGCATAGTCAGACTTTAACAACCAATCATCATACTATGTTTCAATCCACCTTTCTGAATCTAATAACACTACCGCTCAACCAGGTATGAAGAGATAGAAAATTTTCTTAGAAGTCCAACGCTTCTAAAATCAGGTCGATTGGAGCTCGAACTAAAAATTTATGGCCAAAAGAAGGAAGAGAGGTCGGTCGGTTACGAACCGACCCCAAAGGACGCGCATCAGGCGCATGGGTGCGCGAGCCCCAGACTCACCCGAAGGACGAGCGACCGAGCGCCTGGATGCTCGACATGCGAGAGCTCAGCATGCGAGCGCTCGGGAGCTCGGCCGGCGAGCGCTCGGCACGTGAGCGCTCGGGAGCTAGGGCCCACGAGTGCTCGGCACACGAGCGTTCGGGTGCCCGAACGAGCGCTCGCCCCCGCACCCCTCGCCCGACCTGCCAAGCGAATCTGACTCTTCTGACTTCTAACCCTCATATCTTTTGACACCGAACTCCAAATTTAAAAAACTTGGTGTCTATGGAAAGATAAAAAGATGCTCTACAACTTCTAGGAGATTATAAGGGCAACTTCCAACTTTATAAGGGTCGAAAATGGACTCAAAGCTTCTGTCTGAGATTTGCCATTTTGGCAGCACCTGCTCTTAACCTTAACAACTCACCTCTTCCAATTAACACATCTATAGATAGCTCGTTATACATCATGGGAAAGCTCTACAGCTCGCCTACAACTATCGAGAAGGCTAATGATCACATTTGATCTATAGCAATCAAAATTTGACCTAAAGCACAACGTACCCAAAAACTAACCCTATGAACATATCAGCCCAGAAATTTGCAACACTTATGCCCAACTTCAAAACTCATAAACATTTGCAAATTTCCAATGAGCTATTCAAAGCGAACTCCAACAGTAACTCAAAAATGAATAAATGCACATACACATTCCTTTACAAGGTCATAAACAATTTGCAACCCAACACAAACACACAAGGAAGAAAATACCAGAGTTCTCATTCTCTTTTCCAATCATAATAAGAGTTCATGCATAGCTTTAGTTACATAACAGCATATTCATCATATCCATCAAGAATCAAGTACAAGATACAAAATATATGAGATGCTCATGTTTGATATGCTTATAAAGCTATCTAAAAGCTAGTTACTAACTTAATACAAAAGTATCTAAAGTCTTGGAGTTTTTCCGATGCCTTGCATGGTTCAGCGCTTGACTTGATTTGCACCTGACGAGGGAGAGTGGGGTGAGCAAACACGGCTCAGTGGCTAACACGTTTATAGCCATCGAGTAATGAGTCATACAACACATAATCAAGAATCCAAAACATTAGCAATTCACATATCATGCATAAATAACCAACCTTATCACATAAAGCACAATCAACCAAAATCATCACATAAAGCATAACGTGAAATCTTCTATCAGTTGTAACACATATTTTGCAACACAAACATTATGAAATGCACACAATTGACTCGAGAGTTTCATAAAAACAACGGATAAATCGAAGTTTATCGTAAACAAGATGAGTCCGATTTCTCAGGATCTCGTGGTCTCAAGCGGGCAGCCGGGAGAAGGCTAGGGGTCATCGTGCACGAGACAAACGAAACAGGTTCTCTCTCGCCGAATCACAACCAATCTATGCTCAATCATTCAATCGCAAAAATGGCATTTTTGTGCTTCTTTCCGTTTATCGATTTAGCATATTTCCACACTTTGCATTTATTTCAAAGGTAACATATCACATTTCAGTATACATTCTCAATTATTCATCAAAATTCAACATTTACGAAAATTTAAGCAAATTACACACATCAATGGGTTACCCATCACACAACAACCATAAACACATTACCCACCTAAATGTCAAAATCCAAGCTCAAGATTGCCCTTCCTCTCTCTCTTGAGTGAGGTTTTCTTGGTTCCCTTCAATTAAACAAATTTCCATTCAATAAATACATTCCAACGAAAGTTATAACATTCAAAATCAAACAAAGATAAAATCAACTTTAACCTAACCTACCCATGGGCTATCTATGCTAGACTAACCAAAACCTTAACGTAGAAATCCCAAAATTTATTTGATTTTACCTTTCTCTTCTTCCTTCGTTCAATCCCTACACAAACCCTAACCTCCATTTTATCCCCTTCTTGGATCTAACCTAAGCAAAGATATAACTTACCTCTAACAAGTAGATTTCTCTTCCTTTTTCTTCTTCTTTCGTCCTCCCTTCAAGCTTCCGACGACTCTTTCCTTCTTTCTTCTTCTAGCTCACATTTTTTTTCTCCTTCCCTTTCGGTTCTACGACAACTTCTTCTCTTTTCTTTCTAATTCATTTATTTCTAATGCCCATTCCTTCCAAAAATGCCCTCCACTTATAAGGACTTTCCCAATTTGCCCTTACTTTTGTCTTATATGGCTCTACACTTACAAGCCTACTACAATTAAGCCAACTTAATCCTAACCCTTCATTCTAATTTCAAATTTCTAATTCCCATTCTAACCTTGCTAATTCCAAGACTTAACTATTAAAACATATAATAAAACAATTAAAGCAAAATAGGGATTAAATAAAAGTAATCAAATAAAAAAATAAATAAAATAAAATAAAAAAATTTTGGGGCCCAATAATTCTCCCCTCTTAAAAGAATTTCTTCCTCGAAATCCTTACCTGAATCCATGAAGAGGTATGGGTACTTCTCCTTCATGGCTTCCAAAGGCTCCCAAGTTGCCTCCTCGATCGAATGGTTTCTCCACAAGACCTTAACCAGCTTTACAATCTTATTCCTTAACACCTTTCCCTTTGAATCTAGGATCTCCACCGGTTGCTCCTCATAAGTCAAATCTTCCCTTAACTGAACCTCTAAAAGTTGCACTATATGAGAAGGATCTGATCGGTACTTCCTCAACATCGAAATGTGGAACACATTGTGAATCTTAGATAACTCCAATGGCAAATCTAACTTATAAGCCAAAGGCCCAATCCTCTTATTGATCTCATACAGGCCTATGTACCTCGAGCTAAGCTTTCCCTTCCTACCAAATCTTAGAACACCTTTCCATAGAGAAGCTCTAAGAAACACCTTGTCTCCCACTTCAAATTCCATCTCTTTCTTATGGGCATCCGAGTAGCTCTTCATCCTATCTTGAGCTACTTTAAGCCTCTTTTTTACCAATTTAATTTTATCAACTGTAACTTGTACCAACTTAGGTCCTACAAACTTTCTTTCACCTTCCTCATCCCAACAAATAGGAGTTTTACATCTCCTTCCATACGAAGCCGCATAAGGTGCCATCTGAATTCCCGAGTGATAGGAATTATTATAGGCAAACTCAATTAAAGGTAGGTGATCATCCTATGAACCTTTAAAATCCATAGCACAAGCTCTCAACATTGCCTCCAAATTCTGTATCGTCCTCTCCGATTGTCCGTCAGTCTGTGGACGGAAAATCGTACTAAAATGCAATTTAGTCCCTAAAGCCTCCTGCAAGCTTTCCTAAAATCTGCAGGTAAACCTAGGATCCCTATTAGAAACTATCGAGCTTGGAATCCCATGAAGTTTGATTACCTCATCCACATACTTCTTATCCAAAACATTCAAAGAATTTGTCTGTCTAATTGGCAAGAAGTGTGTTGACTTGGTCAACCTATCAACAATCACCCATAAGGCATCATGCTTTTTGCTAGTCCTCGGTAATCCCATCAAAAAATCCATTGTAATCTTCTCCCATTTCCTTTCCGGAATCGGCAAGAGATTAAGCTTGCCTGAAGGTGCTTGGTGTTCAGCTTTAGCCTGCTGACACACTAAACATCTTTTAGCATACTCTGCCACATCCTTCTTCATTCCCTGCCACCAAAAATGCTCTTTCAAATCCCGATACATCCTAGAACTCCCTGTATGCATTGCATAAGGAGCATTGTGCGCCTCATCCAGAATCTCATCCTTCAGCTCCAATATGTCTGTAATGTTAGAGTAGTGCCCTAAAGGCAATCGCCTTTAGCGCATTTTGTACAAAGTTGTGTACAAACTTTATAAATAAATAAAGAAAGGCATATTTCATTAATTTGATGTTCATTATTTATGAACTGATATTGATCAATAAGCAAATTAATGAAGTCCATG
>JANZLF010000005.1:22888122-22898979 GCA_026546835.1 Erythroxylum foetidum | reverse complement strand
TACGTAAGTCTTATATAAATCCCGCATAAACCTCGCGTGAGTCTCACAAAATAAATAGTTAAAATTTTATGAGACAGAATAAGATAAAATAATATTTAACAAAAAGATCTTATTCGACCGCAGGATACATAAATGAAAGGACTCTCCAATTATAACTTTCCAACGCGAGACAAAACCTTGAAGCAAACTGCAACGCTTCAATATCATGTCGGTCATTGACATTGAGAATAGCGTTAATATTCGAGCGCGTTGAATTTCCCTTATCTGACCCAGTGTCCATCTCGGCCTTCAAACATTGACCAGGCAAGAGTCTAATTATTTCAATATAACCACATGTACAGATCTTCTTGTTAAGTAGGTTTTAGGTGTATTACTTTGAAAATTAGGTATGAAAATGACAAAAAAAAAAAACAAGAGACAATTAACATGCATTAATTAGACTATGATCCGTAGAAGATATATCGCTTATGACTAACTAAAGAATATATGTTCTGAACAAAGCATTCATGTCATAATATAATATAGTATAATTAATTATTCTGCGTGCGTTTGATCAGCAACTATTATGCTGTGCTATTGGTTTAGATGAAATAATAGAGCAGCTTGGTGTGAAAGAGAAGTTGGGATAGCCTGGGAAGCATGTTAAATATGGTAAGCCAATTCGCTTGCTTCCACGAAACATCCATCAAGTTCTCTCATTGCTTCCCGCAAGTCTTTTTAAAGCTCTTCCTCGTAACAAATCAGTATATTCTTCCAAGCAACTCTTGTTCTTCCTTTACAATCCTTTCGTTTTCTTTGGAATTAAGCTGTCAAGTGTCAGCTCTAATTAACGTTGAAGAAGTTATCAATGGGTAATCCTATTTCTCCAACTGGTGATGTCTCCAAGACAAGTAAAGGTCTTCCCATTGAGACCCAATTCAAGCTTCCCTCTCCTTTGCCTTCTTGGCCTCCAGGTACTAAATCTCCATTGTCAAGCTTGTTAGTGATCAGATGCATCTATCTTGTCAACCAGTATTAGTAATAATTTGTTCTTTCCATTTTATAGGTGAAGGTTTTGCAAGTGGAACTATTGATCTTGGTGGACTTCAAGTCAGACAAATATCAACTTTCAGCAAAGTTTGGGCCACGCATGAAGGAGGACCAGACAACCTGGGAGCTTCATTCTTCGAACCCTCCCAAATCCCAACAGGTTTCTTCATGCTCGGTTGTTACAGCCAAGCCAACAACAGGTCACTCCATGGTTGGGTTCTAGTAGCCAAAGACAAGGAAGGTTCGGCTACACTGGAGAAGCCAATAGACTATACTCTAGTATGGAGTAGTGAGTCTTTGAAAATCAGCCAAGATGGTATTGGTTATATCTGGTTACCAACGCCGCCAGATGGTTATAGAGCTGTAGGCCACGTCGTGACCACCTCATCAGAAAAGCCTTCGCCGGAGAGAGTACGGTGTATCCGGTCAGATCTCATCGAACACTGTGATATAGAGTCGTGGATATGGGGACCAGGCAAAGAGAGTGACCCTAATGGTTTTAATATCTTTAGTTTAACGCCTAGTAACAGAGGAATACAAGCTATGGGTGTCCCTACTGGTACATTTCTTGCTCGAAATGGCGCTGGGTCAATTTCCTTGGTATGTTTGAAGAATTTAGGATCAAACATTTCATGTATGCCGAATCCAAGTCAAATTCAGGCCTTGTTTCAGACTTATTCTCCTTGGATCTATCTCCATCCCGATGAACAATACCTACCATCTTCAGTGAGTTGGTATTTTGTGAATGGGGCATTGCTATACACGAAAGGACAAGAGTCCAATCCTGTACCTATTGAAGCAGGTGGCTCAAACCTTCCCCAAGGTGGTTCGAACGATGATGCCTTCTGGATAGACCTTCCTGTCGATGAAGGGTCTAAAGAGAGGGTTAAAAAGGGTGATCTAACCGACTCAGAGGTATATTTACACGTAAAACCAATGCTTGGTGCTACCTTCACTGACATTGCTATATGGATATTCTATCCCTTCAACGGTCCTGCCAAAGCCAAGGCTTCTTTTATCAATATTCCATTGGGGAGGATCGGAGAACACGTTGGTGATTGGGAGCACTTGACTTTAAGGGTCAGCAACTTTACCGGTGAGCTATGGAGTTTATACTTTTCACAACATAGTGGAGGTGACTGGATTGAGGCTCAGGACCTTGAGTTTCAGGATGGAAACAAACCAGTAACCTACGCATCTTTACACGGTCACGCCATGTACTCGAAGCCAGGGTTGGTTTTGCAAGGTAGTGGAGGATTTGGAATCAGGAATGATACTGCCAAAAGTAAGCTTGTCATGGACACAGGAGCGAGATTCTCCATTGTTGCAGCTGAGTACTTGGGCAAGACCATTTCTGAGCCTTCATGGTTAAACTATTATAGGAAATGGGGCCCAAAAATTAGCTATGACATTGCACATGAGCTCAAGGATATAGATAAAATATTGCCTGGCAAACTTAAATCTGCTTTCGAAAAGTTCGTCAAGAGACTTCCAAGCGAGGTTCTTGGAGAAGATGGACCTACTGGTCCCAAGTTGAAGAGAAGCTGGGACGGTGATGAAGTAGTAGGCTGAAGACAAAACTATGTATGACAGATATGGATTGATGTAGGAATTGGCCATTAATATACTGTTGCGAGAGTATAATCGTTGTACTCTCCGCATTACGCTTGCTTAAATATGTTTCTTAACCAGAAATAAATGAAATGAACATCACTTTAGAAGACTAACCTTGTATAGCTCGTCCATTATACTTGGTTTATCGGTAGATTCTTTTACTAGGTCATTTATATCTTAAATTCTCTTCTAGCTTACTTTGTTTTTGCTTTAGTTATATTTTTCTTTCCCTTTTGACCAGGTCCAGAAGAAAGACGAAGGTTATCGAGTTATAAGTTTAGAAACTTATACAGATCATGATCGTAGCAATGTTTCGAGAAATAATGCAATGAAAAACCATAAATCATAAGAAAACAACAGTTGGATCTTATCTCCAGCAATTATAAGAAATTATATGTTGTTTGTTGAATTCCATGATCTCAAAGAGGTTATCTAGCTAAACAAGAATTAATAACTCTAGTTGAAGATGCCATTAACTATAAATGCTTATATCCATTCAAGAATTTAGGATTTCGATTTTGACCGCTTCATACCGAAACCATATAGAAAATGAAAATAATCATGTTTTTAAAGGGTCAACTAAATTAATCTATCTTGTCATGCCCGGACTGGTCTAGCATCACCTTCACCTTGTCTACGTCGATCAAAATAATGCCCAGACGGGTCAGTTTTGTTCGTCTGTTTCGAAATAGACTGATGAAATGGACAAGGAATATACAACAGTAAATTTTTAGAAATGGAATAGAATAAATATTATTTAGTTTTTTTATTTATAAAAATTTCTAATATAATGTTAATATTCTGTTTGAAAACATTAATAGTATTATTATTATTATTATCATCTATTATCTGTTATCTTTTTCCTGTTATCTGCCGCATACTTTGTCTGATTGAACGAGTCAGTTGGCTGAGGTAAGGCTTGCTAATTTTTTTTGGCTTGAAGTTCAATAGCTTAGCTTAACAATGGTATTAATCTAGATATTTCCCTTTTTCTTTCCATTTCTTTCCAAAAGCTTGTGTTTACTATAAATAAATACTTTGATTTCTTATCACAAAATGAAACTTCAAGAATTCACACATTCACTTATGACTCTGATACCAATTCATTGATTCAATCCCTAAAATATTACAATTACAAATATTTTTGTTCATCTCCATCTCCAACTATCTTGCTTAAATATGTTTGATGTTATCTTTTTATTTTTGTTATTTAATAAAAATAAAAGCAAAAATAAAATATCTTTATAAGGAAAAATCAAGTCATAAAAGTATAAGAATAAACGAGAGGTTGCCTTGAAGAAGTAGTAGCAGAAACAAAATGCAATTACATTAGTCCTCTACGCAATAGCCCTATACGCAAAATGTAATTAAATATTACCATAATTTCAAAAGAAGAAGTATAGTACCGTAATTTCAAAATGTAATTACGCAATAGCAATCTACGCAAAATGTAACTTAGACGTAGAAATTTTAACACCGCAAAAAAGAAGAAGAAGAAGCATTAAACTCAAAATTTTAATTACTGTAACAAAGAAAAAGAAGAAGCATTAAACCCAGAAATTTTAGTACTGCAAAAAAGAAGAAGAAGCATTAAATCCAGAAATTTCAATATTGTAAAAAAGAAGAATAAAAAGCATCAAACTCAGAAATTTCAATACCGCAAAGAAGAAGAAGAAGAAGCATTAAACTCAGAAATTTCATTATAGCAAAGAAGAAGAAGAGCATTAAACCCAAAAATTTCAGGTTCAGAGTGAAGAGCAAAACCTAAAAAAAGAAGAAGAAAAAGAAACATTAAACTGCCGATGAGATTCAAGAACACAAACAATACAAAAATGGTCAAACCAGAAGAGACAACGAAATTAAAACAAATTAATCTACCTCATGCACCAAATAAGGAAACAAGAGAACTTAAACCGCAAACAAGTTGAACAGAAGTGGCAATGATTGAAGGGAGGGACAAAATTTGTTCAGAAAGAACATTTTTAACTTACCCAAAAGAGAGGAACAAACAATCTAAGGCTAGGTTGGAGAAGAGAACCACTTGAAGGTTGGGAGATGGACGAACCTCTTTCACAATAGAGAAGGATAAATTTGTCCTCAAGTCATGACATCTATTCCCGATGTGTTTAGAATAGATAAAGACATGGTGAGGGACTGCTTTAGGTATTCTGTAAGTTGAAAGAATATTTAAACCTAAGGATTGTCTATTCTGTATCTTTTTTTAACCAAACAAAGTAATAAGTTATTACCAGGAATAAGAGATTAATGGAATAGTCATTCTCCTTAACCAAATATATTATCAAAGAATAAGCAAATCCTTATATTATATATTCTATATATATTCTTCAACTAAACAAGGGAATAACCTATTACTAGGAATAGATCAAGAATGGAATGATTACTTTAATCAACCAAACACCCTGTTAGATTTAACTTTAGATTGGTTGTATGCCACATATGGAAGGAAAGAAAATTGAAAATGATTGGGAACGTTTTAGGAGATTCAGATATCAACCTTACTAAGTTAATCCTCAAGAGTAGATTTACTACTTTAGCTTGGGATATTATTACTGACTTACTAACAAAATTGAGAGCTAAACTCTCTTTATGATGATACTAGTGGCCCTTTATTGCAGTTTCTTCGTATGTAATGTTACATTGAAAGGCTAGTCCAGGTTGTTATTATTTTGTACCATTGCTTATTTTGAACCTTCTACTCATTGAATTAATTAATACAATCACTTATTTATTTTCTAGAAAGAAAATTAGGAGGCTCTTGTTTTCTGAAAGGGATGTTATGCTTGAATCATACCATCTATGTAATTCTAATTGTAATTTGCATGCATCACCTATTCAACCCATTTGTTTTCAAATTGATTGAATTGTTCCTTTATACATATGAGTGTAAACTCTTATGAAATTAGAAATTATAAGCTTATATATATTTAAAGAAAGTAACTTACATTTTAAATTCAAATGTTTGATCTATTTGCAATATTATAAATTATATTAATCAAATGTACAATTTGTTACAAATATAGTTCACTTTTAATCAATTGTTAATACTAATGACATAGAATTCATGTAATGAGGCCACATAAAATAAAATAAAATAAAAAACAAGATCAAAAAATTATTTTGACCTAAATTCCTAATCTTTCTAACTCGTTCAGGTCATCCAACTTCCCAACTTAACTGTTTGATAAGTAAAACTTAAAAAAAAATCAACCCAAATAATAATGATGTTGTTATTCTTTTTCTTTTTTGCTAAATAGGTTGAGAGACATAGTCATAGTATTGAAAAAAAGTTGGTTAGTCACATGCCATCAAAACAAAATGTTGGTGATATTAACATATTGAGTTCTGCCCTCAAAACTAATAACCATAAGAGGATAATGTTGGTTAAACATTGAATGGTAGTGTTGTTCGACCAACAAATAATTTTGATTTGCAACTTTTTTAAAATTAATGAGAATTTGAATGTGACTTTAAGTTCTTTCAATCAAGCAAAATTTAAATAGGTTATCAAAACTCTTACGAGTTATACAACTTAATGGTTGACATAATAAGGAGGCACAAAAGGTTTAATCTTATATAAGATTTAGTTAACAAATTAGGTGTTTGTGTTAATTAAAAGGACTTCTTTCTTTAGTGAAAATGACTAAGGTTATGATTTGGCTTACTAAGGTAGCAAATATGATGATGTTATTAAGACAATAAGCATGAAAAAAAATTTAGAGTAATAAAGTACATTATAGCCTTAATCTTTTAATAGATGCATTAGTTAAGACTTACTTTAATTATATTGGAATTCAAGACTTATATGCCTTGATGTTTTAATACATACATTAGTTAAGGCTCACTTTAATTGGAATTAATAGTTCCAATATTTTGATTTTCATTATTTTTCTTATCATATTCTATTTGTCTATTGTTGATGTCAAATGAAGTCTAATTACATGGAATTTATGTTAACAACATTAACAATTAAGTAAATAATATGATATATTTGTAAAAAAATTAAAATTTTGTGTTTTTTATTAAATAATTTGTAGTTATAACTAGTAAAAATGTCGATAATATCGTTAAGAGGTATAAGACAAGATTTGTGATAAAGGGCTTCACACAAACCTAAGGAATTAATTATCATGAGACTTTTTGAGTAGTAAAAATAAATTTAATATGAGTCTTACAATCTATAATCGTATGTTTCGAATGGTCATTACATCAATTATATGTACAAAAAGGATTTTTATATTGAAGAAGAAGTTTTCATGAGTCTACCACTTAGTCTGAAGAGAATCTTGACAGTAGCAAAGTTTGCAGATTAACAAAACCTTTGTATAGTATTGAACAGTCTCCTAAGGTTTAGTTTAAATACTTTTGGGGAAAATATTCAAAATTCTTGATTCTAGCTAAATCCAAGCAAATTATACCATGTTCTAAAAAGCACACTAATCGTGGGAAGATAATTATATTGATAATTTATATAGATAATATTATTCTAATAGGAGATGATAATATAGAACTTAAGGATTTTAAAAGGAGGCAAATTTTCTAAAATTCAAGGACCTAGACCATTTAAAATATTTCCTTTAGAGTGTTTTAGATCAAAAGAGGCAAATATATGTTAATCATCATAAATATGTTATTTAGTTATTTGGTGAAGTAGGTATACTCGAATATAAGGTAATTGAAATACCACATAAACCATACATAAAGCTTCTACCCTATTAAACCTTAAGAAGTAAAAAATAGGTAGAAATATTAAATGGTTGTAAGAAAATTAATCTGTTTGTCTCATATTTGTCAAGATATATCCTTTGTAGTTAACATCGTGAGTCAATTTATGCATCCACCTAGAGAATAGCATTTTGAGATAGTATATAGAACTTTAAGGTGTCTTAAAAGGACTCCTATATATATATATATAAGATTGAAGTTTATATAGATGCTAACTAAGTAGGAAATACTATAAATTAAAGATCAACTTTTAGAGTCTACATATACACTAGAGGGAACTTAATGACTTTGAAAAATAATAAATAAAATGTTGTTACTCAAAATCATGAGATTAGATTAAATGCACATAAAATATGTGAAGTATTATCAATTAAGTTATTGTTGGAAGAATTAAATATTTCAAATCCTTTAACAATAGAGGTATATTGTAATAATAGGGAAACAACATCAATTGCTCTCATCTAGTTCTTAGCAATAGACAAAGCATTTGAAAGTGGATTAGCACTTCATCATCAAAGGAAAATTCAGTAAAAACTAATGCATAATATTCCATATATTCCTACTACATAGCATATTACAAATATACTGATCGCGGTTTTTCGATATGTGTAATTTTTAATAATTTAACCTCAATATTTTGCAAGTGTATGGGTCATTCGCGTAGTACCTAAGATGTCGATTCCACGAGAAAGGTTAATCTAATCCTAAAATCTAAGGTCGAAAACTATTAAATAGAAATTTAGCAAACAATGAATATAAACACAAGAACTAAACAAATCAAACAAACCAAAATTAAGGAACAAAACACCAATTGACAATTAACACTTAACGAAACAATCAACAAACAAGGATTAAATATTTCAGATTAAACGTAGATAACAATTAATGAAAATTGATTGAGTTGTTGAACAATGATAACACATTTAAGGTTTTGTTGTAGTAGCTAATCAAAAGCTTTCTTTTCTTGTTCTTGTTGTTCTATTTATGGTCTTTTGTGTTTAGGGTTAAACTAGGGTTTTTTCGAAGCCCAAAAGGTCCAAAAAATTCTCGAAATGCAAAGTTTGGAAGTGATTGCACGTCTACTCGATGCAAGTCATGATCGTGGCTTACTTCTAAGCCTTCTATCACGATCGCGGGCCAACTTTGGTGTTTCTATTACGATTGTGGCCTATTGTGCCACGATCATGAGCCATTGTTTCAGCTTGAATGTCTCCGAATTTTCTCCATTCTTTGATGTTGATCCTAAAATACTAACAAACACTTCAAAGTATCTCAAAAACATGATATTTAAGCTCAAAGACTTGTATTAACCCGTAAAGCACTTAAAACACAAATAATTAACAGAATAACACAATTCTAACCTAACACATACTAAATTATTGAATTAATAGCTAAACACATATCAAACTATGCCCTAAAATATGATGCAATTTATACTTTTCATATACCTACTATAGGATTGCTAAAGAAACAATTTGACAATTTAATCCGTAAGTTGACAATCGAAGATATCAACAAACAAGTTTGCGGGGGAGTGTTGAGGACACAAATATGTGATTTAATTTTCTGATTTTTATCAATAATTAGGTGTTAATTTCTATGTAATTAAGTGAATAATTTGACAAAAGAAGGTAATAAAATTAGGTTGTAATCAATTAGAAGCTTACTTATATACACTTTTTCCTATAAAATTGTTGTAAAATCTTAAGGAACTATTATTAAAATACATACAATTTTGGGCACAAGATATAAATCTCCCTTGTAGCTTACGAACTATTAGAAAAACTCCCTGATCTTTAAAGTTTTAGAAAATACTCCTTCTAGTGTTCAGTTTTCTTAGAGTTGATTTTAAAAATAACAATGAAACATATATAATATGAATATTAGACACAAACAATCAATTGGAAAACTCCTTATAAGCTTTTATATTTTTTAACTATCAGTATATACATATTATGTTATTCCATTGTGTTGGTTGTGTAAACAATACATCATGTCTAAATGATAAGGTGGCTCGAAGATAAATCAATTATTTACTTTGAATTATATAGCAAATCGTAATGACTACTTGTTATTGGATCTAAGTGGCAAGAAACTCATGGTTTCCAGAGATGATATTTTTCATACAAGCTACTTTAGACGTGCAGCTTCCAATATTCCAACACAAGAATCAAATATTGTTTTAGCTACACCTATTTCTACACATAAGCTAACAAGAGCAACATATATTCTGAAAGCATAAAAAAGTTCTACAATAGTAAATGCATCAAGCTCTTTACCTACTCCAGTTCTACAATAGTAAATGCATCAAGTTCTACAATAGAACTTTAGTTGTTATCGAAAATGGTCATAAGGTCACTTAAGGTACTTTCCTTAAACTATCTATCTTCTCTTACCTCATTTTATTTTCTCTTGATTTCAGTTATCTTAGGGATCATGAAGTTTCACTTTTATTTTTTCACTTATGGTTTTAGTTTTTATTTCTTGATTTTAGTTTCTATTTTTCCAAATAAAAACATTTTTTGTTTTCTACTATTTTTCAAACAAAAATGAAAACTTATTTAGTTATTAATGTTAATGAAGTTACTATTTTATCGTAGATAAATAAGTATTAAATAAAACTTATAGATAATTCAATTTTATGAATGAATGAATGAATTTATTTTATTTTAATCTCTTCAATAATATTTATTAATAAACATTCATAAAAAATATTATACTTTACCAAAATGAATAATTAAATATGTAAATTTTCATATTTATCTATTAATATATCACAATTTATTAAAAAAATAATGTCATTCTTATAAAAAATATTTCATGAATAATTAATTTCAATAAATGTATATATTGTAAGAAATTTTAATCTAAAACATATATATTAATATTTTTATTTTTATTTTGAAAATAAAATTTTAATAATTATAAAATTTTAAAATAATTTGATTATAAACTATGACAAAATGATAAAAATAGAAAATTAAGATCAAATTTTATGATTTTCATAAGTTGCAAAAAATTAAAAGAAATTAAATCTTAAAATAAAAATTCAAGAGGCTTTTTCATTGAATTTAAGGGCACAAATTAAAATTTATAATAAACCTATTTCTTATAATCAAGCAAAACGACAGGCTGTTGAAAATTAGGAACCTTCTTTACTAGTTAATAAGGTTGGTCCCTTGTGACCAAAATGATACAAATTTAAATTATAAAAACAGTCTCTCTTAACTGTGAACTGGGTTGTTATTGTCGTTTGAAATTACAAGTGGAGAGGGTGTCTCCCGCCTACTCAGTGATAAGAGACGTGACTCTGAGGCCAACAAAATTTTTTGGTCAGGGGTTCGAGTTGCAACCTCATCCTGATAAATCAAAGGGCACAATACTTGGATGGCGGGGCACACCCTCTCCAAAAAGACGCGCCCTGAGGCCAATAAAATTCTTTGGTCAGGGGTTCGAGTCGCAACCTTACCC
>JANZLF010000005.1:22857764-22888022 GCA_026546835.1 Erythroxylum foetidum | reverse complement strand
GTTTCTTCTCGGTGGGTGGTATGAGGCTTCCATACGCCCCGATCGTGGACGAGGTGTGCACGATCTATCAGCTAATGTCAAGCTAAATTTTACCGAATAACTGGAGATTTATGAACGGTCTGGCATTGCTATGCCACCAGTTTGGCTGCTCCCCTTCGATCGGCGTCATGCGCCATTTCATGAGATTGAGTCAGAGTCCAATCTCTGGTGCTGAGATCCCCTCTCTGCAGTATCGAGATGCTTAGTATCGGCCGGCCGGGACAACTTCAAAGATCTCTTCTTGGCGGACAAAGTATTTCTTTGTGAAGCCTCCAGGGTCCTTCTTCGAGTCTCGGCCGTGGAGATACCCTTTAGCCGAGCAGTGGAATGACATATCGAGCGTATCCCTTAGTAGGGAGGAGTGGAGGGTAGTGGATCGTATTAAAGCGCTCGGCAGATATGACTTTACTCGGCTCATCCAGGGCTATTTCGGGGGGGCCTCGGCTGATTCTTTTCTACTCGACCCCCCGCCACGGATTATCGGGTTAGGAGAGGAAGTGGCCCCGCCTGGTTGACCCCGCATAGTTTAGTTATTTACCGCATACTTTGATTATTGCATCTCTCTCTAACTTGTGTTTGTTGCCGTGCAACCATAGTGAGAGTAGAGGACTATGCCGAGCCCGCCGCTCCCTCTAAGTCCAAAAGGCAGGCCATGGGGAAGAAGAAGGAGAAGGAGACTGGTGAGGGCTCTGCTCCGTTAGTGGACCTTGGTCGTTCTACTGTGTCGCTGGTCCCCTCACCCGTGGAGGATCGTCCTGCTAGGCCGGCGCTGCTACCGATCGTACCAGTTAGTGCAGGACGAGCGGTTGTAGAAGAGGATGAGGAGGAGGAAGTGGATCCTCCTCTTAAGAGGAGGAGACTGGTTCGACTCCGTGACCTTCCATCCGACCCGTCTGGGCCAGTGGGGAAGGAGAAAGAAGAAAAGGGGAAAGGGAAGAGTCAAGCGACTGACTCCGAGCGGTGGGAGTCTTTGATCAAGCTGCCCATAACCTCCTCGATTGGAGACCTCGACGTGTCCCACCACATTGTTGAGAGGATTACTCCCCCCACGGACGAGGAGAAATTGGATAAGAAAAGTAATCGGGAAATGGGGTCTCTGCTTCTTCGCAGCTGCATACGGAGCTCGGTGATGTCCTTCACGATGGTGCAGTGTCTGGAGGCTCTGGACCAGGAAGTTCAGGACCTTCACGAGTGTGATCGATCAACGCTGAGCGGGGGCCCCAAGGCTCTTGCCTTGATGACCCGACTGGCCGTAGTCGTTCTTCGTCGACACCGATCGATGGCGAGCGAGGGTCCCCAAGATCTTGTCTTGGAGACCCGACCGACCGTAGTCGATCTATGGAGATGCTGAGCGATGGCGAGCGAGGGTCCCAAGGATCTTGTCTTGGAGACCTGACCGACCGTAGTCGATCTATGGAGGTGCCGAGCGATGACGAACCGGATTTTCTACTCTTTGCCACGTATAACGGAACTTTCATTGCCAAGAAATCTGAAAATCTCTTTATTGATGATAATGAGGTCGTGGGCCATTAAAAAACCTATCTGGTAGGGACAGAAAAAAGGTTCCCACACGTTATATACAAAAAACGGTAATAAGCAAAGACTAACTAAAGTAAAACTTATCTATTGATGGAGTACCTTCAAGTTTCGAGAGTTCCGAGGCCTTGGTAGAACCTTCCCTTTCGCATCGCGTAAATCGTAAGAGCCATGTCCGACTTGCTTGACGACCTGGTAGCGTCCTTCCCATACTTGTCTGAGCTTTCCAGGATTTTTCCCAACTGCCTCGGCCCACCTTTACGTCGCTCGGCTTTACCCTTCTGTCGTAGGATTTGGTCGTTTTTTGCCTGATGGCTTCCGAACGAGCATCTGCCCTTTCTTTATCTTCACTAAGGAGAACGAGTTCTGCTCTGCGGGCTTCATCATTCTGTTTTTCTTCATAGCCCGACACCCTTTGATTATGCAATGCCACTTCTACCGGGTTTATCCTATCCATCTCCTCATCGGCTCTCACATCAAGGGAGCTCGTCAGGACTACCGCCCCGTCCAATGTTTTCGTTTCCGCTAAGTAACACTCCCTTGCGATTCTCTGTTGACCCCTGACAGTACCGATTCCGTGACGCGTTGGGAATTTCATCGCCTGGTAGTAGGTAGAGACGACCGCTCTAAGGGCGTTCTGGGTAGCTCGTCCGATTATTGCATTATATGCCCCTTGAAACTTCACGACCAGGAATTCAACGTCCCTCTCTATTTGACACGGCTTTTGCCCGAACTTCACTTTTAAATGGACCCGGGCGAACGGGTAGGCTGATGCTCCAGTTACCCCTTTGATAGGTCCTTCTATAGGCAGTAGTCGATCCTCGGGTACCTTCATCTGCTTGAAGGCCTCGTAATACAACAAGTCGACCGAGCTGCCCGTATCAATCATCACCCGCTTCACCTCATAGCCGTCCATGTTCAGATTTACAACGAGGGCGTCATCATGGGGGCAACTTACACCATCAAGGTCAGACCCGTCGAACGATATCATCCCATCGTTCTCCCTCGGCTTTTTGGTTGATGAGTCTCTGCCGACCTGTTTTGCGTACCTTTTTCTCCCTTTAGTAGTGGATCCCCCCGCTGCGTTTCCACCAAATATCATGTTAATGACCCCAGTCGGTTGGTCATCTTGCTGTCCAGTGTTTCTGCCGTCTCTTTCCCTTGACCGTCCTCTCTCTTCGCGGCGATTGTCTGTATTCGCATTCTGCCTTCCTCCATCATTTCTATCATCCCGTCTCCAGGGCGGTCGCCTATTGTCGGACCAACCAGTCCTGCGTTGATTATCCCGATCGAAATTTTGTTCGTGTCTCACGAATCGGCCCAGCCTTCCTTTTTGGATAAGGAATTCAATCTCTTTTTTCAACTGCCAACAATCCTCCGTGTCGTGACCGATTTCTCTGTGGAAACGGCAATATAGATCCGGGTTCCTCTCCTTGTAGGGGGTCTTCATCTTATGTGGCTCTCGGATGGGTTCCCCATCCGCTTTCATTGCCGCCAGTACTTCCGCATATCGTTTGTTAAGCGGGGTAAAATCTTGGGGATGCCACTGCCGACCGGTCGGCTTTCTCCAGGTCGACTGATCCCTCTGTCTCTTGTGAGACTCGTCTGCCCTACCGCTCGGTCCGCGATCATCTGCTCTGCGTTTTGTATTCTTTAATACTTCTTCGAGCTGAATGTACTTGTCTGCCCGATGTCTGATCTCCTGAATAGATCGGGGCTGATCGAGAGCCAATGACTTTTTGAACTCCTCGTCCCTCGTGTTGCTCATAAGTGCTGCCAACATGGACGAGCAAGTAAGGTCGGGGACCTCGACCGCTTCATTATTGAACCGAGTGATGAACTCCCGCAGACTTTCATTTCTTCCTTGAGTCAGTTGCATTACCTCCAAAGCTGTCTTCTGCGGCCGCTTACTAGTGGCGAACTGGTTCAGGAACAGTAACCTGAAATCCTCAAAGCATGTGATACAGCTCGGGGGTAAGCTATTAAACCATCGTCGAGCCCCTTCTTGGAACGCCGTACAGAAGGCCTTACACTGGATGGCGTCTGGGACGCAATGTAGATTCATCATGGACTGGAAGTGTTGTAGGTAGTCCAGGGGGTCGGTCTTTCCAGTGTATTTCTCGGGGGTCGGTATTTTTGTGCCGGACGCCGGGAGGCTATCCAAGATTTCTGGAGTAAAGGGAGAGCTGTATTGAGCCGTCGGACGATCTGGGCGGAAGCTCATAGCTGCGTTGATCCGATCATCCACGATTTTCTCTAGGGCTTCAGTTGGGCAGTGATCGGTCGTCATGCTGGCCTGCCGTGCAACTGGCCGTGCAGACAGCTGCTGCTGTGCTGGCTGAGACTGCAAGATCTGGTGAATCAACAGATCAGCTGCTTCCTCAATCTGTTTTCGAGTGAGGGAGGACCGCGTAGGAGGAAGAGGGTCTGCCTCTGATCGGTGTTGGAGATTCGGGTGCATATTGAGTGCAGTGTTATCCTCTAAAGCGACACTTTGTTCTTCTTGTTCCACGGTCTGAGGCTGCGGTTGAACGTTCGGGTTTGAAGACTCCATGCGGGAAACATGGGATGCAGGCGGCAGAGTTGCAGGTAGCGGTAAGCCTATCTGCTGCAACGCCAGAGCCGCGACTGCGGCTACATCGGGATTAGCTGTCGCCGCCTGACTGATCTGCGTGGTTCTGGACGTGGTACCCGAAAGTCGGGCCCTACGGTGGGCGCCATTTGGTTCTGCCAGATTTTGGCTAAACTGTACGTTGCCGTTTGGATCCATGAGCTGGTTGCTTTCTATGATGAATCTGACGCGAAGATTTCTGCAAAACAAAGAAGGATTGTCGGGGGTTATGTCCCAATTAGCCCCTCCGACGCTCAAGTCAGTATTTTTGTGAAGGTGAGGTCGATGAATGCAGACAAAAGCTAGGTTTATGATTGCGTACCTCAATCATGGGAGAATTATACCTTATATATGGTTTTGCAGTTAGGTTTAGGTCTTTACGTGTTTGCGTGGGAGATTTCCTTCTACAGATGAGCCAAGGAGGGCGTGGGCTAGTCTTGGGCTGAGGAGAGCTTAGATCGGGCTTGGGCTTGACATAGCTGTTAAGTATGAGACCGATCTTTGGTGATTGGATCGATCGGCCCATGCATCGTGGAGACTAGGTTCTGGCTCAATTTAGCTGACCAGACCAGTTGTCATTCCAATTTAGCCGACCCGACCAGTTGTCATTCCAATTTCTCTTCAATAATGGATGTAAGTCTAGTTGAACTTAGAGAATTCCTTCCTTAACGTAGTATTTATTGTGATAGGGAACTGTTTTAATTTTCCTATCATAATAAAATTATATACATCATATGTTTTTCTTCGTAGATATCTAGACCAGCAAATACTAGCTTTAGCATCAAAGTATCTCTTAGTGCATTGTATGATTGTTCAAATAACAATCCTTAACTCCTTTCTGAATCCATTTGGGAAGTTAAGAAATCTCGGCGAACTTTGGATTTGTTAAATAAATAACATTTATGGTGCTAAAGTCAAACCGATCATAAATATCATGTGGATGAGCTCCTTGTAAAATATTTAATCTAAGGTATATCCTAAAATGGTCAATATAACAAGTATCATTATGTTGTAAAAAATATAAGTCTCTCATTTTCTCCAAGTGTGCTTGAATAACAAGATGAATTCTAGGAAGGCTTTTAATCATGATATTTTTATGTATATGAGATTTGCAAGTAGTATCAGATCGTAAAGAAATAGTATCAGGGGTAACAATCTTTGGTTTAATCTGTTGATGTATAGGTCAAGATCCTGTAGATTTGGAATTTTCATTTTCTTAATTTTGTTGAGATACTTATAAAGTTTTTGCTCCAAATAATTGAAATGGTTTATCTATGCTTTCCATATATGGCAAAAAGAGAGAGGTAATTTAGCTATTTCTTTTGATATCGAGGGAAATTATTCTAAATAAATGTTTTAAATTGAGTATTATCAGTTCTTAATAAAAATCTTTTTGGTAATAAAAATAATAAAAATGTTGACAGCTTTTAACTACTTCTAATAACTCCTTTTCATTTGTATGATATCTCTACTGAGTATCTGTAAAAGTTCGTAAGGTAGAACTATAAAGAGACTCATTCATTTTAATATCAGCATCATCATAATTTATCTTTTTAATACTATACTCCATACTTGATCAGAAGCATCAATTTCAAGAATTAAATCATCATTATTAGGAGGTTAAGTAAGCTTAGGTAAAGTAGAGAAAATAATTTTAATTTTCTTTACCTGTTCAATCAAATAAAGTGAAAATTCAAAATTTTTATCCTTCTTTAAAAGCGAAAAGGTTTTCGTGGCTCATCTAAGTTTTGAATAAAATCATATGCATAATTTAATATTCCTAAAAAACTTTGAACTTGTTTGTTATCTTGTAATTTATAAGGGAATTTAGATTTTTTTTTTCAAGAATATAAGGTTGAAGTTTAACTCCCTTATCATCTATTTCCATTTTAAGAAATTTTATATCAGTCCAACATATCTTAGCTTTTTTCTCTAAAAGAGCAAGACCATGTTTTTCACATAAACATGCAAATGTATAGAGGTGTATAATATGTTGAAAAATATTATTGCTAGCTATTAAAATATCATCCATATAACAGTATATGAAATTATGATATTTGAAAATATTATCCATTTTTATTTGGAATATTTTTGGGGTATTTTTTTAACCAAAGGCATTACTGGCCACTCAAAATAAGCTTGTAGAGTAGAGAAAGCAGTATAAGAAATGTTATCTTTATTTATTTTTACCTACCAAAATCTACTTTTAAAATTGAATTTAGAAAAAAATTGTTTTTCTCTTGTTAGGTTTATCGATGTTTCTTTATGAGGCAAAAAAAAAACCCATCAAATATTATGTTATCGTTTAATTTTTATAATTTACCACCATTCTTGCTTTATTCTAAATATCTCTGCATGGTTTCTACCCATAAAAGCTATAGAGGAAAGTAGGGATTTATTAAATCTAATGATTTTTATATTTTCTAGTTCAATAAGTTGTTTTATAAATTCTTCTTGATCTTCCAGATTATATCTCATTGCAGAAATTCTAATAATTTTTGTTTATCTATCATTTTAGGCTTGCTTCTTCTTTATTTTATCCCAAAATTGTAATGGAATATTAGACTTTTTTCTTGTTTTTTGTTGAACTACTTCTAATCTATCTTTGATAGTTTTAATCTGCTGGTATTTGTTTCTTATAATATTTTCTATTTTAATAAAGTCTTTCCTTTTGAAAATTTGGATTTTTTTTTGTATCCGACACTGAGCTAGGTTGTGTGAGGTTTAGAAGAGACATAAGTAGCATAACCACAAACATGTTTAAAGTGGTTGACAATTATCCTGTGACCAAAAGGAGTTTTGAAATGTATTTGTTGTTTCAAAGTATCAAATAAGATTTTATAGAATAATTGAAGAAAATTATTGCTTGTAAGAATGTCTGTACCAATATCATAAAAATAAAAGAGTAGGCATTTAATTAAAAATGACCCTAAAAGGATTTGTGGTTTTTTTTTTAATACCGGTAGATAAATGTATATGATGATAATATCTAAGCCTATTATATGTTTTAAAAATTCATGATATTGTAAAGAAAAACAACCTGATTTATATAAGCAAAAGCATGCTCTACTATTTACATGAACAACAAAATATTCAACTTTATACTTTTCATAGGCAATTCCAATGAGAATATAAATATTAGTAGGACTAGTCATTATCGAGGAATATATATTATATTATTGTTATAGGATAATTGTATTTCATATTGAGTTATTTTATATGGTTAAACTTGCTTAAGAAAGCTAGTTCCCAACATTATCTTTAAATTAAATCCTTTATTTTCATTCATTTTCAAATAGTAACCTTATGGGTATTTTATTACCTCCTATCTTAATAGGAGTTTCTATAGCATTATTTATCTTATGTACGCCACCATTGAAATTTATATATTGATAAAGTTATGTTAAGTGGAATTTTATCAAATTATTTGTTAGATTATGAGTAATGTAACTTCCAGTTTCATCAGTATCAATTAAATTATTGCACGAAACATATGCTGTATCATCAAAATATTCTCTTTTTATTTTATAAACATAACTTATCTTTTTATCTGCTTTTCCTAAATTATTAATGTATCTTATACTTCTTGAAACACCAATTTCAAAAATAAGATATTCTAGGTAATAAATTATCAGATGTTAGCAAAGGTTTTTGTCGTATATCTATTAAAACTTCATTTTCAAGGTCCTCTACATTTGCCAAATAAGCAGGATAGGTTCTTTCTACTTCAAAAAATAATTTTGGAAAATCAATAATATCTTTATCTGCAAAGCATTATGTATGATGAGTATTAGACAAGGCATATCATATAGGTAATAGAATATGGTCTATTTCCATCTTTAATTAAATCTTTTCTTGTAAAAACTTGAATTCAAGAAAGCATTTTATGAAAGTCTGTGTCTTGTATATTATAAGATATCTTAGAATAAACATTAAACATAAGTTTTTGATACCAAAAAATTACCTCTAAGAATTTCCATACTTGTATTTTATCATCTATGATTGCCAGTTTTATAGGGCTATCAATTCATTCTATAAAGTAGATCTGATTATCATAAGAATCGATCCAATATGTACCCATCTTATTTTATCTCGAATCTACTTTGTTTGAAGTTAGGCTAATATCTAAGACTTTTTCTTTAAGATTAATTCTATAAAACATATGATGCTTTTTAAGTTTTAATCTTATTTTATCTAAAAAAGTTAATATTAAATCCACTATATGAGTTTATATAAAATATAATATTTTGAATCTTTTTAAGTATTTTTTTAAATCAATAAGAGGTTTTTTATTATATTAAAGATTCTCTTATTTTACTTATTTATATCAGAATTTGAAGTTTCTTCATATTCTGCATCGATAATTTTAAAAATATTTTTTTAAGAGCAAATTTTAAAAGTGTTGATGATATTAAATTATATATTTTCTATCATTTCATTTATATCATCGTCTATTTTGATTTTTTATTTATGAAAATTTTTAGGATATTGTTATCATCTATTTCAATTTTCTTTTTATGAAAATTTTTAGGACATTCATTAGAATAATTTCCGTTTTCGATGTTGGGTGTAGTTTTTAAAATATTGACTTTAACATATAAAGAAAGTATGTTTTTCCTTTTGCATTTTCATGTAACTTTATATTATAACAATTAATTCCTTAAAACAAAATATGAAATATTTATATATAATAAAAATTCTTTACTGTTGTGTCTTGTCACTACTCGTCAATCTCCATCAAAGCGCGAGTATCTCTCTCTAGGTCAAGCAAATGGCGTGAAAATCTAGTTCTGTAGGGGGAAGCCTAAATGACTACTTAGTGAGATTCTTAAATAACTCTCGTACATGGATATTAACATATTACACAAAGCCACATGATTTGCATTATGAGTTTAACCCATAAAAACCGACTCCAACCTCCAGGCAGGCTCGAAAAACGCAGCCAAAGATAAAAATAACAAGGCAAAATCTCTTCAGAAATCATCATTTTAAAAATCCTATCCCGTGGGAATTTTATGCATGACTGCCAGCACTTGCAGTGGGAGATTAACAAAGCATATTAAGAAAACTAACAAAACATGAGGGTTGAGAGAAAAAAAAAACATTAAAAACTAGAGAGAATGAGAGCATAACAAATTCAATTATTAATATGCCTTGTCATGCTTGAATTTATCTTAATTCAATTATTAATCTTAGTCTTTTGAATTAGTAGAAATTTCAAAGCTACAAGAATACTTTTCTCAAGAAATATAGCGAATATTTTTAAGTTAATTGATTAAAATTTATTTTTGATCAAAATTCTTAGAATTCTCATGTTAAATTCAATGCTAACTTAAAAGATTTATGGCATCTTATCTCTTGGATTCTATGCAACTCTTATTATTCATTCTATGATCTATTTATACATATGATTCTCAATAACTATTCACAAATTTTGAAATTGAATCAAAATGCTAAAATATTTCAATTCAACGTAAGATATAATTACAAATAATTCAAATAAAGACCCGATCTTTCATTAAATTAAAAAATTATCTAAACTTATGGTTCTAAAGTTCATCTCATCTAGACATATCTCAATTTAGTTTATACTAAGAATAAGAAAGAACACAAAGCAAAAGAACTCATTTTTATGGATCTTAATTTCTTCAACCCTAGGGCGCAGGTGAGTTAGTAAGGGACTCTCCTGGTTTAAGTGAGGTCACAAATTTGAACCGTCCTCATGTATGCAGCTGTTTAAAAATTAGGGTCAGAGTTTTGCCTCCCGCAAGGGACCTACCCGACTCGAACGAGGATTAGTCTAGATGTGAATGGCTTAAAGGTACTTTCCCATAGTTGAGACCTTCCTAAAACACCTCGTAGACAACAACAAAAATCTTAATTTCTTCGATTGAAGCTTGATGGAATTATTTTCCTCCATGGATGCTTCTTTTTTGTCTTAATACACTCTAGTTCAACTCCTAATAAGTCCTCTCTACCTACACTCCATCTTTATCCTTTTTAAACACGTCTTCTAGATTTTTGGTACAAAATTACCACTAACAAAGGATCAACATTCTTGTTACCCTTGTGTTAATTTAATAACTCGACAATCAACTTTAAATCATGCATTTAAAGGTTAATCTTGAGAACACAGGTTTGAAGGCTAGGAATATGAGTCCATATTTGGACCTTGTTTCTTCATATGAAATTTTTTTAAGAAATATAATGGACTATTAGCCTAGATAGGTTGAACACAAATTCATGTTAGATTTATATTCCTTCAAAATTATACCAAAACTTCTATAACTTGGCTCTAATATGCCCAAATATGTTATTTTTTTATTAAAAAGCTAAAGTAAAGCTTGTAAATAAAATATATGTTACATTAAGTGCAAAATACTATTAAAAACTATCCAAACATAAGTAAAATGTTATCAAAATTATAGTAAAAACATAACATAAATAACACTTATCAAATTCACCTTCTTATGCTTACCTTTAAACAAATCAATTTCATCACTCTTAACTTTAATAGGTGATAACTTTAAGAAAGATTTTGATAAATCAATTGGATCAATCAAAATTCTCTATTATTCATTCAATTGCAAAATTTATCAAATTGATATGAATTTAGCTACTTGCATCAACTCATAAATCAATTCTATTTAACTTTACAATCCTTTAAACTTTATCTTAATCCGTAAAATTGAATCTAATATATAAAATGAACATACATGAGAAAGATTGTGTTAACTTTCAAACATTTTTATAACCCTTATTAAAAGAAAATTAAAACACTAACTTCAAATTAACGCAAGTGCAGTTAAAGGATTGTTTAAAAGTTACCTAATTTTTTTGGTACGAGAGCAAATACTTTGTCATAAATGCTCCTATTTATTTAATTAGGTTATCGTTTTAAATAACTACTAGTACCACTTTTTAAGTTCAACCTTTTTACTTGGTTTGACATTTGTAGAGTGAGTTTATTTACTGCTTACTTATTAATACTTTTTTTAATAGGATGCTAAAAATCTTATAAAGAATTTATATTTAATTTAATTATATATCTAGATTATATAAAAAGTATCATTGTGCAAATCAAATATCATTTTCACAATTCATAAAGTAAAACTAAGCATAACTTAATCATTAATGCTCATGACTATTTTCCTAAACAAATCAAATCACAATAACAACCAAACTCACAATAGATAACTTCGATCAATATTCTTTCAAAGTTAAAAATTTTCCTAGAATTGTTCCTTATTAAGCTAATTATAATAAATTGATAAGCATAAGTAATAAATTCATCTCTTACACTCAAGTTGCATATTGTCCCTAGTGTATGTACTTAAAAGAACAATGAAAAATTAGAAAATATGGAAAATAACGAAATTAGAATGATTGGGAGTCTCATGATTATAAAAGAATGCTAGCTTTATCTAATGTTATTAATAATACTTATTCTTCAATCCATCACTAGAGCTCCTTAGCGACTAGCTTACTCTCTAGATATGTAGGGATGTTTTATTACATGGAAAAAGACAAATTTATATTAGATATTGTGTTGCTTATATAGCCTGTAAAACTTAACTAGATCTTATCCCATGTAAGATAATCCTGATCTAACAATTAAAGAACATCAAAATGTAAATAAATTTATAACTTCAAAGATACTTTTAAATTTAAACATATGTAACAAAACCAATATCACACTACAACAAAAATGACATACGTTAACAGGTGATAAGTGTTATTAAACATGAATAGTAATACTAATGACTATGCTATGACAGCCCATGTTACTAAAGATGTGATGCTTTAGTAACATTTTTGACATGTTATTGTCGAGTTTAATATGACATTTATTGATAGATACAAATAATTTTATATTATATTTGGTTTGGGTGGGCCACGGATCTTGTCTTGCGCGTCGACCCAACTCGAATTAGTATTGTCCCCTTTGGTCGCCAGACGCGAATCTCGTCGCTTGAACCTGTGACCTCAGGGTTTTGTTGCGTTGAGACGCACGCCTCTTACCACTGGACTACGTAGCTCAGTGGTAAGAGGCATGACCCTGAGGCCAGCAAAACCCTTTGATCAGGGGTTCGAGTCGCAACCTCACCCTGGCAGACCAAAGGGCACAATACTTGGACGGCGGGGGACACCCTCTCTAAAATATTGTCGGGTCGATCATGCTGGGCTCGAATTCAGACATAACAACCCAAGGGTCGATCGGTCTATTCTTTAGAGATTAGTCTCATACCTGTCGACCACACCAGGCCCAGTCCACGCATCCACGACCCATCCGCAGGTGGAAGTCTCGCATGCATACGTAAAGACTTAAACCTAGCCAATACTCCATATATAAGATATAATTCTGCCATAATAGAGGTACGTGATCATAACCTTAATTCTCTTCGCTTACAGCGTTCCCACTTTCACCAAAGACTAACTTGAGAGTCGGAGGGGCATATCGGAAAACAACCTCCGACATGCCTTCCTTGTTTTGCAAGAACCTTCAAACCAGAGTTCTCGCGTTCAGCAGTCGACTTCATAGATCCAAATGACAACGTATAACGTCGCCAGAACCAGGCTGAACCAACAAGGTCAATCGGAGTGTGAGTTAACAAAACAAAATCTAAGCCAACAACATTAGGTAGCAAAAGTTCATGTACCTGAGCACTTGGAGGTCTTCTCCGTCAAAACTTTGGATTGGGGTTGGGCAGCGTGCGCTACCACCGGGAAACCTTTGTAGAAAATTAAGTTTTTGTTTTTATTTTTATTTTCAAACTTAGTATAAAATACTTGTTTATTTAAATTTTTAGTTTTTGGTTTTTGGTTTTTGGTTTTTATTTTAAGTTTTTAAAAATTATCAAAAACCATAAAAATGTTTTCTGTCTCTATTTGTTATAATTGATCTACTGCTAACAAAATATATATTATTTAATTATTTAATGTTTAATAAAAATTATGAACAATTTAATTTTAATTAGCAATTTATTAATTTTATAATTAAAATAAATTAATTGAATGTAATAATATTAATAAATATAATTAAATTTAAAATTTTTCAGGATATATAAATTTCAAATAGAATTTAACTTAATAATTGAAAATATTTAATTATAAACAAAATTTTAATTTTTAAATTGTTTATTTTAACAAATATTATATGTTAATAAATATTATTTAATTAAAATAATTTATTTATCTAATATGTAGTTATTATTAGTAATAAAAATATACTACATTGATATTAATAATTAAATAAGTTTTTGTTTTTATTTAAAAGAAAAACAGCAAAAAGAAATCACAACTAAAAATTAAAAATTAAAAATTAAAAATCACGACAACAAAATAAAATGGAACCAAAGATGCCAATTTAATCTAGTGTTGTACCAGAACATGGGTCAAATTGTATTGAGCTTCAAAGAGAGCTGCAATTTTCAATTTTCAGATGTATTCACCAAAACACTTTGGCTCTCAAATGTTTAATTTATTACTTTTTTTTTTTCGATTCAGTCTATATTATATTTTCGTTATCTGTGAAAAAAGGAAGCAGTCTGTGAAAAAAGTTGGACAAGCGTGGAAAACATGTTGAAATATTCTCAGGTTAGACAAATCGGGGTTGCTTCCAAGGAACAGCCACGTCCATGAGCATCAGATACTGCGATTGCATTCCAAATATGGGAATGCTCTTCTTGTAATCAGGAAAGGAACGTATAATACTCCAACCTTTTATTTTTCTTCTCTTACCCAACTCCTCCTCCCGCAATTAGAAGCCTCCAACTACGTACCTGTCAAGAATTCCATCAATGGGGAAGTATTGTTGTTCATCAAATTGTCGCTCCAAGAGAATTGATTCTCTTCCTCTTCCCATTGAAACCACCTTCAACCTTCCCTCTCCACTGCCTCCTTGGCCTGAAGGTACCTGAATTTCTTTCCGTACATTATCCTTTGTTAAGCATGTTTTACATATACCATTATTTGTTACCTTGTGCTTTTGTTACTTACAGGTGAAGGCTTTGGAAGTGGAACCATCGATCTTGGTGGATTACAAGTGAGACAAGTATCGACCTTCACTAAAGTTTGGGCCACGTCTGAAGGAGGACCAGACAACCTTGGAGCTTCCTTCTTTGAACCCTCCCAAATTCCCACAGGCTTCTTCATGCTCGGTTGCTACAGTCAACCGAACAACAGGAAACTTCGTGGCTGGGTTCTTGTAGCCAGAGACAAGACAAATATTGATGCTTTAAAGAAGCCAATAGACTACACTCTTGTATGGAGTAGCGAGTCCTTAAATATCAGGCAAGATGGTATTGCTTACTTCTGGTCACCGACGCCTCCAAAAGGTTATAAAGCCGTCGGACACATTGTGACCAACTCGCAGGAGAAGCCTTCCCTGGAGAAAGTACGATGTGTCCGGTCAGACCTCACCGATGAATGCAAGACAGAGTCGTGGATATGGGGACCAGGCAAAAGGAGTGCTACCAAACACTTTAATGTCTTCAGTTTAACTCCTAAGGACGTGGGAATGTTGGATTTGGTTGTCTGTGTAGGTACATTTCTGGCTCAAAAACCAGGACAGACCATTGAAGCTGCTTCAATTTCAATGGCGTGTATGAAGAATAAGGAAGGGAATTTTTCATGGATGCCTAATCTAGACCAAATTCAGGCACTGTTTCAGGCTTATGCTCCTTGGATTTATCTCCATCCTAATGAGAAATACTTTCCTTCATCAGTGAGTTGGTATTTTGTCAATGGGGCGTTGCTTTATAAGAGGGGTGATGAGTCCAAGCCTGAACATATTGAAGCAAGGGGCCATAATCTTCCCCGAGTTCATGATTTCTACGAGGATGATGGTGCCTACTGGATAGACCTCCCTGTCGATGAAGAGTCTAGAGAGAGAATTAAAAGGGGTAATTTAAAAGAGTCAGAAGTGTATTTACACGTTAAACCAATTTTTGGTGGGACTTTCACAGACATTACTATATGGATATTCTATCCCTTCAATGGACCTGCAAAAGCCAAGGTTGGTTGCATCAATATCCCTTTCAGGAGGATCGGAGAACACGTTGGAGATTGGGAGCATCTGACGCTTAGGGTGAGTAACTTCGGCGGCGAGTTGTGGAGTGTATACTTCTCGCAACACAGTAGAGGACATTGGGTTGATGCTCAGAACCTTGAGTTTCATGATGGAAACAAACCTGTAATCTACTCTTCATTACACAGTCATGCCATGTATTCAAAGCCAGGACTAGTTTTGCAAGGTTGTGGAGGAATAGGAATCAGGAACGACACTGCCAAAAGTGAGATGGTGATGGATACAGGAGCAAGGTTCTCGGTTGTTGCAGCAGAGTACTTGAACTTGTCCGAACCGCCATGGTTAAATTATCGTAGGAAATGGGGTCCAAAAATTAGCTACGGAAAAATCATGAAATATGTTATGAAGTGTTTTCCAAGCGAGATGTCTGGAGAAGAAGGGCCTACAGGCCCCATGCTCAAGAAAAGTTGGAAGGGTGATGAAGTTGTCCAATGATGAAGTGCTGGTGTCAAATTCTTTAATTTCTTTGTCATAAAATCTCCTGATAATGCTTTGCCTAAAGGCTAACAATACGATATCCTATTCCAAAAACAACTGCATCTATTTACTTCCATTTCAATCCAATTTTACGGATCAGAGGAATTGGAGACGAAGGAATTACGGTTTAATTATTTTACACAAAGTAGATTCTTTATCTTTAAAATTGAGATATGTTGGAAACGACAAAATAAAGTGGAAATTGGAAACAACAAAATAAAGTGGAAATTATAATTTTTCTTTTTAATATAATTAAAATGGGTATTTAAAAACAATATGAAAATACATAAGAGACTACATTAAAATTCTCAATTGAAAAAATCTAGAAAAATTAAGGGGAAAAATCATGGGACCAAAGATTCAGTACAATTTCTACGATATTAAAATAAGATTACAATGAAAATCTCTCACTTACAATTTTATGAAACACTCACATACAAATTAGAGAGATATTGCCAACTTCTTAAACTTCTATAGGTGAATCTTTCACTTGGCTGGAATGAATTGAAGAAACTTGAAAGACTTCACAAGTCTTCTATAAATAGAAGAGATTGACATGTGTTTCATCAATTCATTCTAGCCAAGTATGTTGAAGAATTTCTATATTTGAAAATATTTTCTATGTATGATCAAACATTTTTCTATACATGATCAATTTTTTGAATTCTCAATGAAAACTCTATTTCTCTTGCAAGACCACCCTTTGAAATTCTCAATAAAGGAATTCTAAGATAAATAAATACTTGTTAATCCATAATTATGAAAGGAATCCAACAAATCTTGCCCTTTTTAATTTAATTGAGGGACATTATCATATCAGCTCTTTAACAATAATCTTCGAACTTTCTTAAAATTTCCTTATTCATCATGTTGGACCCATTATTATATGTATGAACTTTATTGTCTCTTGAACTAATTATAGATTAATCGAACAAATCTCCCTATCATAACTTAAATTGGGGAGCACTATCACATTGATTCTCTGATAATAACCTTCGAACTTCCTTTTCAAAATTGTTTTAGTCATCATGTTGAACAAATTATTGTATATATGAACGTTATCAAGTTATAGATGCTTTTCTTCTGACACCTTTTACATTTAATAATAACAAATATCAATATGTTTTGATCAAGGGTGAAAGGCTGGATTTTTGACTAAATGTGACGTTGATTGTCATAATGTGACACATACTTTTCTTGTTCTTGGCCGATTCAAGTATGAAAATTTTCATTCAAAGAATCTTGTAAACTTCAATGGACATCGTATATTTTGGTTCAATTGTTGACAAGGTGATACATTTTTGTAATTTAAATTTCTATAAGACAAATCTCCCTATAAAGGTAACCAAGTATTTTAAGATTGGTTTTCTAAAATTAGGGTCTCCAACTAAATTTGCATATGTGGGATCTTTTTCCTTTATTAAATCACAAACATATGTTGGTGGCTCCTTAAAGATATCAAAGAACTATTTTATTATTGTCCAATGTTCTTTTCATAAACTAGATATGAAGCTACTAACACAATATCAGGCCTTATACATATTATGGCATACATAAGGTTGCCTATCGTGCAATGGTATGGAATCTTTTTTATTTATTTCATTTCTCTATAAATCCATAGTTGGTTTTAAATTAAAGTGTGCAGTAAAGATGTGCGCATAGAATTGGCTTTATTCATATTGAATCTCTTAAGTACCCTTTTAATATTTTCTCTTAAAAGAACCATAATAGCTTTTCAACCTATCCTGGGTGGTCTTTATTTTAAGAATTGGTCTTATCGGTACTAAATCTTTCATGGAAAAAGATTTACTTAAAACTTTTTTCAAAGAAACAATTTTTTTAATTGTCATGTTCAATAATCAACATCTCATCTATATAAAGTAAGAGTAAAATAAAATCACCTTCATCGTATTTCTTCACAAAGACATAATGTTTTTTAATAGTTTTTTTAAATCTTCCTTAGCTTAAATGAAAAAAAAAAAAAGTAACATTACATTGGGCTTGCTTTAGACTTTGCAGACTTTTCTTTAGTTGGCAAACCATCTTTTCCTCTTTTAGAACTTAAACCCTTCAAATGGTTCTATATAGGTCTTTTCTTCAAGACCACTATGAAAAAAATTGTGTTAACATCAAGTTATTCAATCTCCAAGTTTAACCTAGATATAGACCAATTACTACTTGAATGAGAGACATTTTTACTACTAGAAAGAATACTTCTTTAAAATTAATGCCCTTTTTTATTATATCCTTTTATAACTAGTCTAATCTTATAACTTGATCTTGGACTATTCTCTTATATTTTTATCTTATATACCCAATTATTTTCTAAGGTCTTTCTTATTTTAGGTAATTCAACTATATCATATGTATGATTCTCGTGAATTCTCGTGAGATTTCATTTCCTCTTTTGTAGCTTTCTATCATTCTTATTTACATCTGTCAACTATAGTTTCTTTATAATTTTGATGCTCTCATTTATCATTATCAATCACATACTCATCTGGAGAATATCTAGTGGGGGGTTATCTCTATTTGGTACATCATCTTAATTAAGGCTTTACAAGTTCAATAGGATCAATCTCTGCTTTGTTATACTCACTTTAATCTCCATTTTGATCATTATTTACTACTAATGGTCAGGTAGGATCGCTGATGCTAGAATTATCATCTTGTATCATACAAGACTGGACTAGGATCAAAATAACTGATAATTCTTAGTTTAAACTTTTTTCTGACTTCTTCATGTCTTCAGAAATTGGTCCTTAAAAAACAGAATGTCTCTTATTTTAATAATCTTTTTGTTAATAGGATCCCATAATTAATAGTTATTAAATTAAGGGATGTTCTAATTAATATTTTGATGATAACAAAATATAAATATATTAACAAGTTTTAATATTGCTGATAAGAAGAAATGAAAACACAAGCTTACCATATCAAAAGATTATGATAGAAAAGATGATGTTTGCAATATTGAAGATCAAGAGAAATGAAAACACAAGCTTACCATATCAAAAGATTATGATAGAAAAGATGATGTTTGCAATATTGAAGATCAAGATTAAGTCAAGAAAAAGATCAAGATACATCAAGATTATTTCATATATGACTTATTGTAAGCTCTTTTTTATCATATGTAATAATTTAAGAGGCTCACCGTGCATAAACATTTTAAAACATGAGTATTTACATTCATTAAAAAGGCTTTGAAGCTTATAATTTTAATTTAAAAACCTTTTAATCTTTTAAATAATCTTCAGGGAAGTGTTTTATTGGCTTTAAGCATTTAAAGTTATTAAAATCATATTTTTAGGATGATTGGTTAACCTAAATGGGTTAGATTTCAACCAGTATAGGTTAAAGTTGTTAAATTTTATGTACCATAAGTTTGTAGCAACATTGGTTGATGTTTTGGTCAACTAATGTTCTAACGGCTAGTGAATCTAAAGCTTTGAATGCAGTGCATCAATTGTTCCTATTACAACAGCTAGTTATTGTAAAAGTTCAAAATACTTCTATATTCACATCAAAATCTTCACTACAAATTTTGGACTTCAAGTCCACTAATAAGCAATCCCAACAATCAAGTCAATTGATTTTAAAAAGCTAAAACATATTCATGCATTTCATTTAAAAAACCTTTATATACACGTCTTCTTACACAAAATACATTCCAATACATATTCATTAATATGCAGTAGTTTTCAAAAGCATTTACAAGGAAAAAATGCCTACATACCAGTACGTGATGAATCGAATTACTTGAAAGGTGGAATCCTTGCTACTAAAGCCTCTGAGTGTGCACCTGGGAGGTTTTATTTTGAAAACAAAAATCAGAGTGTGAATTAAATGAGTTCAGTGAGTATTAAATTTTCTATGAAAAACATATTTAACAATTTAAACCTCCCTAAAACAATTTCATTTCTTATGATACAATACCAATATAAAACATATATGGCTTCTGAAATCAAATTTCTCAAGTTACTTTTAAGGTAAATTGTGGCGGCATCATTATTACCATGAACTTTCTTACATGACATAGTGCACCACTAATTTCTTTTCCATATGGTACCCTTAAGCATGAAGTCATGAAGTCGGTTCTACATCATTTACCTATAATTGATTAACCACTAGTTATAGAGCTGGTTTTAGTTCACTTCCCCGTACTAAGTTAACTGTTATACATCGGTAGTTACAAAGCTATTTTTGTATTGCTTACCCTCAACTAGTTAACCACTAATTACGGAGCTAGTTCTACATCACTTACCCGTACTAGGTTAACTGCTATACATCGGTAGTTATGGAGCTGGTTCTACATGACTTACCCGCAACTATAATAATATGTATAAAATATATCAGTATACCATAGGCTAAAAACTCATTTCCTTTTTATCAACCAATAACATAATTTCAATGTAACTTTAAATCGTATGAAACTTAACTTTCAAACTTCAATTCATATATTGCTAAAACAAACACTTATACAAGCAATATTCACATGTAATGTATAATTCACATAAAACTTATAATCATACACTTATCGCTAAGCACACTTACTTGTTCTATGCCTCTCCTCTACCTACATAAATTGCATTTCGCTTAGGTATTTGTTTCCAAATTCGGAAATAAGGCATTAAAACTATATCTTCGATTTAATTGAATTCGAGAATAGTATTTAATCACGTAACACATACGCTAATCGTATTTTCACTTACTTCCGTAGCTAACTTATTGTTCTCCGTTTCAAAGTCCAACTTCAAAAATTACTTAAATACCATGTTTTACCCATTCTAACTTATCAATTTCTTCAAAACACTGTCTTACTCAATTAATTTACCATAACCATAATCAAACTTCAACAACTCACACCAACAACTACATTTCCTCTTAAAGCCACATTGTCCTCACGACACATATATATTATCCTTTCAATTTCTTCCCAATTTTTCAACCCAGTTCACCTAAGATTCATGTCAAGCATCATCCAAACACATCATAAACCATTTCAACTTCATACTTTCCACATATGCTCTATATACTAATTTTTTTTCCAAATAATAACATAGCACTTCGTTTAACAATTCCAATGCCAAAAATACACTTAATGACCATCATTAATCACATTCACATGGTCATTATATCATAACCATACTTTTATACCAAAAATGCCGTTAAGACTAAACTTAACATATTTCACATTAAAATTTTCCAATTCAACTCCAAATCAATTTTTTTATTTATTTTCTTCATTAACATCAAAACCATGCTATAAACATCTTGAAACATTAAAATAGATTTTTTGGATCAAATCACATTAAAATCCCTAGCCATGGCCAATCCTCTCATTTTTTTATTTCCTGGTTTACTTTATTATTTTCAGTTCTTAAATGCTTCCAAGCTCATTACCTACTCCATGGAAAGTCAAAAATAACCATTTATCTTAAATACATCCATCCCACACAAAAACTCACAAATCTAAAAGTTTAAGCTCGAAAAACTTACCACTTTATCCTTCAATCTTTTGGGTAATTGGTGAACACTTAGGCTTGGTCAAGATCTCTTCAAATCTAACTCAAAACCTATGAAAATTGGTTGCACTCATCTTCCTCTCAAGCTTGGTTGTAAGTCACCGTTTCTCTTCTTCTCTCCTTTTTACTTTTTTGACACCGACGACTATGTTACAAAAATGAAGCAAATTTTTCTTACTTATGGCTTTTTATACTTTTTAATGCTTTACACAAGTAACTTTCCTATTAGTCCACTATAATAACTCATTAATCCATTAATTTTTTATACAAAAAGAATAAATTGCCCTTTAATGAGTTTAATTCACTAACTAACTGAATTACATTCCAAAAATATTCTTTAACTATCTTATTATCAAAAAGGGCTTCAGGACTCCTAAAATCTATTCGATCAGACTTATTTTCAATCTGTTTCAATATCATTAAACTCTAATACTTATTCTGAATATTTTAGGTTGAGTCCCCTAAAAATTACTATTCACTTAGATTTACTATTCATTTGAAAATATTATTCACCGAAAATAAAATGTATATTCAATGAAAGGAATTATGAGGTTCGGTAGGTGAGTTTGTGTCAAGGCGTTTGACCTGTCAACAAGTTAAGGCAAAGCATCAAGCACCAGCAGGAAAATTAAGACCCTTAGCCAATTCGTCATGGAAGTGGGAGAAAATTTCAATGGGTTTTGTGGTAGTGTTACTAAGGACTAAATGTAGACATGATTCAGTTTAGATGATTGTTGATAAGTTGACTAAATCAACTCATTTCTTACTCGTACAACAAACAAATTCCTTAGACAAGCTTGTCAAGTTGTATGTTGATTAGATTGTGAGGTTATACAGGATTCTAATATCTATTGTATCATATCGAGATCTACAGTTTACTTCTCAATTATAGATAAGTTTACAGAAAACTTTAGGGATTAGATTGAATTTAAGTATTGCATTTCACCCTCAGTCAAATAGACAGTCAGAGCTTACAATTTAGACATTAAAAGATATGATGAGAGCTTGTGTGTTGAACTTTAAGGGTGTTTGGGATAGATATCTGCCTTTGATGAAGTTTGTATATAACAATAGATATCGCTCTAGCATTGGTACATCACCATTTGAGGCATTATATGGCAGGCAGTATAGAGATTCGACATGTTAGGATATAGAGGGTGCTAGATTGTTAGAGAGACTGGAGTTGGTTCAGGAGACAATGAAGAACATAGGGGTGGTAAAGCAATGCTTCATGGTAGCTTAGGATCAGAAAAAGAAACTTGTCGATTAACATCATCTAGAGATGGAGTATAGTGTTAGAGATATGATGTTTCTTCGAGTATTTCCTTAGAGGGAAATTTTAAGGTTCGATAGGAGAAGGAAGTTGAGTCTGAGGCATATTGAACCATATAAAATTGTACAATGTGTGGGGCCATTAGCTTATAGATTACATATTCATGATGTGTTCCATGTGTCGATGTTAAGATGATATTGATTAGATCCTAGTCATATTATATCGAGGCTTAAGATCGAAGTTACAAATGACATAACTTATAAGGAGGAGTCAACGGAGATATTGGATAGAAAATTTAGGAAATTAAGGAGATGGGAGATTCCGATGGTGTGATTTTTATAGAGTCATCATCATTTTCCAAGAGAGGTGATCTGGGAGGTAGAGACTAAAGTTCAATTTCAATATCCTCGTTTGTTTTAATCCTCAAGTGCATAATTTAATTTCGAGGATGAAATTCTTTTAAGGGGAGAACTGTAAAGACCACAATGAAATAAAACAAACAGTAGCCTAACTCATAAACTATTAAACACGTAAAAGCCAACATCTAGGAAATTTAGTGAGCACCAACGAAATTGCCTTCTTCTTCTTCATTTTTCTCTCAACTTTTCTAGCTAGTAAGTGTCTAGAGCACCACTCTTTCTCCTGCATGTGACACTTCTCTTATAGGCTCCCTCTTTATGTTTGTTTTGCAAAAAATTGGGAGGAAGATGTGGAGGTAACAACCCCAAAATCTCTTAAACTATTGGTAAAATTTCGGCTACTATTTTATGTCTTTTGTGATTTTTGATCATCCTACACTAGTTTGTAGTTGGATTACATGTTATGGTTGTTTGGGACAATAATTGAAGTCATGGAAAGGGAAAAATGGAGAAAATGTGGCTAAAAAATGAGAAAGAAAAGGAGATAAGAGAGTACTTTAGTAATCATGGTGATTAGGTTAGTAGAGATATTATTTTTATAATTAAGAATGAAGTGGAAAAGGGAATAACGTTGTATTATTAAGTGTATTTGAGTTGAAATTTTTCGTAAATTAGTTTGATAGAATTTTCGTAATGTCTAGGTATGAAGGTGTAATTAAGGAGTAAATTAGGCTATCAATTAGTTGAGTCCGAAATAGAGGTAAGTTTAACCTTAGACAAAAACATCAACAGCAACAATAAAACCCAATATAAATCCCACTGAGACACGAGGTCTAGGGAGATATAGTAGTAAGTAACCTTACCCTTAACTAGTAGAGAGGCTATTTCCAAATGACCTATAAGGTCATTAAATAAACTATGATAAATAATTACATATATAAATTATGTTTATTTTATTTCACTAATAATTAACAAAGTATAAGGAGTTTGATGTTTATATTTTGTTATGTATATTGAGGTGTATAGATTGTTAATTCAGTGAAAATGTGTTATTAAATAGAGACTGACTAATAATAGGTTGTGAATAAATGGTGAAAATCGAGAATATATGGCTTGCCTAGGATATACTACATTCGATGGTCTTAGATTGATAGGCTATGACGATATGAGTGAGTGATGATTAGGTATATGTTCGTGGAGTAGGTATCGAGGCATCATGAGTCTCGAGGATGTCTTGTGCTAATGGCTAGGTACTGAAGAGATATTAGGGTATCCTTAATCTTAAGGATATCTTGTGTCGATGACTAGGTCCTGGAGAAATACCAGGATACCAAGTGAGATTGAGAAATTAAGGTACCTTGTGTCGATATTTGTACATCTAATTACATTTCCATTTAATGAGAGTTTATGATGAGTAGAGAAGAGCCAACAGACCATTGGAAGTAAGCCTACCAGGTTAAGTAAAGCCTTGGCAATTCAGTTAATTATGGGATAAAGCATAAATGACAATTATAAATTAATATTTGTGTGCTTTCATATTATATGAATGTTTTAATCATATATTGAGTTATTTGATTTTAAGAGTACAGTCAGTTACCCTTACTGAGTAGGCAACTCATCCCTTGTCACAATTTTTTTAGGAGATTGAATGATTGTCGATAACCCCAATGTATGTAACTGACAAAGTGGAGATTATGTGAGGCCAACAGATTACTTGAGTAAAGATGTATGAATGTATTTTTTAATGTGACAGCTTGAGTAATTGTGATATATAGAATACTTTTGTACTTGACAACATTTCTTTTTTAGAGTTAATGATGATTTTAGTAATTAATATTATACATTGGGAATGATTTTGGATAATTGTGGTTTAAAAAATTTTGGGACTGTCACATTAGGTGATTTTATAGCAAATTTACATTTCTAGGGATGTATTGAGTGAAAAAAAAAACTAATAATGTGTTCTTATCTTGTCTAGGAGATGATAATACGGGCCTAGAGTCAACTAGGAAATTGGGAAGTTTGATTTGTACTCCAAATGTACCAAATCAAGGGGATGCCCGAATGGATCGAGTAGGAGGAAAGGTGTCAGTGTCACCAAAAATGATGTAATTTTTTCAGATGATGCAATAGGATATTACTGCAGCTCCACCTATGATCCTTATACTACCGAACCTTCATGCAACTTAAATTTTGCAGAAATGTTTTCTTCTTCACCCTCTCCTCTTCTCCTATCTCCTCTTCTTTCTCATCTTTCGGCCACATTGTCTCTATTTTTTTCCCTTTCCATGACTTCAATTATTGTCTCAAATAACCACAATATCCAATCTAATTATAAACTAACTAGGATGATCAAAAATCACAAAAAAGACATAAAATAGTAGCTAGAATTTTACCTATGTTTTAAGAGATTTTAAGGTTGTTAACTTCCACAATTTTCTCCCAATTAAAGATTATATATATATATATTGAATTTTTGATGAAGACTACAGTTTCTATGCATGACCAACTGAACGAAAAGAATTATAAGATAAATAAACATTTATTGACGCACAATTATGAAGATATCTAATAATATAAAGTATTTTAAACATTACATCACAATGATTCTAATTTAGAAAAATAAAGAAATAATTGTGAAAGAACATTTCTAAAGAGGAAAAGAAATATATAACTTACTGTTAAGCAATTGATATTATTTCATATAGAGGCAAAACAAACTTGTAATTTTCTTAAAATTTCTTTCATAATTAATTAAAATAAATTTATCAAATTTAATATACCCAATGTTTTGCTTCATGTTATGATTTTTGAACAATTTAACGAAAAATATTGTCATTTGTAACCAGAGTAAGCAACATTTGACAGTAATGAAAATTTTGACAAAATCTTTTAGATTCTTGACTTAATTATTTAATATGTAAATAATTGGTAAGATTTTTGTTTATTCACTTTTAAGTTTAAATAGGAGAAGCTTATTAGGCTAATCACAAAAATAGGCCCAAGTGCGTGGATTAGGGCTCCATCCACATGGCTCAGAGGGGACACGCTACTTCACCATTTAGTACACAAGATTTTAATTCGATTTCTGAGGATTAAATATAGCCCGAATTCACTTCTCTACAATCATGTATCTTGCGTGCGATTAGGATAGCTTGCAAGCTCCCAGCTTTTTAAGAAATTCCCGTCGTATTGTGAGTTGTAGAAGATCTAGACGAGAAAGGAACAAGTAATACCCGCCACTTGTTTGAATCTTTGCTTCTTTGAAAGCAACTTTCAGGAAAAGAAAATGTTCGTAAATTCTTTCCTATAATCGAGTTAAAGAACTGAGCTTTCTTGACTTCATCATTTTCTGTTGCTTTTAGCCTTTATACCCACAGGATACTTGTTGGTTCTATTTTAGGTGCTTCGACTTTCGAGAAGATAGATTATCTTGAGCTGTGATTTTAAACAGTTAGAAGTACTTATATGGGTTTTGAACTGCAGAGACTAAACTTGAAAGAGGTTGAAGAAAATGCTGCCGCAGAAGATGAAGCAGGCCATGGCTGATAATCCCAAGAAGCTTGCTAATTTAATTGATCTTGTTAATCTTCCTTCAACAGTCAGAGAATTTGTGGGTCAATCCCAGATTTCTCGTTTGGGTTGTTTTATGAGGGTTTGGTCCTACATCAAGACCCACAATCTCCAGGTTCTTAGTCTATTCAACTCTACGTGTGAATCTACACGTCAACCTTACTTGCAAATATATGTTGTATCTGAAATTCTTCCTATTAGTTACGAGGAATTACGATACATTCCATGCCATGTCTTGTGACATAACACTATTAGAACTTCATGAAAGTTTACATTTTTAGGCTTGTCATTGAGATTTCTGGTATATGAAACACCACTATGGTCATGATTCAGTCGAAGTTGATGCTTTTTAGTAGTTAATTGTTGCCAAAAACTGTTTATGTAGTATCTAAATATCTCAGTTTGATCCCAAATGGTGGGAGGTACCAGATCTTGAGAAGTAAATGCAGCCCCATTTAGAAAATTCACTCTGCGTCCTCCTAGTCATGCAGATGACATGGCTCATTTGTTTCATTTACTAATTACCACTTAATTTGTGCTTCAACGTTATGTAGGATCCAAATAACAAGAATATGGTTCGATGCGACCAAAAGCTGAAAAGTATCCTATTGGGCAAGTCTCAAGTTGACCTGGTTGAGCTTCCTGCACTGATCAAATTGCATTTTCCCAAAGACCCAAAGTAAGATGAAATAATGAAGATCGAGCTCTCCTGCCCCTACAAAGTGATATTTCCTTCATGATGCATCACCAAAATTATATAGCCTCTTCGACTTCTAAAATAGTTCATCTCTTTTGCAAATTTGAGTCGGTCAGTATTTGAACAGAGGATTGCAGTTGCTAATTGAAGCTTTTATTGTCACTTCGACCTGCTTTATTATCTCCTCAAGCTTTAATCTTTGTGCATTAAAAGGATTGTTGAGTACCATTAAAAGATGCTCGCATACTACTGACTTAAAATCCTAGATGTTAATAAATTTTTATGTTGAGACCTTTCATGCCATAAAGAGATACACATGGTTGGAAATATGTGTCAGCTCTTTCTTTCTTCGTAATTGCTTGAAAGTGTCTTTATTGCCTACATTAGGACATTCTTTTTTTATCAAATTTAACCCGTGCAAAACTACTTTTTTGGGTAGACGTCATATTTTTATGAGCTTCTGCTTTGGTCAAATTCGGACCTTCTGAACTTTATGGACTACAATGATTGTTCCTGAAAAGGAATCTTCCCTGTTAAGTTTAATTCTCTGAAGGATCAGTAGACATTAAAGACTGCAATTCACATGAAATATTAGATCCCTTAATGGCTCACAATGACACTGGAAAAACATCATGCAAAAAACTGAGCTAAGCCGTTTTTCACCGCATGATCAGCTACAATTGCGTTTGTTCTCTCTGTGGGGTGGAAGGCATCCCAAAACACATACTTGTTTGCATCTGGGCATGTGAAAGGGTTTTTCCTATTGCATAAATAGCTCATCTCAAATAAGCCTGTCCCACAGCATGCTATTGCTGCATTTTCAAACCCTGCAAGAGGAATAGATCACTTTCCAATTCATTTGATGTGTGTGTGTGTTAACTAAAGTCTCTATGTTCATGTCATTGAAGTTTTGTTTGATAGCAGTTAATTAGATTTTCAAATAGACACTTTGCTTGTTAGCATTTAAATCAAGTCTCTATTGTTCAATGACTGTAATCCGCAGCAAATGTATGCCAATAATATTATTAGGTGTTGCTTTTATAAAATTTTTTGCGGAAAAATGTGTGTGTGTGTGTGTGAGTGAGAGAGACAGAGTACCTACCAAACGAATTTGGTTTATGAATTATTTCTAAGACAAGATCGTAAAGGCTTAAAAGCACCAAATTGGTTCCAGGAAGCTTCTCGTTCAGCTCCACAATTATTCCATTCAACATCCCATTGAACTCTTTGGCCACATTATTGTATTCTTCAATGCAATTACCACCATCCAGTATATTTATGGTTCTTTCCAGAGGTAAACATCCCATGGGGGGAAGCCCGGTTACAGCTATCTTAAGAGCTCCAAGGTGATAAAGTTCTGTGATGAAGTCCTTAGCAATTCCTAGGATGAAATTCTGGTACTCCTGAACAGAGAACTTCGTTGATCTGCCTCCTGGCATTGCATAGTAATTCTCCAAAAAGTCGTTTGTTCCTATGCTTATCAGATACAGGGCCTCACTTAAAAGCTTATTGGCTTTCTCGACCCCTAAATAGCGTCTAAGCTTCTTCTGGTAGTCCTTGTAGTATTCAACTTCCATCCAAAGAGGTATTACAGACTGCAAAAGTGAAATGGAAATGAAGGACGTGTACATAAGATAAGCCCCAATTAAAACTACAGAAAATTCTCCTTCAGGCTTAAGTTTTCAAGCTTCCCTGTTAAAAATCACATTAGGAAACGTCTAAAAGAAAATATGATCTTGTTGAAGAAAAGACTGCCTATTCGAGAACATGGTTTGGAAGTTATAATATTGATTCCTGCAGGTATCACAGAGTTACCACCACTTACTAACACATCAGAGGTAGCATTATCAAAGCCAGTTCCTGCAGAAGCAAAGCAGACTCCAGTTGCAAAATCTTTGATGCTATATCCTGGATCTAAGTATGCGGGTATCGCTGGTTTGATACCAAAGGCTTCTGAAATGAAATCCGGTGCAATTCGACCATTGGAAAACCTTCCTGTTGGTTTTCCACCCTCGAAATCACGTCCATATGGTGCAAAATCACTCCTCAGGATTGTGGAAATCTGGTTGTTGTTACCTGAATCCACTGTAGAGTCTCCAAAAACTATGATGGCTGGAACTTTTGCATTCACCTTGCTCATAAGTTGCAGCAGAAATTTCCCCCATAGGAGCCAAATCAGAGAATGAGTTGCCATAATTGAATTGTCCCAAGAATTATCATATATAGACAGTATTAGTTGGTTGGAGGTGAATGGTGAGACCGTTATGATTTATGATTCCTGGTGCAAGTCGAGGGATTGAATATTTTTAAGAGGTAGAAATCCTTGAAGTTGTTGGAAATCTTAATTGCTCATCAACCGTTGTTGGTCCTTATTGTTGCAGGTCTCCTGATAAGAAATACATGTTGATGGTGGATATAAAGAGTAATTTAGCTAGGCCACTTCTTTTCTTGATTTATGTGGGACTCAACCTAAAATAATTTAGGATAGTCGTAAATGGTAGGTAGTTGGCAAGATGGTATGGACCATTACGAGCAAAAGAGGAAAGATTGAAGCATGGAAATTGAAGAAGAAGTAGGAAGTTATGCAAGCCTATTCTTAGCCTTCCATGAAAACAACCTGCAGAGCGGTTTAAGACATGAAGTTGGACCGACGTAGGGTACATTATGTGTTTACCTGAATCTTAACTGTTGATGTCTGAGTTGATCAACTGCTTTTATCGTCCTATCAGAAAAGAGAACGCAGGGTAAGAGTATATAATCATTTAATATCCCCAGCTGAAACATGTTGTTGGGTGAAATGAAGCAAGCTGTTGGAAAAACTGGACTAGATCATCAGTTCCCGATATTCTGTTCCTACTTTGTTTTATAAAAATTCATCCACTCAATAAATGAGAACTACAAAAATTAAATGACTAAGTGCCTGTTTGGTTCAGTTTTTGGAGACACTAAAAGCACTTTTTTCCACCGCAAAAGCTGTTTTCAGAAAAAATGGGTGTTTTGCTGCAAACTTCAAAAGCACTTTTTAAGTAGAAATAGCTTTTGAAAAAGCTAAAATACAGCTTTTTCAAAAGCTAAA
>JANZLF010000005.1:22788828-22809137 GCA_026546835.1 Erythroxylum foetidum | reverse complement strand
TGAGATAGCAATAACTTGATCTGAAATTTCAGTGAAACTTTTGTACCAATCTAGATAGATTCGTCAAAATGGCCTTCATGAAAGTTATAAATCTTCCTTTTATCTTTTCAACAATATATAGTATGAAAACTTGGACATCTGAGCTGAAAGTCAGGGTCCTTATAAGGGGAGATGTTCAAAAACGAAGTTGTCCCTTCTGCGTTTTGTTCCTTTTGAGTTTTGTCTCTTCTGAGTTTTGTTCCTTTTGTGTTTTGTTCCTTCTATGTTTTCTTCATTCTGAATTTCGCTTCTTTTTAGTTTTATTCCTTCTGTGTTTTGTTCCTTATGTGTTTTGTTCCTTTTGTGTTTTGTTCCTTCTGAGTTTCGTTTCTTTTGAGCTGTGTTCCTTCTGTGTTTTGTTCGATCTGTGTTTTGTTCCTTCTGAGTTTCGCTTCTTCTGAGTTTTATTCCATTTGTGTTTTGTCCCTTCTGAGTTTCACTTCTTCTGAGTTTTATTCCTTCTGTGTTTTGTTCCTTCTGTGTTTTGTTCCTTTTGAGTTTTGCTTCTTCTGAGTTTTATTCCTTTTTTGTTTTGTTGACGTGTCTTCTTCTATGTTTTGCTGACACGTCTTCTTCTGTATTTTGTTGACGCATCTTCTTCTGTGTTTTGCTGACGTGTCTTCTTCTGTATTTTGCTCCTTCTGTGTTTTGCTGATGCGTATTCTTCTGTGTTTTGCTGACGTGTCTTTTTTATGTTTTACTCCTTTTGGGTTTTACTTCTTCTGTGTTTTGTTGACGTGTCTTCTTCTGTGTTTGTACTTCTTCTGTGTTTTGTTTCTTTTGAGTTTCGCTCCTTTTGTCTTTTTTTCGCCTGGCCATAACTTCTTCTCTAGACACCCAAATGAATTGATTCTTGAACCATAGGGCTTATAACACATTTCCCTACATCTCCACCAAAAATCATAGCCATCTGAAATGAATTGAGAAAGATTGAGTGAGAAACGTGAAACGGGTATAGTGAGTGTGCTCTTAAATTTTATGAACTAGGGTTATTTCACTGACATACTTCAGTGTTTTGATTATGTCTGGATCTATAGGATTCCAAATGAGTAATAAATTGTGATTTCGATAGTTTTAGTGAGGCATAACCCTAAGTATGAATCATACTTAGATGAGTTTTGATATGAGACCAATTTTGTGATGAAATTGATGGAAAATACCTGGGATTTTCAAGAACATGCATTGTACATAAGTTAATTCATACATGTGCATCATTGGATAGTTATGATTGAAGAAATTGTGATATTGTGTACATTATTTGTTATAAAGGAGCAACTGGAACGTCAACCTCCAAACGTTGCCAGATCTTCCAACCATTAGCTTCGGGAGAAACTTGTGAGTAACCTAGACAGTCTCACTTAATTACTTGTTTGCTTAGATTATATTTTGAATAATGAATGAATGAGATTTGATTGTGGATTCCGGACAGAAGATCCGATAACTGTGAAATGTGGATTGGGATATTGAAGTGTGGCTTGAATATGAATGTAGAGACCTAAATGCTTATAATGTGATTGATTGCGGTACATGCATCCCATTCATGAATGCAAGAAATATAATAGCAGTTGTGATCAGAGTAGCTAATGATCAGAGCTTAAAGCTCAATGTGTGGAAATGAGCCTCGAGCTAAAAAATGTTTCAGAGCCTCTGGTTCAACGTATAATGAGCCATGTATCCTCTTCAAATAAGGGACAGTTATTAATGAGCTCGATATCTAAAATAGATACGGGACAGTTCAGACACTCGGTCACAACAATGTAACAATTAGAAAAGAGTCTCAGGAATATTTCATATGCATTTGGTTATGTATGTTTGATTGATGGAAATGCATAATTTACTTTTGTTTAAGTGAAAATGTGATACTTATATAAAGTGTAAAGTTGTGACATAATTGTTATGTGAATTGATGTGCTGCATGAATTGAGTGAATCATCGATGATGGTTACCTCATTGAGTTCGCAAAACTCACCAAAATTACAACGTTATCTTTTCAAGATCGAGAGACGACCCTAACTACTGAGAGGCTCCACTACCGTGTAGATTGTGCTTTACCAAGTGAAGTCATGGCTCAAAGGTCGGTTAGCTGGGATTTTTGGATGACTTTGATAGATTTGATGTATTTTCCTCTTTCATGTAGCATTTTTGTACTAGGTTTTGTTAATGTACATGTAAAAGAAGTTGAAAGACAATGTAGACTCTGTTCTTTGGGAAATGAAAAGAGGAAAAAGTTGGTTTTAAAATTTTGTGATTTTCTATTAATGCTTATTAAGTGAGGAATGATATGATGCCATATGAAATGAAAGTAATGATTGAACGTAGCTTGTCTTTATCGTAGGATATGTACCGGAATGCCCTCCGGGCGTCCTGGTAGGTACCCCGCGATAAGAGAGCGCTACATAAGTGTATTTATACATTGCTTGAATATCCATAAGAGAGTCGGCTAAGTCACACCAATCATTTGAGTTAAAATATCTAAATCATTGATAATAAAATGAACGAGCCTTTAAACTGATGGAACTTACCAGTAAGAGAACAACCAGTGATTAGTATGATAGAAATAATTAGGACAATAGTTATAAAGAAACAAACTCCGAAAAAGGGTATATGTATATACATGGAAATTAGATATTTCACCTACAATTATAAAGAATCTTGAAAAAAAAAAAGGAGGTAATGTAATAGAGGAATGTGTGGAATGGCGATAGAGTATATAAGGTCTATAAAGGGATGAAAAGCATAGTAAAAGGCTAGAAAGTGACAATTGTTCTAGCTATAAAGTGTGAGACCTACATGGTTACATATGCAAACATTCTATTAGTGCTTTTAATCACTTGAAACAAAATTGGAGGCATTTATGTATGGCTATTACAAAAAGAGAACCTTTTAAGAGTTTATGATCAAGTCTTGTGGCATATTAGGGGAGTGATCTTTTAGCCATTGAATGGTTATGAGCAAATACATCAACCAATTAAAAGGGTGATGTCAGAAAGGCCAAAAAAAGGAAAAAGGGAGAGACCAAAATGAACTAAGGAGAGACCAAAATGAACAAAAGAAAGTAAAAGTACAAGCAAGGTCTCATAACAAGTGCCAAAATTTAACAAATTTGGTACTTTTGGCGACAATAGTAGAAAGTGTAATGTTACAAGACCTAATGAACAATCTATTAATATAAGTAACTATTACTTTACTATTTATTTTAATTTTAATCAAATTAACAATGTTATATTAGGTTGAAACAACTTCAACTGAAGGGCCAATAGTTTGATAATTGTCGTAAGTAACTTAATGATTCTTTTCTTTAACAAAATAATGACTATATGAAATATGCTAATCATTTTACCTAAAATAATAATTATATAAACTATATTCAATGAAGCCACATTCAAAGTAGCATGTCAAGTGTTAAGGAATGTCATCCTTGTCAAACAAGTATTAATATGAGTTGTACTCATATTAAACTCATATATAAATGGTTGATTAATATTGAACTCATTTGTATGTTATATTGGTTAACATGTTGGTTCATAAGTTCTACAAATACAACTTAAAGGAAATATGGACAGTTTGATCTAATATCTTTTAAATTTTCATTTTAAACTAAGAGGTATTAGGTTTAAAAATATGTGTAGCATCACTTTCCAAAAATTACAAGTTACTGATACCAAGAGGAGGGCAACAACTGGGACTAGTGGCCAATAATTTGACAAACTAGAGAATTAGTGTTTCTTTGAAATTAGTGTACCATTGTATTCAACCTATGATAATTAGTTTAATGTATTTTGTAATTGAAACAATGTTATTTTTCTTAGAGGTTGTTATGACTCTATCATGCATTACAACTATGAACATTGTTACTTTGTTTAGCCCTTGTTGTGACTCTATTATGCAACCATGTATACAAAAAGTGTGTATATATAATAGATCTTGTATGCACACAGTTGCTTTCTCTCTTTTTTTTTTTGCACGTGAGTACTTTTTTTTACTATATGTAGCCAGATGTGATGTTATTTAGTTTTAATGTTGTATTAACCATCTAACTTATATGATGTTATAATTTTAAGAATTTTAAACATTATGTTCTAATATTTCATTGGTTGAAAAATAAACTTTTAGTGACAATTTGTAGTCATCCTTAAGCTATTTCGCCTCTTTTTAATTAATAAAGTTAATCAACTTTTAATATGTTTTTTTACGTAATTAAGTGCTTTAACATATTACATTCAACTTTACTCATTTTTTAGTAGCAAGTCAATGTTGGGTAAAAACAATTCATAATAAAAAGTATAATTACATTCATATTAGTCACACTAAATTTTTACAATCACATTGAAAATAAACAGTGAAAATTTTCAAATAAACCTATAAGTACATTAAATAACATCAATCTCAACTCTTTCTTTTAATCAATATCTCAATGTCTTATTTCATAATTTTTAATTTTTCATCACGTTCCTTGGTAACTTCTCCTTATTTCAACCTTATTTTTCTTAACTTTTTTCAAGGTAAATATTTCATTACTTAGTAAACAAAATATACATTCTACTTACAAATCAATTTATACAAGTGATGTTATGCTAATTGAGGCTAACTATCCCTAAATAAATAGGCAAGTTAACTTACAGTTACAACTGATTAATTCTAGTGCTTTTATCTTATTTCTTGTTTTAAAGCCAATCTTTTCTGGACAAGAAGAGATAGCTTGGAGTGAAAACCCCTTGCCAAAGTAGCTAAATATATTTTGGGTTGATTTCTGGGTAGTGCCACTTCCACATCTGGTGTAGTTTTCCTGAAGATTTACATTATTTCTTGTATTTCATATAGGATGAACTAATGCTCTAATGCTAATCTTAAAGAGTTTTTTTGTCCCATTTATTACCCCAATAGATTGCATTAACCTATTATAGTATTCTTGGCCAACCTATGATGTTACATTAAGTGTTGAATAATTCTAGCAAGCCTCTCTATAGTCTTTGAGAGTAATGACATTCAAAGAATAAGTGTGTGTGGCTTTCTAAAGCCACTCCACATAGTATACATGTTTTAAAGTCAATTATGAACCTGATTTTATTCCTATTAGCTAATCTTTGCATGATAGCCAACCATAAAAAGAAAAATTGAGATGGTGACACTACTATATCATATACTAGCTTAAACCAATAAAATGTTCCTACAAGATTTATTACATAACTTCTTGTTTTCCTTTATCCAGTATACTAACTTAGGTCTATTAATAACTTGTGAACATTTAGATAACAATTGAAGAATTCTATGTGATCCTCTAACATAATGGAAATGCCAATGTTTTTTTTTATATTCAATATAATGTCCAAAACTTAGGTTGAAGCAGGAACAATGGCTCTAAAAAGGTTGAGTTCCCTTTTTTATACAAAGGAGCAATTGTAAGCTAATTATCAAACCAAAAGTCAGTTCCATTCCAATCCCTATTGCTTTGTCTGAATTGTTCCTACATGAGTATCCTAGTTGACATAATTCTTTGTAGTGTGGAGGATTGTGTAGGGTTTAACTGTAAAGTCAATACACTCTCCCATTTTATGTAATATGTGTGCATCCATTTGACCTATAAATTCTCCTTTTCTATGAAAAGCATCCATAGCCTTTTTATGAGAGTTTTGGTCAGAACCCCAAATAAATTAATCCTAATTCCTCTTTGTTTAAGAAGACAAAGAGTGCTCCATTTGATAGTTTGGATTTTTATGTTATTGATAGATCCCTTCCATATGAAGTCCTTGATTAACCTATCTATTTCGTTTAAAGCTCCTTTAGGTATAGCAAAATGTGAGATCCAATAATTACTAAAATTTTTGAGAATCTTTACAACTACCTAGATTATGTCTCTATATGACAAACATCTATCACATCATGAGTTTAATATTCTCTCATTGGAGCATATCAATAGTTTGCAATCATTCTCATTGGTGCATATCAATAGTTTGCAATCATTCGCATTCATACTTCTAGTAGAGATAGGACTCTTAGTTACATGAGGTAATGACTCCAACTTTAATCCCAATGGCCTGGGAAGTAGTCTGTCATTGAAACCTGTATCACATGAGACAAATATGAAGCTTTTGTTAGGGTTAAAGTTTACATTAAATTTTTTTAAATTTCTACAGAGATCCCTTAATTGGACTTGTTAACTCCTTGTATAAATCACACAACATAAGCACATCATCAATAAAAGTAAGCTAAGAAATTTGTAATTTGCTACATCTATAGGGATGGCAAAAAATGCCCAACCTAGGGTCAATAGGTTTGACTCTATCAAACCGGCCCACAGGTTGGGCCACGGGTCGATTTGGCATGGTCCAAAAAATAAGAGTAGGTTGTGGGCCATGGGCGGACCGCAGTGTAAATAGTCGAGCAGGGTGTCCGACCCAAGCAGCCCGACTCGTGGCTCGTTACCCACACAACGACTGATCCAAACAAAACAAAGTTGTTTTGTTTATGTTAAAAATATTTCTTTCACCAACAAAACGATAATTTTTTGCTTTAAAACGACATCATTTAATTTATAAGACAGTTAATAAAAGATAAGACAAAATGACATCATTTTGTTGCAAGAAAAAACGACTTCATTTTGCCTCTCATTAACGAAAGCCACTGCCAAGTGCTAGTAGCCCAACCTCCTCCCTTGCTCTTGTAGTCTAGCTCTCGACACTCATCCCTTAGCCTTAGTACTGCCTCCACCCATCTCCCTTCATCCCCAACCCCAATCCCTTAACCAATTCTTCTTCTTTGTTTCTTGTTCTTCCTTCGTTATTATTCTTCTATTGTTAATGTCAAGTTGTTCTTTGAACTGTCGAAGTCACCAATGTCGAATTGTCATACTTAATAAGGTAATCTCTCATTCTCCCTTGGACAATTTGGTTGTTTTGAGAACTGATGTGGCTAATTTGACAACTTTGTACGTTAACATTGGGAATATAGGATACTGCTTGTAAAGTATTTCATGAAATGTCGCAGAGATAAATCATTTCCTATTGCTCATCATGGTTTTGAAGTCTCAGGTTATAGTTGTGATCTTCTATACTATGTTTTGGGTTATGGTTTCAACATTGCATTTTTTCTAAACAAACAATTATCTATCCTTTTGAGTGCCAGATTGTTGCTTTATTGCATATAGAAAAGATACTACTTTATGTTGTTGATTGTGATAATTTCATTTCCTTGATTAACCTATCTATTTCGTTAAAAGCTCCTTTAGGTATAGCAAAATGTGAGATCCAATAATTACTAAAATTATTGAGAATATTTACAACTACCTAGATTCTGTCTCTATATAACAAACATTTATTACACCATGAGTTTAATCTTCTCTCTTTAGAGCTTATCAATAGTTTGCAATCATTGGCATTCATACTTCTAGTAGAGATAGGACTCTTAGGTACATGAGGTAATGACTTCAACTTTAATCCCAATGGCCTAGAAGTAGTCCGTCATAGAAGTCTGTATCATATGAGACAAATATGGAGCTTTTGTTAGGGTTAAAGCTTACACCAAAGATTTCTTTGAATTTCTCCAGAGATCTCATAACTGGACTTGTTGACTCCTTGTATGCATCACACAACATAGGCAAATCATAAGTAAAAGCAAGCTAAGAAATGTGTAATTTGCTATATCTATAGAGATGGTAAAAAATGCTCAGCCCAGGGTCAACGGGTTTAGCCCTGTCAAACTGGCCCACAAGCCGGGCCATGGATCGGTTTGACATGGTCCAAAAAGCAGGGGTAGGTCATGGGTCGTGGGCGGGCCACAAGACAAGTAACCGAGCAGGGTGGTGGCCCGACCCAAACGGCCCGACTCGTAGCTCGTAGGTTGCACAGTGATTGATCCAAACAAAATGGAGTCGTTTTGTTTACGTTAAAAATATTTCTTCCACCAACAAAACGACAATGTTTTCCTTTAAGAGTAAAACGACATCGTTTAATTTATAAGACAGTTAATAAAAGATAAGAAAAAATGACGTCATTTTGTTGCAAGCAAAAACGATGTCATTTGCAACAAAACAATGTCATTTTGCCTCTTATTAATGAAAGCCACTGCCAAGTGCTAGCAGCCCAGCCTCCTTCCATGCTCTTGCAATCTGGCTCTTGACACTCGCCCCTCAGCCTCAGTACTGCCTCCATCCATCTCCCTTCATCCCTGACCCTAACCCCTCACCCAGTTCTTCTTCTTTGTTTCTTGTTCTTCCTTCGTTATTATTCTTTTGTTGTCAATGTCAAGTTCTTCTTTGAACTGTCAAAGTCACCAATGTCGAACTGTCGTACTTAATAAGGTCATCTCTCATTCTCTCTTGAACATTTTCTAACCTCAAGTATTTATATATTTTTTGTCAGATGGATGAGCATATTCCTTTAGTTGAGAGTTCTAATCCAGTGCCAGAGGTACAAGTGGAAACTTCTCTTCTGACACCAAGTGACGATGGAAGTTCAATTAGAACCCAAGTTAGTCAACATAAAAGTGAAGTTTGGAACTGCTTTAAGAAGACTATATCCGACGAAATTAAAAAGTAGAGTGCAATTATTGTCCAAAGTTGTATTCAATTGTTTTGAAAGGTGGAATGTCTTATTTAAAGAGATATATGAAATCACGCACTAGAAGGAAGATGGTTTTAGGAGGCCAAACAATTTTAACCCCTAACTTATGAAAGGAAAGAATGAAATGACCGTAACAACTTTTGACAACTATGGACTAAGAATTTTGATGGCTAATATGATTATTGGAGATAAACAACCATTGTCTATGGTTGAAAGCAAAAGATTCAGAATATTTCTTAATTTACTCCAAACAACTTTCAAGGTTCCAAGTCAGAATACATTGAGGAATGATATTTTCAAAATCTATAAGGAAAAGAAGAGAGAAACATTAACAGCATTGTCGATTGTTCAAGGATGAATGACCATAACAACAGACATATGGACAATGGACAATTGATAACAAAAAGAAGGGTTACATGGTAATGACAGCACATTATATTGATAATAATTGGAAGTTATGCAATAGACTTGTGAGGTAATTTATATTTTTTAATATTGTTATCATTTGCTTTTTTCATTATTTTATGAATTTATGATTCATGTTGATATGTTTTTTCATGATAGGTTCATTTAAGTGTCGACACCGCATAAAGTGAAAAATTGGCAAACGTGTTGAAAGATTATTTGATATATTTGAACATTGACAACAAAGTATCCTCTATCACAATCGATAATTGTAACACAAATGATGCTCTGATTCAAAAGTTGAAGGGTAAGATGTAGGTTGGGAGCTTATTGACTAGAAGTAAGTTATTTCATATGCATTATTTTACGCATATTCTTAACTTGATTGTGAAGGATCGTTTAGAGATCATAAAGGAAACAATATAGTGTATTTGGAATAGTGTTTTATATTAGAGTGCAACTCTTAAAAGAGTTGAAACTTTTAAAGATGGTGCATAAATTTTATGCATTTCAAATTCAAAGAAGTTGGTTTTGAATTGTCATACTAAATAGAACTCAACCTTTAAGATGTTGGACTCGGCAATCCTATATGCTCACCTATTTATTAGACTAGCTAAAAGGGATTCTCAATATAGCTGTGTACCATCAGAGGATCAATGAAACTTGGATAGAGAACTTTGTTTGAAGTTGAAATTATTCAATAATTGGACTGAATTATTCTCAGGAACAAAATATCCAACTTCGCACTATATCTTTAGCACTAAGTCCGACATAAACCATGTTTTATCATTGTAGATGTTTAACTCCAATGCAGTGATTCGGACTATAGCAAAGCGAATGGAAGAGAAGTTTAATTCTTATTGGTAAAAGGTTAGAGATATTATTGCAGTGTTATACATGTTGGATTTGAGATACAAGAATATATTTATAATGCATTGTACAATGGTAAAGTTCAAGAGTGTCTACATACCATGAAACAATTATGGCATCAATTGTTTCATGATTATGAAGTCATAATGCAACAAACTCATAATCGGAATGTAGATAGTTCAACTCAGACTTCAGTTTCAAGTTCAACCTTTTCTTCTGACCCATTATTGACAAATTCTCTTTCAATTTTTTTAAAAAACAAAAGGGCTAGGATTGTTTACAATACGATGGAATTAGATAAATATTTTTTCACAAATTGTGTCCCTGAAACTAAAAATGGGTCGTTTGATATATTGTCATGGTAGAAGACATCTACATAGAATTATCCAATCTTGCAAAACATTGAACGGGACTTGTTAGCTATTCCACCATCCACCATTGCTTCAAAGTCTGCATTTACTATTAGTGGTTAGGTCATTACTCCTCATCGTGGTTGACTTCATTATCATACTGTGGAAGTCTTATGTGTGCTCAAAGTTGGTTAAATAATGAAGATATTGATGATAAATTCTTTTCTTTTTAATATATTTATTTTATCTATGTTTATATTATCTTACCTAATATTGTGTTTTTTATTTTTTTCAATCACAGGTATTAATGCGAAGGGGACTAGTGAAATTAATCGACCAATTGAAGGTTATTTTGATCAAATATATGAAGATGAAGGTATATTTAATTTTCTTTTAATTTAATATTATATTAATAAATATTCTTTTTATTTTAATATTATATTACTAAATATAATGTTTATACACACGGATGATTTGATCCAAACTATTGACGATCTTACCAACAAGTACAGTTGGATGCTCTCTCAGTCTCCACTTCTAGTATTTAATATCAAAACTTTGTTTATCCAATATGATATTATCTTAATTTAGTAAATTGTATCATTTATTGTAAAATGATTTAGATAATCATTCGTGTATAACAAAATATTCTATAGTTAATGAATTTGGTTTTATCAATTCTCTCTTATAATAATTAATGAATAATTTAAGTAAAATTAAATGTTGTAATTAATTGAATTGAAATTCTTAACTATCATTATTAACTTAATGAATTTTCCTACAAATTCCTAATCAATTGAATTAAAATTCCTAATTAATTAATTATTTATATAATCATATGTTTTAATGGAAGGTTATTACTGAATTCAAATTAATTAATTCAACTTTGTCTTTACTTTCTAACAATTCACTGACCAAACTCACGAGGATAGCTACATAAGTTTGATGTTTGGCTTAAGGTTTGGGAGTGGCTGCAAATCAAAATTTTCAATTAATTAATCATACCAATAAGCACATCTTAACATTTTAATTTTAAAATGTATTTCCTCATTAATAATATGCAAATGTATGTAGCATCCTTAAATCTAAACCTGACTTTTAACACAAATCGTGTTAATATTTAGCTCATTATACCTAAAATATCGCTTAAAACATTAAGAAGATAGTGATATTATGCTTTCATTTAATGGCTTATAATTTTATTCAAATGAAATATTAAGTGGTTTAAATAAAAAGATATAAAATTTTTAATTTAATAATCAATAAATTAATAACTTTATTATATGATAATTATATGTTGTTATAATTTAAATTTGTGACATAATGTAGATATTAAAAAGAAAAAAGGTGAAAATTTTATAAATTTTATGAAATATGATTATTAATTAAATTATTAATTAATTATTTTTATGATTATAATTTTATTATACCTACAGAAAGAGATTTATGTTTGATTAGTATAAACTTGAATTATTAAACATAGTATTAGAGAGGGTTTTTTTTACATTAGATTGGAGAGAAAGCAAACAAAAATTGGTATGCTTATAACATTAAGGATGAGAAGAATTTAAAATAAAACCTATAAGCTATATCAAGGTTTCGAGTAACGAATTACCTTAACAAACTTTTAATTAGAGTGATTTAGGAATGAATCCTCTAATATTAAAATGGAGAAAACTATGAATATAAATTTATATTAATTGTAATATAATGATTTCAAAAAAAAAGTAGAAGAGGTTATAAACTTATAATATAATTATTGATCAATTTTTGTTGGAGCCCTTATTCCTTGGTAAAATTTCTAAAGTATAGAATGTGACATATAACAGTTTTTTATTAAATTTTCTTTATTAAAGTTTATTTAATTTATTAAAATGTGTGTTTGAGAGTGTGTATATGCAGTAGAGAAATGTATGCTTTAATAAGAGACAAGTCGACAACAACAGCTTCATAACTTTTGAATAGTACTAACAAAACACTGAATCACTGACTACCATTGGATGCTTTAACTCAAAACTTTTACGAGTTGAAGAATCAACTTGTTCAACTTGATAAAATACAAAAAGTTTAAATGCATTAAAAGTAATCATGATATTAATTTCTTTAATATTTGTAATAAAAATATAAAATTTTACAATGACTATGTAATAATAGATATCATAAAAAGACAATAATATTTATGGAAGTAAAAAAATCAAAAATAACTAAAGGTTACATGTATAATTATTATTTTAAGTATATAATTTACATCAACAGCATTAATTAAAATTTAGTGAATAATTTAAAAAAACTTTAAAAGTTTGAAAATATTATATTGTAGACTTAATATACATATTTTAAAAATATATTAAAAAGAATTCTAATAATTTTTTAAACATGTAAAAATAATATTTGAAATAAAGTGTACTTAGATAATAACTTTTTTACATTTACATTATAATTAATTGTTATAATAAAATTGCAAAATTAAAATTAAATTCACTTGTTTGTAAAGAATAATTATAACAACATTATCATAGCTACATACTTTTTAATAAATATATATTGGTTCATATTTTATATAAATAGTTTTGTATAATTTATAGGTAATTTCATCCTACACTTTATTATAAATGGTTTGCTATAATTTAATTTATGAATTTTAAAAATATAACTACAAATTTTCAAATTCTCTTAAAATAAATATACAATTTTTTTACAAATGCATTAAAATTTCACCCGACCCATTAACATTCCTAAACTCCAAGTAACGTAGCATCCACACACACTATAATCAACTAATGTTGAGGATTAGTAGACTAATGCACCATGTACGATGATTGAATTTATTTTATTTATATAGATTTATAAGTTTTAACTGCAAATGCATAATGTAACTGTAGTTAACACTAATAAATAGGGTCGATTCTATAGGGATTGTAAGTACTAGTACCTTTTTTCTATTATCTAACTATCAAATCAAATTGTGTATTTACTTAAAAATTAAATAAAACAAACTAAAATAAAGTTAACACAATAATGAACTCAGATAGTTAACACAATAATGAACTCAGATAAAAAAGATACTATGAAAAGTCAATATCAAATAAGTAATACTTAGATGATGAATCCCCTCAAAATTAAATCATTAATTATTGGAACCTGAAAATTGTTATCTTACAATAGTATCTTTCTCAAGACTATTAACAACTAATCTTCGGTTGATTAATTAAAATCTCTTTCTAATTAAAACCTCTAAAATTGCATTATTGATTAATGAATTTCACTATTAATTTTGACCCTAATACAGATGACTTATGTCGAACTATCTCTAGGTTTGTATGCAACTCCTTCCAATTATGGTAAATTTGTTCACATAAAAGGATCTCTTTATCTCAATTATATGAAATCAAGTATTGAACTAACATTTTGGATATATTAGTTCAAGAATATAACACATAATTGAATCGTAATAAATCAATCAAGAGAATTGCATTAAATAAAAGATTATATCATATTATCAACATTATTTAGGGTTCATCACACCTAGACATTAAACAATTTAGTCCCTACATATAGAAAACAAATCCAATGACAAAGATTTAGAAGAACAAATAGAAATAAATGAATTCGTATTCCAAATTTGTCTTTTGTCTCTAATGAATCTTTTTACAATTTGGATTGAAGGATTCTCTCTATTGGATCTTGTAATGTAATCTTCGTTTTTTCCTCGTTCTCTATTTAGAACTACCTCTTCTTTGTGTTTCTTATGACTAAAAAATGCTTCTAATCTCCCTTCTCTAATGTGCCTCTCTTAATATCCTTTCATAGTAAAAGTTAGGATTTCCGGGATATATACGGTCACTTATATGGTCATGTAGGTAACCATGTATCTCCAAAAATACCTAAATTTGTGATTTTATACAATCATAGTGACAAACACACTTGAAACGAAAAAAGTGCCAAAAGTACTATAATGCTATTAACTAACACGCAAAACACACTAAATATACGTATATAAATATAATTAATTAATCGTTTATCATACGACAAGTAGTACTAACACGGAACCCATACTCACCACAATCAAGATACACTAGCAAGCAACCAACATGTTCAAAAGGTTGAACTAACTCCAGTAGTCACATTTGAATATTGAACCATACCTTCACCAAGTACATGATTATCTCTTTGCAATCCATTATTTTAACCATTGGTTTCCTTTAACAATAGTTAGTATATTTCCTTATATCAATTCAATTATTTTCAATTTTATTAATTATTTTTAGATAATATTAATTACTTTCATTTTAGATTTCACTTTAATTCATTAATTGATTACTTTAGTTGTGTCTAGAATAAGTTTTTATTATTCACACTTGTGATAATTATAGAAAGCATAAAAGCTACCAATATGATAGTAGTAAAAGCAAAGTCTAAGGCAAATGTAATTGAACAAATCAATTCAAAATTGTACCTACCATAAGTATGCATCAGAAGCATGCTTAGGTAGCTAAAGATATGTTTATCTTGCCACCAACTGGGTTAGACCTTCACGGATATCTCACATTTAATTATAAAAAAAGAAAACAAAGGTAAACTGCACTCAAAACTCGACAAATTAATTCAGTTAAGTATGTGAATTATCCTTCATTAGAAGAATTGCATATCAAAGAAAATTTTGATGACTTAATTACCAATATTTTGTTCTAATTCATTTATTATTTATTGAATTAATTAGGGAGTTTTATGCTACCTTTAAATTTGATAAATTAGATAATTTTACTATACGTAGTTCTATTGTGGTATCATACTTATTAATGGGTAAAGAAATTAAACAAAATATCATTAATTCAATTTGGCTTTAAGGTTGATAACTAAGGACTATGCAAATTCGATCCAATATAAGGAATCTATTATGCAGTATGGTGATTTTAATTCTTTTGGAGTGTGGAAATCAACGTCTTCTGACCCACATGTCTATCATCTAAGTCAATATAAAGGCAATTATCTTAATGAGCATAAATGGATTTATCTGTAGCGTTTTTTGGCCAATTAGTCAAGGAGAAAGGCCACAACTTGTATATGCACTAAGACTGAGTTATTCTTTTTTTGGTGCATGGTACATAAAATTGATGTAAATTTAGGTGCTTAGTTGGATATGCAATTTAACAATGTTATCACATTTAACAAAAACTTATGTCTTAGTTCGTTGATTACTCACTTGGCTATTAATTTAATTTGCTTGATATTGTTAATACTGATATGCAGGTAAACTATGAGATGGAACCTTTGGAGTATGCTTGTTTGAGTAGGATGAGGTTAGTGGAGCAATAAAAGAGGAAATTTAATTTTGTGTCGTATGGATCATCACATCAACAAGAAGATTTTGATTTTCCAGGACCTCTGTATCTTTTGGATCTACTAATCCAACATAAGCATCAGCTTTGAATGGAGAGGTAAAATTTCTAAACTGGAGAGGAATTTGGATGCTTTTCTCTAATTTATAGGGATGATACCTGATAGGTGTAGATGATAATATGTTTTTATAGGTGTTTAAGTGAGTTTTTAAGTATTTCTTAAATGATCATCATATGTATAGGGTTAAAATTATGTTCTTGTAAATTTTTATGTGTTTTAAATGTCTAATTGGTTTCTAACAAGTATTTGATCTTAATTTTTATGCTTCAAGAGGTGTTTGATGGGTTTGTGAGTATATGGAAACAGGAACGTGAAGAAAAGAGAAGATCGTCGATGCATGCAGCAAGGTCACAATCATGACACACGAAGAGCAAGCTACGTGTATGGAGCTTCTGTCACGATTGTGACACCATGCACGATTGTTACAAATAGGGACAAACTATGTAGGACATGATCATGACACCCTTACGATCATGACATTGGTGTATACATCTCGCAACAATTTTTAAATTTTAAGGATTCAGAGATATTTTTAGAATCGAATTAAGCAGGGAAACCCTATAAACAACCCTAAAAACCTTAAGCACTATAAAAAACAAAAAAAAACACTAAAAGAAGCAGCAACCACCAAATCAAACGAAGATTAAGAGAGACATTAAGAGAGTGTAAGAGAATTTTAAATTTATAGATCAAAACTCCAACTAGTTTTTCTTTCTTTTTCCTTTATTGATCTCATTGTCTTAAATGTCTAGTTTGATTTCTAAGATGTTTAACATGATTATGGGTTTTTAAGTCCATATTAGGGATTATTCTTGAATTTTTTTGTTAAATTTTATTCTTGTTAAATTCAATACATCTATCAATGCTTTGTGATAATTGTTATGCTTATACTTGGAAATAAATTAAGAGAGTGAATCAAGTTATCTGTGTTAAGATACACAACGAGAGTTGGTAGCTTAATAGAACTATAATTATCATATTAATTAATAGTTTAAGACCTCAATCATGAAATTATTTATCCTTAGGATTGCTTCAAATCTAATTAAATAGTTAGGAGTAGATTTGTGAATCAATAGATTACAATTATATTATTGTCAAATTCAATTAGGGTTACTTAATTAGATATTAAGAGAAGATAATCAAAACTTTAGGATATCTAGGATTAAACATAATTGGATTAACAAGATAAAGGAAAATAAAATAAAGATAAAATAGCTCCTAAGTCTTCAAACTTTGGTTAACATTAATTTTGTTGGAAGCTTAATTGCTCCATTCCTTACTTGTTTCGTTTGTTTAGTTATTTTAATTTCAATTATTTATTTTCATTCACTTCAATATTTAGTACCTTAGACAAAGTTCTATTCAAGTTTTAGGTCTAAATTAGTCTTTTTGGGAACAATACCTTTGATACTACAAGATACAATCTGTATACTTGTGGTATTGAAAATTTTCATTCTAAAACTTATCAATAAGTTTTTGACACCTATTTCGAGGATTGATTTAGCATTTTATACAATTTTAATTCCTTTGATTTAAGAATGTAATAATTTTCTTGTGTGAGTGCATGTGCCTAACATTAGAAAAAAAGTTTGCAAGCAAAGTAGAAGACACATCAAGTTTAGAGATCACAAAGCAAGAAAGAGAGATGTGAAAAATTAAACATCAAGATGTAATAGAAAGAACAATGGTGGAGGAAAGAAGCCAAGGAGAGCAACAAAGGACCCTTAAGGACTTCATGAGGCTAGGGTTTAATGGTAATTATCAAGGAATTGCATGACCATCAGTGTAAGTGAACACCTTTAAATTCAAACCAACATTGCTAAATATGTTACAAATTAATGTACAATTTCACGGTTCCGGCAATAAGGATCCCAATACTCATATGACCAATTTTTTAGATATTTGTGATATGTTTCTATATAATAGGTTGTTAGAAGATGTAGCCAAGGTGAGGCTCTTCCTCTTTACGTTTAAGGATAGAGCCAATGTGTGGTTTAATTCACTCAACTTAGCGAACATCACAACATGGGGGCAACTAGTGCAATCCTTTTTGACTAAGTACTTTCCTTTAACAAAGACAATGAGGCTCATAAAGAAAATTACAAATTCCCAATAAAACAAAGAGGAGCTTTATATGAAGCGTGGATGTTGGACCCAAACTTTTCTTGAAAATTAGAAATTATAAAATGAAATTAAATGAGGAAATATGGCATGATTCTTTGTAATGAATGAAAAGTATAAATGAATTTATGGGCATTTGATGAAATGAAAGACAATTAGGTTTCCGTATGTTTGCATATGTTTGATAAAAAGATGAGGTATTGTATATTGTGTATTGTGTTTGGATGTGGATAATTCAAGTGTTGTGCAGGTGCTGGAAAAATAGGATGAAGATTAAAGAATTTGGCTAGTGTAAATTTAGGAGAGATGCATTTTCATTATGGGCAGAAACTATGACTAAGTTTTTGACCCTCTTAGAGTTAGAATTTGACAAAAGGGTCTTCTTAAAGATTGTATTTTAGGTTTTGATCTTTTTATTGATATATAATATGTTATTTTTGGTTATGGATATTGGAAGATATGAAATTTGGAAGTTTGGATGTGGTATGGGATGACTAATTATCTGGCAGAAACATTGAAATAGTTAGAGGTTGAAATTGCCTTCAAGTGCTTCATGAAAGTTAAAGATTTTGTTTTTATCTTTACATTGATATAAATTTTAGAGTTTTTGAACAAGGGGATGAGAAGTTATGAATTTTAGGAATTATGTTACTGTTCAGGATGATAGTAATTGCACAGTAATTTTGACTGACTTTTTAATCTATATAGAGGCTGTTTTTGCTCTTAAAGTCTTCATAAAAGTTTTAGATTATGTTCTAATCTTTATATTGATATAAAGTATGGAATTTTTGGATCATGGAATAGGAAGTTATGATATTTAGAAGTTTCTGTTACTGTTTTGGAATGATCATTAGTAGACAAAAACTTTGAAGTAGTTTTTGACTCCCTTAGAGGCTAAATTGATTTTTCTGTCCTTCATGAAAGTTGTAGGATGCTTTTTGATCTTTGCATTGATATAAAATATGACATGTTTGGACCTTGGAGTTGAAAGATAGAAATTTTCTAAGTTGAGTATTTGTTTAGGGAGATATTAAATAGGACAGTAAATTTGATTGGAAATTTGAGCACTTTAGAGATGGATTTGGTTTTGATGTGCTTCATGGAAGTTGTAGAACTTCCTTTGAGCTTTCTTTTGATATCAAATTTGTCAAATTTGGAGCCCTGGATTGAGAGTTATGAATTTTGGAATTTTCAGTTAATTATAGATATTTATATTCGAGAAAAAAATTGAAACGGGAGCAGGCGAGGGACTGACCTCGCCCTCGTGAGTGTGACTGCTCATGAGGGCGAGCCGTGCTGTCCCCCATGCGACGTCGTTTTTTGCTCCCCTGCGACGTCGTTTCATCTCTTCTGATTTTGCTATCTTCTTCCCTAATCCGACCCTTGTTCAATCTTTTGCTTATAACTTTTCCGTCCGACATCCGATTAGCTTGATTTTCAAAGCGTTAGATTTCTAAGACAATTATCTACATCATAATGGGAAATTTATAATTTTTGAGATTAAATTCAGGATGATTGATTTAATCAAAGTGAGTTGGGAAATTTTCTAAACATGGTTCAGTATTTTAGTAAATTCTTAGTCTGTGGAGATCTAATTGAATTGATTCTTAGTGAAAAATAAACTAGAGACATGGTGCTACAAGTCATATAAAGGAATTGAATTTCAATTTAGCCCTTAAGACTTTCAATTTCTTAATTGAAGTCAGGTTTAGTGTTCAGTCTTGAATTAGCAAGATCTGAAAGTATTTTGGCTATAACCTTTTCTCTAGTCTTTCAAATGAGGTGATTCTTAATTTTAACTAAACTATAGAAATAGGGATACAAATGTTATGAAGATTAGAGTTTCAATTTAGTCTTTAAGAATGTCAATTTTTGGATGGAAGTAAAGTGCTGAAAAATGTTTTAGCATAATGATAGTTCGAAATGTTTGAAGTATAACTTTTGGAGTAGTGCACCAAATTAAATGATTTTAGTGGCGTTATGAAATTAAGACGATGAGGAACATTTCTCTAGAAGGAAGTTTTAGTAAATTCCTACAATTTGATAGTTAGCAAAATGTCCTAATGTAAGCATGAATTAAAATGAATTTTTAGGGGCAAATTTGGAAGATCACTTAAAGTGTTAAGTTTTAAGGCTTATAAGTAAGGGCATTATGGTCTTTTTGAATTCATTAAATGAAAGAAGGAAGGGGGCTGTCGTTTTTAACAAGAAGAAGCACGAAAATTAAAGGAAAGAAAGAAGGAAGAGAAGAAAGAAGAGAGAAGAGGAAGGAGACTTCGGATGGGAGAAGAAGAAAGAAGAAAGAGAGAGCTAGGGTTCGAATTTTTTTAGGCTTCAAGTGTGTTTTTTTAGTTGATTCAAGAGGAAAAATGTTGAAGAAGATGAAAGCTTCCTATGGAGCTAAGGAAAATCTGAAAATGGTGAATATTAAGGTAAGACTCGAAATTTTAATTTGTAAATTTTGGAAGTTTTTTGGTTTAGATACCTTAGAAATGGTATGGGTTTGTGATTTCCAAGCTCAATTTTGGTGATTGCTTGATATATATTGTTCAATTTTGGATGGTTA
>JANZLF010000005.1:22775426-22786536 GCA_026546835.1 Erythroxylum foetidum | reverse complement strand
ATTATTAATTATTTAATAAAATTTATTATATTAAATATTACTATATTCTATTTGATATATTAATATTATGATTTGGTTAGAGTTGATATTAAGAAATATTATTAATAGTATATTAGATAGTATGTATTTATTAGGTTACGTTCCATCCTAAACCCCCTAAATTGGAGGTTTCTTATTTTCACTGTTTAGAATGGAATGAAACGTAACATGAAACCCTCCGCTTCCACCCAATCCATTCCATCCCATTATGAAACCTTCAAACAAACGATAAAAGTGTTTTACGTTCCATTCCATTCCATTCCTAACTCTCGAAACAAACAGAGCCCGAACATCAGGCAGCACTAAACAGATATAAGTTTTGTTCAATTCAGGCAAGAGAAAACTTTTCTAATGAAGAATCTGGTTAAACTCATCTACTTGCGTCAGGAGACGGTGGTTTTGGTAAGCAATGGATTTAATAATTCCGACATGAATCGTAGGATTTGCCATTGTCCATGTTGTCCTCAGTGGATAAAGATATTTAGATAACGGGTTTATCCATCTACGGCTACAACCCAACTGCTTTTAGAGCTAGAACTAGAAGCCTTTACCAGGAAAGTTGACATTGCCCAATCAGCCATGGAGTTGAGTGTCAAGTTCACTGCTTTTCCTCACTCGAATCTAAACCAGTCACAATCCAATCAATTCTTTTTCAATAACTCCTTCAGAACCCAATTTCTGCCCGCCATTTGCCACAAACTCCCGTTGTCTTCTTCCTGTCAAGTTCAACGTTCAGCGTTTCATCGATTTTCTAGCAAGTTCAGGGCTTCTTCTTCTTCTTCTTCTTCTTCTTCGGTAGCTGTTGGACCCGAAAAGGACAAGCTTCCAGCTGATATTAAAGTCACGGAGACCCAAGAGACCAATTCAAGAGTGAGTTGTCCTTCACCTCTTCTCGTTTGTTGTCCAAGTAATTTCTGATGTTTGTTTATTCTTGATTTTTATTTGTGATTAGTAGGTTAGTTCAACTTCATTTTCCTAGTTTCTTTACATTTTCGGAAACCAATCACTATCTTTCTTTTCGGACCGATTTCTCTTCTTTTTTGGATATGGAAGTCGTGTGACCTAGATATTCGTAAAATCTTACTCTCTTGATGCAGTTAAAGTTGAGTGTTGAAGTTCCCCCGGTAGTATGCGATGACTGTTACAGTAGGGTGATCCGTGAGTTCATGAAGCAAGCTAAGGTGCATAAATTGCCTTGTAAAGTTGATTTTCAGTTTTGGTGCTTTTCATTGAATACTCTACGGTTCTACATAATTGTCCAAATCTATATCTTTTTATGAGTGAAGATATGAGTTATGAGAGATCTTTTTAAGTAATATCTTTGTGACAAGGTCAGTTGTCACATACCTTACATGGTTTGCTTCCAGAGGACTTCATATAAGAACTTGACTGAAGACAGCATTTTCTTATAGATTTTCTAGTCAGCTTATTCATGGTGAGATAATTCATTGTAAATGTTCTAACAAATCCAGGTCCCTGGATTTCGTCCTGGGAAGCTTGTTCCAGAGAGTATTCTTATTAGCTATGTTGGGAAGCAAAACGTGCAAAAAGCTACCGTTGAATCCATTTTGAAGAGGACGCTTCCACATGCGTTGTCTGAGGTATGTTCAAGTTATAGCACTGCACCAGTTTTCTGATTATACTATCTATTTCTCAGTTTTCCCCTTCTTCATTGGAACTGTCTTGTACTAATTTACTAGCTTATGCTCTGGAACCTCTTCCAATTACTTTTCTAAATATTTCCTGTTGCGTGTTTCGTTTAACTTATCTGCAATAGATTCAAGTTTCAGTATATGATAGCAAAATATAGGATCTCTTATGCAGCTGGCGTTGCCTTTAAAAGTAACATTGTATCAGCTGTTCAAAGGCAAAAGGAATTTATTTATGTGCTTTGGCAAGTGAAGCTAGGACTTCTTTCAAGACATTTAATTGTCAAGGAATAATGAGCTTTCATGTAGTAATATTCATTTACACAAGGCAAGGAATAATGTAGAGTAATATCATCTTTTAAATAACAAACTGCAACTCTATTTTTTGGTTGCTGTAGCTGTATTCCAAATAATCAACATTGTTGTGAATCTATATGAACAGTAATATTGTTAATAAAAACCCATTTCAGGTGGCAATTCTCATACTGCATTTCTAATTTTCAGGTGACTGAAAGGGCTTTGAGAGACTCAGTTCGCATTGTAACCCAATTCTCTGAAATGGAGAAGAGCTATTCTTCTCTAAATTCTCTCAGGTTTTTTCTTTTTTCCAAAATGACATTTTTGGTTCCTTTTCACTTGCTTCCCTTGTTCCTTATTTGCTGGTCATTGAAAGATCTCTTCTTTCTCCAAACCTTACTTCCTTTGGTTTAAAAGAAAAGCATTTGTTGCACTTAGATATCTGGTTCACACTTACTTAACTAATGTTGTCTGATTGGGCTTGTGGACCAGATATGATGTCGTTGTTGATGTGGCTCCTGAAATTGAATGGATCCCTGAGAATGGTTATAAAAACTTGAAGATTGTGGTTGAGATAGACAGCGAGATAGATGCAAAGAAAGCTTCTGAAAAAGAATTAAGTCGGCGGCACAAGTCCTTAGGCACACTGAGAATTGTAACTAACAGGGGTTTGCAGGTAATGATAATTTGACCAGTTCTATTTTTTTAAAAAAAAAATTCATTTGCATATGAATTTTGAATATTTTAAAGTTCCATTGTGCAATTATATTGCACATAAAATCTGGGCAATTCTTGAACCTGCCTAAAAATGAAACAAATGCAATAGGAAATATAAGTATTATAATACAGGTCATAATTTTCCTTCCTCTCCTTGCATGGTATTATACTGTAATTGTTAGACCATCAGCAACCAACACAACAGAAGAGCTAAATAATATGAGTTTTGGAGATCTTAACCATAGTAGATAAGTAAAACAATGAAAGAGACTACAGTCATACTTCCTCGTATACTTTAGGGTTCATCAAGTATCCTAGTCTAACTGGAAAAGGGAAGGCTTGTTCAGTTTTGATGCTTCATTATGGTGGGTTTTTAAGTCCTGATTGTCTTACTGCCTAGCTTGTTTACCAGAACTGGACATTTTGCAGCGAATTTAGAGCTTAGAAGTTGCATTGCATCTGAACTTGCCACTGTTTGTTTCTGGCAATTTACATTTCGAAACTTCCTTGATTGACAAGGACTTAATATTTTGAGTTCTAATTGTACACAATGATTCAAAGATTAGAAGGCTGTATTTGGGCCGCACTTCTCCTCATTCCTTTAATCCGACTAACAGATTAATTAAAACTTCCACAGATTGGTGATGTTGCAGTTCTTGATATTTCAGCAACCAAAATCGACAATGGAAAATCGCCAACTCCTATTCCAGCTGCTGAGAGTAAAGGTTTGCTCTATGACACTAAGCTTGCATTTATGGTCATTATTCTATATGGTGATGGTATTCCACCCATCAAACTTTCATTCCCATAATATATCTAATAAAGGCAATGCCAATCGTCAAGAATATTTAAGGAAAACACAACACTGAGGTTATAAACATTAGAAAAATTGCAATTACTATATGTTGGTTAACATTGTTAAAAACTGGTGGAACAAGGATAACGCCAAGCATGTTGATGGGAGTTACAAGTTCCTGCCATTGAGATTCTAAACTAATTGTGGGCCATGTAAATTCTGCTCCTCATTCCATTTTAATTCTCCATTATCCTAACCATTAGATTCCAGTTTTTCCAAATGAAAGATGAAATTTATTACTAGCCTCTTACCATATGATGCAATCTTACCATATGATGCAAGGTTATTGTCAATAAGAAAACAAAAGGTATAGTTGCAGTGGATGATGGTCTGTCAGGTTATTGAATAGTTGGACACAGAAATCGAAAGGAAGGAGTACAAAGCTTAGAAGCCTGATTATCCATGGTCTAGGTGATCATATAATGCATAAATGATGGATTATTCCAATTCTACTTGTAAAAAAAGCTAGACTCATCATACTTGAACAAAAAGAGTCCTTAATTTTCTGCTTATACTTTTTGAATTAAAAAAATAATTTATGCTTGTAACCTCTTAAAAATAAACAGTTGTTCAGTCTGGGTTATTTTTCAGTTGATTCTTATAATATTTAAATTATTGGTCCCATCTTATTTTTTATTATAAAGTAACTAAGTGACCAACAGTGTGATCTCATAATTAGCTTTCCTTTAAATCCAAAACCTTTGCCAATTGACTGCGTGTTGTTTCCAGAAGTAATTCTGTTCAGTTTCAACTGACAGGGGTTGTAGTTCCTCAGTAATTGAACACCTTTCTGCAGGTTTTTATTTTGATACGGAAGATGGAGATAAATTAATTCCTGGTTTCCTTGATTCAATAATTGGAATGCAACAAGGTGAAACAAAGTCCTTTTCTCTTGTATTTCCTGAATCATGGAAGCAAGAAAATCTCCGTGGTATTCATGCACAATTTACAGTGAGTTCCGTTCTGTCCTGAATAATTCATACTAAAATGTTGATTCGTGAAATATAAAGTAAAAGGAAATAAAGCATATAGATACAAAGTAAAATTTACATGATGTTTATATTTTCTTTATTTTCTATCAGTTATCTGTTGGAATATTGGGGTAACAAGAAAACCAGACATTCTAAGAAAACAAGTCTTTTGAATGAATTCTAAAGTCGCCAAGTGTACATCAGCAACCATTTAAGTGATCGAACAAGGAGAGCGTTATTGAAAAGTTCTGTAAATTTTGTAAAAATGTATTAACAAACAATGATTACGAATCATTATAGTATACAATGTCGTCCTTGTACGACACTTTTGTCTATATATTTGGAAATACACAATTTTTAATTTCCAAGGAAAAACAATGATTATGAATCTTTTCTGTTTACTTTCTAGGTTGAATGCAAGGAATTGTTTTATAGCGATTTGCCACAATTGGATGATTCACTTGCTGACAAACTTCTTGCTGGGTGCACCACCTTGCAGCTGGTTTTTCTTACACCATGCATGGCCATAAATTCAAATCTATTTATGAGTGTATCAGTGATGGAAATTTTCCTATGTGAAAATCTGTAGGTCAAGGAATCACTGTTGCAAAAATGTCTAGAATTGGAACAAACAGGAAAAGATCAAGCGACTGATAATGCAATTCTTGACCAGCTTTGCAAGGTTGGTTTACATTCTAAAGTAGAATCTCTCAGGGTCGGGCACGTGCATTCCTTAATATCACGTAATAGTGCAGAAAATATTATTCTTATTGTCAATTGTGAAAATCCATTTTCTGCATGGACTGGTTGGCTTAATCTGTTTGTGAACGTTAATAAGTTGAATAGCTACCCTGCCATGTGCGTTCTTTCACTATATAACGTGTTCTGTCTCATGTTTAGATGGTGGAGGTTGATATACCTCAATCCTTGTTTGAGGAGCAAGGCAGGCAACTTTATGGAGCTAAACTTCTTGAAATTCAGGTTGGTTAGAATAGCATGCTGGAGTTTAATCAGGGGAGTATCTGGTGACCTGAGATACTGGAGATACTCTCCCTAACTGTACAGGCAGTCAGTATTATGCATGTGTAGATCATTTATGTTCCCACATGTTGATATTTCTGATTACAATACATTGGTGCAGGCAAATATGAAATTAAGTGAAGAGCAGCTGGCTTCTTTATCCAGTCCTAAGGCAGTTAAAGAATACCTAGAAAAGCAAAGGGACAACATAACAAAGATGATTAAACAAAATCTGGCAGTTGGGGATATATTTAAACGTGAAAATTTGCAGGTATGGCAACGGTTTAGCAATTCCCCAGTTTTATTGTTCTATGTATTATTTTATTTCAAGTCTGCTTTTATAGAAGACATAAAATTATCTGCATTAAAATTTATGATTTTAACTTTCTCATCAGTAATACCACCATTTTAGTTGTCATAATTTGAAAGGTAATTCTAAACTGACAACATACCTGCATTTTGTCAGTTGTCAACAGAGGACCTTGTGAAAGAGGTTGAGAACTCCGTAGCTGAATTCAAACATCACAAACAGAATTATGATGAGGAGCGTGTGAGGGAACAGGTTTGCCTGATTCACTTAACTCTGAAACCTTCTGTTTCCTCTTATTGCTATCACTCCCTTTAACATTTGTCCCAAATATATTAGTCCAACTATATAGGTTGCCTCTGGCCCAGTGATTGTGAGAGATCTTATATATATTTTTAGCCCTTTGAGAAGAAAAGCTAGGTTAATGAAACGATCTTAGTGCGAGTAATATAAAAAGATGCTTTGAGGAGCCTCTAGTAGATTGATGCTGGTTTCATTCATCTGGCTGAGACTTATGTTATTGACAGATGCCACAATTTCTTCTTGTTCCTTCCTTTCATCTCATTTTGGATTGATATTGCTCTTCTACACATTCCTATTTTCTAAATCTAATATCAACACAACACCACCTAAAAGAAGTCTCGCTGGGGCGAGGGATCTGGAGAGGTCTAGTAGTACGCACTCTTATTCCTAACTAGTAAAGAGGCTACTTCAAAATCTAATGGTGTAAATAAAATTTGTCATGGGTAAGGGAAGTTAGCGGGTGGCCTGTGCTAAGCTTTTTCATTACTTACAATGGATTTCAGCTTTGCGCTCTTCATTGTCTATACGATAGTAAATCCATTCTTAATGCTTATTCTCTTCCCTCGAGGCTGTGATGGAGCCGTCATATCTTTGTCATTCTGATATTCATTTGGGCTAGACTGTATGCTTTCTGATTATAGTTTCACTTGTTTTGACATTCTCTAGGTAGCTACAATGACAAGATCAGTGCTATTATTCCAATTTGTTCTTTTGAATTGAATAGGTACAAGAGATTATGGAGGGAGCAAAAGTGGTTGAATGGTTGAGAGAACGTGCAGAAATTCAGTACATAATCAGGTGAAGTGAGAAATCAGAGAGCTTGGTGTACGTATAGAGTTGAAATCTGAGATTTTGTTTTTCTCCAAACGTTTAAAGCATAGAGCAGGTATTTTCTTCGTAGCTTTGTTGAAAATAGACGGTGAAGAATAAACCTGGAAAGCCAATAGCTACCTGTTGGCGGCAATAATGATCAATATAACACGATGTTTCTATTTCTTCCAAGTGGTTTTGGTGTTCCACAAAACGCAAAACCTTGTAGTCTGGAAAATACATCTAGGGAATCCAGACAAACCAAACTGAATGAAGGGCTGTTTCCCAGTAAGTAATGGACAAAGGTTACCTGCCCTAAAATCACTGATTGAGGAACAACAAATGACTGATAATAGATGTGGGTGAAAGGTGAAAACAGGTTTTGGACTGCAACTTGTAAGGCATTTGAAGGTGTTTGTGTTTATGCAATAACTAGAAGTCTAATATGAGGAGGAAGAAACAATAGATAAAGGCGAAGATAATGTACAAGCAATACGTAATTACAATCTTTGTTTTGTGAGGGAACTAGAAACTTTCTTGGCAGTCCATGCTTCGGGTATTACACCAAAGAAGTTCCGTCATTATATTGCTGCAGAATCATTCTGAAAAACTCTTTTCTTAGACGACTCTCATGTGCAAGATACGATTAAGCATTTCACTGCCATTGCGAACCATAGTGGTATCTGTGTTGGAAACAACAAACTGATCAATAACTTGAAATGATTTTAACCAGACCAAGTTAGGCTTGTTTTGCCAGGGTTTTTCCAGTGAGAGGTCAGAGTGTGTTTCAAGCACATGGAAGATTCTACCACACATTGTTATGTCCTGACCCTATCAAGTAAAGGAAGCAAGACATATTGTGTTTGCTGGACCCTCTCTTTCTGCTCCTGTGTAGTATGAAATCTATTTAGCTCAAGTTACATCAATCAATCTCTTACCCACAGCCCATTTTGGGTCATTCAGCAGATTAAGAGTTATACAAAAGTTGCTTTTTTTTTAGGAGAAAGATGATGTGAGGTGGGTATTTGGATTATTCAATGCACACAATTATCTGACTAGCCCACATGATGACATGAAACAGATGCCTTCAAATCTTCTGTGCCAGGTTCTATCTTATGTCACTCCATTCTAACCACCCATTTATGTAGGATCTATATAAATGGGTGGCTAAGATAGAGTGACACAAGGTAGGGTCAGCGTTGCTGGCAAAGAAGATCAGATCCCTGAAACAGATACTCACCCCATTGGCCCTTTTGAAGCTCATCCGCTTTGAGCCACTCAATGCTCATTTTCTGTTGTCTCTTCCCCTTTACAAAACTTTCCGAGCAATTATAATACTATGTCATTCTTTACTATAAACCAAGGTTAGCTGCCACAGATACTCCATTCTTATATATATGTATACAACCAATCCAAGAGCAAGCAAGCAAGTTGTTCCTTAGGGACATTGCAAGGGCATGTCAGGAAAAAGTATGTCGGACAACAAATGGCAACGTCTTTTTGTAATAATCCATAATTACACATCCAACCAATGGCAGTATCATTTGTAATAATCCATCATTACATGTCGCTTTATCTTCTACGATGATCTAATGCCTAACCTTAAAAATTGACTCCTCCCTACCCTTCTCCTCCTTTTTAACTACTAGTCTGTCACGGAGAGCTCCAAGACAAGTAGAAAACCAGTTTTACCCACTTCACGGAAATGAGTAACAATCGACGACTACAGTTCATCATCCGTCACAGCGGGCATGATTGATCCATCTGGACCCACACATCAAAGGGTTAGATCTAATTCTGATGAAAGCCACATGTCCCCCCAGTTATGCTCCATCACCAGTCAAAGAACAGACAAAGAAGATAAGTCCAAGTCAATTAATTTAGTACAGTCGGACAGTGTCATTGTCGTAAATAACACAGAAAACACGGGCTCTAAGGAGTTTGATATGTAGGGGTCCCACTCTCTATTTTGGTATCTCCATGATACTTAGCTTCTATTCTTCACACATTTTCTCTCTCCGCTCAGAGTCACAAACAGTGAGAGAGAGAGTAGACAGCAAAGAGCTTTAGATCTGAAGCCAACAGATACCCAGCATATAGCCTTAGCCTGTTAGTCGATCTGGGTAAGTTTCTTCCTGTTGCTGTACTTGTACATTGCAGTTCTTCTTGTGCGGTTCATGCTTGGTAGAAAATGTAGCTTTCTTGATCTTGTTCTCGATGTTTATGGTAAATGGGTTGTGGTTGTGATTCGTTTTAGTACCGGGAGGGATGTCTGTCGTTGTCTAAGTAGCTAAAGGACTTATCTTTTGTTCTTGTTCTGCTGATGGTGGATCAGTGTTGGTGCAATTTGCTTGAAATGGGGACTTTAGTTTTTACTTGTTCAAAGCTTGACACATTGAGAGGATTTTATCTTGGGGTCCAATGGGTGCGGTTAGTTGCGATCTTGTTGGTGATTGATATGGATTTAATGAGTAATTAAATGTTTGTAATGATTTAGCTTTTTATGCTAATTTTTCAAAGGGGATTTTAGTTCATAATTTATGGTTTTGTGTGTATAGCGTGAAAATGCGTGGGTCATATGTACCTATTGAGCAGTTCATTGAATAAGCTATTAACTCTAGGAAAATATAGTAGCGAGGGAAAAGGACTTGTAATAATTCTTGCTTTAATTAAGAGTGATTCCTTCCCTGTTCAGTGGCCATAAAATAATCAAAATTAATTGCCATGCTATCTTACAATTTTCCAATGTTCACAGTGCTTTTAAACTTTAAAGCAGATATAAGTTTACCGTATTTATCCTGGGTTTAAAGCAGGCTATTGCTGAACTTTAACTGGTTACATTGCTTGTACTGTGAGTGAATTAGATTAAATATGATGGTGCATGATTCATATCTCTTTTTCACTTTTCTTTCTGGATGCGTATCCCATTGTTTGAATGTGCCATCCCCTTCTTTTACTGCTGCTGATTATGTGTTTGTGACTTCTGATAGGTTGCATGTTTTATTTATCTGATAAATATCTGTTTCTTTCTGGTTAATAAGGTATTGTGTTTTGCTTTCCATTTTTTCAGGTATAACAGATAAGCATAAATGTGTTTATTGATTTTAATCAAATCAACATAAGTATAAAATCCCTTTTGAATGCTTTATGCATTGTGTCTTGAGTTTTAGGTTTTAAGTCAATGGCAATCTCAGATGCTGAAAACCCTCTTCTTGAGGAAACTACTTGTCGTTCTTTACTTCAAAAGCTGCAGGTATTTTATCATATTGTGTTTTTTTTTTCCCTCTAGCCTTTTTAAATTCGTTAGAGAATTTGATTTATTCACTGAGCCTTGGTTTGGGATAGGAAATTTGGGATGAGGTTGGTGAAAGTGATGAAGAGCGGGATAAGATGATTCTTCAAATAGAGCAGGAGTGCTTGGACGTGTACAAGAAGAAAGTTGAGCAGGCCACAAAGTCTAGAGCGGAATTGCTCCAGGCCTTGTCAGATGCAAAAATTGAACTTTCCAGCCTTCTATCAGCCCTTGGAGAGAAAAGTTTTGTGGGGATTGTGAGTATTCCGAATTTTATCATCTAATTATCAGTAATTAGCATGTTGTTTCAGGTGCTACGATATTTTTTGACATATCAAGGCAGCATTTTGTCTAAGAGGCAGTATTTGATAAACTATATCTTTCATTATTTATTTGGTTTAACTGTAGCCTGAGAAGACCTCTGGAACCATCAAGGAACAACTTGCGGCTATAGCACCTGCTCTTGAGCAGCTATTGATACAAAAAGAGGAGAGAGTGAAAGAGTTTTCTGATGTACAGTCACAAATTAAAAAAATATGTGGAGAAATTGCTGGGAACTTTAAAACTAATGAAACTCCTGTGATTGATGAGGCTGATTTATCTCTTAAGAAGCTGGATGAATACCAAGTCCAACTTCAGGAACTTCAAAAGGAAAAAGTAAGGAAGTGTTTTCCCCTTCTATTTGTATGATATGTGAGTTCATGTATATTACATGATTTCCAAACTTCTGATTTGCTTGAGTCGTTTTTGTATTAGCTCTAAGATTTTCATTATGTTTTTCCTAGAGTTATGAACCTATGGTACCCCTGTCAATGGCAAATACAACTATCCCTTTAGTGGATGCACCTT
>JANZLF010000005.1:22755463-22768281 GCA_026546835.1 Erythroxylum foetidum | reverse complement strand
GATTATTGTGGAAAAGTTGGGATTATTCATGAGATTTCAACCCCTTATAAACTTGAATAAAATGGAATAGTTGAGAGGAAAAATCAAATACTTAAGGATATGATGAATGCAATGTTGATTTTCTCGAGTTTACCTGATTTTATGATGGCGGAAGCTATTCTTTCAACTTGTTATGTTCTAAATAGAGGCCCTCATAAGAAACTAGATCAAACCCCCTATAAAATTTTGAAAGTTTATCCACCTAACTTGCAATTTTTAAAAGTGTGGGGGTATCTAGCTAAGGATGCTCTACGTGAATATAAGAGGAAGAAAATTAGGCTTAAGACCATTAATTCGATTTTTGTGAGATATGTCTCTAATAGTATTGCCTATAGATTTATGATTATGGAAGAGTGATCTAGCACTTATGGATCAATTATGGAGTACAGAGATGTAATGTTCTTTAAAGATATATCTCCTATGAAAGTGAGTGTGCAAGCTCCAAAAGAATTTGTTCCTAGTTATTCTACCAATGATGAAATAGAGGAAGAAGATATTGTTGAACTAAGGAGACGTAAAAGAGTTAGAGTACCTACTGGTTTTGGTTATGACTTTATTACTTACTTTGTGGTAAAAAATCTTGAGGAGATAGATTATGTTTTTGTTGTGACTTATATTATTAAAGAAGATCCCAAAACTTATGAGGAAGCAATCAGATCTGTGGATGCTACCTTTTAGAAGGAAGCCATGGATAGTGAGTTAGAGTCAATCACATATAATAAAACTTAGGTTTTAGTTGATCTACCTTGAGGATGTAATCCTTTGAAGTGTGAATGTATTTTCAAAAAGAAATTGAGACCTGAAGGAACCATTGTGAGGTTTAAGGCAAGAATTGTGATTAAAGGTTTTAAACAAAAGGAAGAATTGAAATTTTTTTATACTTAGTCTCTCGTTACTAAAATTGCATCTATAAGGATGTTGTTTGCTATTGCTCAATATTTAAGCTTCAAGCGCACCAAATAGATGTTAAGACAATTATCTTAAATGGTGATCTTGATGAGAAAATTTATATGATCCATCTCGAGGGGTTTAGAGTGCCTGGTCAAGAACAAAAGGTGTGTAATGTTAATTCTTTGTATGGACTTAAACAAGCTCCCGAATAATGGCATGTAAAATTTGAAAGTGAGATTTTCAAACATGGTTTCACCTTTTGTGATGTTGATTCTTGCATTTATGTGAAATTTGATGACCATAACTGTGTGATCATACTCTTTATGTGGACGATATGTTTTTTTTACTAGCTTCTGTGATTGATACTACCAAGAGTTTACTAAAGTCTTCCTTTGATATGAAAGATCTTAGACTTGTGGACTTTATTTTAGGAATCAAATTTGATAAAATTGACTCTGGTTTTAGGTTAAATCAAACTCATTATGTTGAGAAACTTTTGAAGAAGTTTAGTTATTATAATGTTGAACTAGTTAAGACTCTCTATGATGCTAGTATTGCTTTAAAGAAAAATCTTGGTGATAGTGTAAACCAAGCTGAATATGCTAAAATTCTTGGTGGTGTGATATTCTTGATGAACTATTCTAATCCTGATATTGCATATTGTGTGAGTAGACTTAGTAGGTATATTCATGATCCTAGTCAAGAGCATTAGAATGCATTGATTCATTTGTTGAGATATTTGAAAGGTACAATACATTATGTATTATCTTTTGGTAGTCATCCTCCTATAGTGGAGTGGTATTCTGATGCTAATTAGGTTATAGAGAGTGATGATATACACTTTAACAATGGTTATATTTTAACATTGGCAGGAGTTGCAGTGTCTTGGAAACCATCCAAGTAAACATGTATTGCGAGATGAACAATGGAGGTTGAGTTTATGGCTTTGGAGCTGGCAGGATGGGAAGTTAAGTGGCTAAGGAATCTCTTAGCAGATATCCAATTTTGGTAAAAAACCAATCCTTTTGTGTTCCTTCATTGAGATTCACAAGCTGCCATTCATGTTGCCAAAAACAAGGCATATAATGGCAAAAGTAGACATATTAAATTGAGATATAAAATTATCTATACTTTAATTAGACATGGTGTAATCTATCTAAACTATGTCAAGTTAGAGAGAAACTTAGTGGATCTATTTACAAAAGCTTTAAGTAGGAAACTAGTTTCAGAACATGGTAAAGGAATGGGGTTGAGCCCAGTTGTGTGGTAACCTCGTGATGGACACCCGTCTTTGGACGCCAAGTTTAATGGGTCAAATAAAGTTATATAATGACTACTTACTTGTACATTGTTTGTAGAATAATACTAAGATACATTCAGATATTGAATTGCGTCCTTAGTATAACTTTACTATGTTTGATGAAGTTGGATTGTTTAATCCTTAATGAATTCCATAGCCTAAGTTTGGGTGGTATGAGCAGTACATACTTGATGGAATCACTTATGTGATTATGGGGGGCTAGCCACTCTTCTATGAGAGCATTTGGACTATCTTTCTAGAGCAATCATGAAACCAGGACATTTTGAGGTTGTTTATTTCTCTAGCAGGTTCTGTCTCTAATTTTCTTGGACACAAAGTTCAAAGCCTAGTTCACCTAGTTGTTCACATATTTTTTCCTAAATTGTTACAATTTGTTTCTTAAGTTTTGGACTAAGTGGGGGATTTTTGGTATCGTTGTTCCAAAAATAGTTAGTTAACCATTAACGTTACCCTACTTTTATTACACAATAATACTTACTCATTATTTTTATTATTATTGTTATACCCGAATGTCCATCATGCTTATTATTATAATTTATTATACCCAAATGTCTAAAACCTCCATCTTCCTTATTATTACACTTTGTTATACCAAAATGTTCATTTTTTTGTTCAGTATATATTCATTGTCGATGGATGGTTTTTTTTTACAGACATTTGACAAAGACATATAGCCCCTAATACAAACACACCTTCTTCCCATTTCATCTCTTATTTGTTTTTTGTTATTATTACTTCTCGGAGATAGTTCCTTCTCCGTCCTTTGGAGTGCACCTAAGCTGGTGGAGAAGTCCTTAACCCTAGGGTCAGATCCTATTGTCTTGTTGCACCGTAGAGGGAAAATTTATGACTTATGGTAGTGATTTTCACCACATCTTGCATTTACAGATAAGATGCTCCGGTTTATTATTTTTGCTGTTTTCGCTAACAATTTTTACTAGGTTCTTGAGAGGAATTGTAGTAATTATGATTCATATCTCTTACTCATCGATGGTTTTGCCCTTTTCATTCAATATGAGATCATTCTTCTCCATAGTTTCAAATTCATTTATTCTCATAATCTCATTTGATTTCCCATATGATAATAATATTTTTTTGGTTGCTAAACTTAAAATTGATCAAGTTAGGGGCTCTCCACTAATATGATACTTTAATTTAAGCATCTATTAAGAAGCTTTTATCATCTAGCTTTTTAATTTTTATAACTTTAGGTAAGAACTTATCTGAATCAAATTTCACATAAACTTTACCATATCCTATTCTCATAAGGTTTGTTGTGTTTTCATCAAAGCATAAAAGTTTGCCAAAAAAGCTGGCCAGATAGCTGAGACATAAAATTGGCCCTGATTTGAGGGGTATATTATGACAATTAACCTAAATGGGAACACACCTCATTTTGGTTTTATAAAGGCCATTCTAAGGCTTCCATTCTTGAAACATGATAAGTCTCCCTTGAATGTGCTAGAGGACAGACTCAAGAACTCTGACTGCAGTAATCTCTTGATTAAATTAAAAATAAAAATATCTTCCTCATTAATGTGGAAGCATTCAAAACCTAACATTTTTCAAAAAGCAAGTGCCCAATCTTGGACATAAAGAATAAGGTTCTTTTGTATGTAAAAATACTAAATAGAGAGGGGCTCCATTTAGAAACTTTAGCTTTGAGAACCTTAACATCGGTTGAGAAATGATGGTGGAAAGGGGATTTAAAGGAGAATGGAAGGAATCTTTGGTGGAAAGGGGATTTAAAGGAGAATGGAAGGAATTTGGCAAATGCGGAGGAGTCTTTAACTATTTTGTATTAAGTTTTTTTTTTTTCAAGGGTAAGAACAAATGGTTGAGAGAAGTTAGAGCTTTTAGTAATAAAGTTAAGAGGAGGAGGCGGAGGAAGGACTTGGTTGACATATAGGGAGGAGGAAAAAAGAGGGGTAGTTTCAAAAGATACTAGTGAAACCTTTTGAGCTTTAGCTATATTTATTCCAAAAATGAAAAAAAATGTTTGCAATTAAAAAGATCATTTTAAAATCTTTTTGAAAAACTATATATCTTATTCAAAAGCATGAAATTATTTAAGACCTCAAAATTTATTGTTTAAATAATAATTTTCACACCTAGTTAATTGTAACCTATTGATTGTAAGGTGGATTATTTGAAAATTTTAGTAGAGTTATCAAAATTTTAAGTTTGAATTTGATTGAAATAAAATATCTAAACTTGATCACAATTCAAATTTGATCACGATTAATTTGATATATTAATTTTAGATTCGATTGATCTAAAAAATATTACTACAAATAATAAAAGAATAGTCAAATTTAATATTTCGGGCTTCTAAATCTAAAAAATTATTATAATTAATAAAATTTTAAAAGATTAATAAAATTCAAACTAATTTGATTAAATTGAATTTCCAAATTTAAAAAATTTACTATAAATATAATATAAAAATGAGTCAAATTTAAATTAATTTAATTAAATTGAACAATCAAACTAATTTATATTCATAAATATATTTTTAGATAACTTAAAGGTTTTTTATTCAATAAAAAACACCGATAAAGATGTATTAGTGCGAGATTGTAACTCTTCATAAATTTTTTATTTCTTGCCCAATCATGAAAGTTTACTTATTTTCATTTTAAGATGGTCGAATTAAGTGGTATTTTTTTTTTTCCTTTTTTAACCTCTTTCTCTTTTTAAAAATTTATTGATATATATATATATTTCTAATTTTTACCATGCCTAGTGTCGATGGAATACTGGTCGGAGCGTTGGCTTAGTCCAATCCATTATACAATTCAGCGTCACTTCACTTGTCTTTCCGACGAAGTAACGTCTTCTCCCTCTGTTTCCACCTGTCTATTGCTCACAACTCACAAGAGCAAATCAAAGGCAAAATGGCAAGTGAAACTGAACCTGCGAAGCTACTGCTACCGTACCTGCAACGAGCCGATGAGCTTCAGAAACACGAACCTCTTGTTGCTTATTACTGTGATTCTTTCTCTCCCTCTCCCTCTATTCAATTTGCTAAACTGATTTTGTTTTTGTTTTTTAATGCATAATTGTTGAAAAAAATGGTAATTTTAATAGGGTGGGGTTGTTTAACTAGGTCGATTATATGCGATGGAGAAAGGTTTGAGGATTCCGCAAAATGAAAGAACCAAGACCACCAATGCCCTTCTCGTTTCTCTCATGAATCAACTTGAAAAGGTTGCTCTTTCGTTTTTCATCTCTACTTTCTTCTATTTCGTGTTTTAACATTTTTAGTTGCAGTACGTTTCCAAATGTCAGTTTCGTCTGAAATATTTGTACCTATGGCGAGTTGTTTCATGGAAATCTTCAGCTTCGTCACATGGTTATTTAATTAGGTCTTCTTTATCTCCTAGTAAAACTAAGGGTGGGTTGTAAATCGGAACTTTTCCAGGAGATAGTTTCAATATTAAAGAACTTTTAAAACCAGTTCGTATCAACTCGAATTTCTTATTTTAGTCTAAGGTTCTAAGCACTATTACAGAGGCATCAAGTGTTCAATCATCATTTTTCTTGTCTAGTTATACCAAATGTGTGAAATCAATCTCTGGCGTGTGCTTTGCAGCTTAAACATTGCTTATGTTTTATGATGCCTATAATGCCTGAACTTGGTTTGAAGTTTTAAATACTCTACAATTATTTTCACTTTTCCATGTGCACATATTTTCCTTAACATTCAACTATAGTCGTAAATAAAGCATATCTGCTTAGTTATTTGATTAGTGTTTTGGCCTTGGGCATGTTGTGTTCGGTTTGCTGTTTGCCAATTTCTCTTAATTAGTTATATAGTTTAGCTCGTGGGGATTATTATCTCAATTTACTGTATGTTCCTATATGTTGTAGATCCTAGTAAACTCTTTCTTAATTCCCAAAATTTGTTTGTGATTAGTGTAGCTGGTAGGTGTAGAAAGGTGCTTCCAGTTTCTAAATGGAGGAGTCTATACCTTGAAATGATAGTTTCCAAGTTTACTGCAACCTTCTTTTGATGGTTAACTAGCATTTGTTAATATTTGAGAAACAGCTAATATGAATATACTATTTAATTAGTGTCATTATCTTAATAGGATAAGAAGTCACTAAAGTTGGGGCCTGAAGACAATCTTTATCTAGAAGGTTTTGCCCTTAACGTATTTGAGAAGGCAGACAAGCAAGATCGAGCTGGACGTGCAGATTTGTATGATGATTTCTTCTTTAGTTTTAGTCATGTTTCTGTAGAGAAATCAATCCCTATAGGGGAAATTTTACGGATTGCAGTCACTTATGTGCTAAATTACCTTAAGGACATACATGTAGTTGTCATGTATTCATTGAATTTGTTTCCAAATTCCTTTCTGGTGGCTACTGTCATGCATTATAGCTTGACCCTATTCCTTCGGTGGCTACTGCTTTGAGGCCCTAATGCATTCAGATGATCATATTTACTTAATTATGGGCCATGCTGCTCTATTGCATGAGAGACATTAGTTATACATGTAACAAAATGACTTTTGCAAGCTGGTATTTAGCAATTAAAACATGTGGTTTAAACGAGCACTGGCTCTACTTAAAAACAGGCCTTTTTTAAGATTTCACATAACTTTAATGAATTATAATCAATTCATTAGCATCATAATTTTGATCAGTATTGTTGTCTGTTGCGTGGTGTTCATAAGCAATTGATCTTCTTCATGTGACAGGGATGATTGGAGATAGCATAAGGCTTTTTAATTTGTATAACGAAAACAAAAATATTAGAAGGCATGGATTGAAATAAGTGGTTGAATCTGACTCAGTTTGCTACAAATTTAATTGAATTTGTATAACGAAAACAAAAATTTTAGAAGAAGGCATGGGTATGAAATAAGAGGTTGAATCAGACTCAGTTTGCTACAAATTTAAGTTACATGGCAATGTCCTTTCTTAAATGTGGTTTTTGCCTTGCTACAGGAATACGGCAAAAACATTTTATGCTGCGAGCATATTTTTTGAGATCATTAACCAGTTTGGTGCACTTCAGCCTGATGTGAGTCTTTTATGATTAACACCTAATTTACTGTTCAACCTGCATGGAGTTGATTTTTACCAGTATTAAAATTATTTCGGGTTCACATTTGTACTCACATGCCAAATTGGCAGCTTGAGCAGAAACAAAAGTACGCAGTCTGGAAAGCAGCAGATATAAGGAAAGCTTTAAAAGAAGGAAGAAAGCCCAACCCTGGCCCTCCTTCTGGTGATGGAGATTTCTCTAATATAAGTAGTGATGGATATGTCAGTCTTCAAATCTATGTTACTTTTTAATCTCTTTCACTGATTTAGTGTTTTTCCTTTTCTGTTATGCAATGAATTATACAACTGCAAGTTCAGTCTGTCCTGTGTACTAGAACAAATATGTATATATTTAGTTTACTCTGCTGGACGATTTTAACTTTGATCTCGTTCAGTACTCTTTCTATGCTCAAAAGTTAGTTGAACAATTTAGCAGGAAGTGAATCTACTAATGTTTGTTATACTAGAAACTTCTGGAAACTCATCACGTTATAAATTCCTCTGCAGGATATTGAGCCAAGTGAAGCTAATGTTCCTCATGTACAATCTGATCCATCAACTCAGTTCAATGATCAAGTTAATGACCAGCGTCCTACAAAGAATTCACAGTCACATCAACTGCATGAGAATGTTAATGATCAGTACCCTGATCATATTCCACTATCAGAACAGTTCCATGATACAGTTAAAAATCATTTTCCTGATGCCAGTTATCCATCCCGTGATTTTCATCCACCTCCCCAGGCCAGTAGACAAGAAAATTCTACGTATTCTCAGCCATTCCAGGATCAGCCCTACTCACAAAACCCTCAACAACATCTTCCACACAACTATCCATCTCATGAAACATCTTCTTACTCTTACCCAAACTTTCAATCATATCCAAGTTTTACTGAGAGCAGCTTGCCATCAGCACCATCACATTATCCTTCTTATTATCAAGGCTCTGATACTTTCTACACTACCCAATCAGCTCCTACCATGACAAACTATACATCAACTCCCCAGTACACTTCAAACAGTGTTGCAGATCCTACCCCTTCTGCTGCCCAAACATACCAATATGACAGTAATTACCAGCCACCCCCTGAGAAAGTTTCTGAAGCTCACAAGGCTGCGAGATTTGCAGTTGGAGCCTTAGCATTTGATGATGTTTCAGTTGCAGTAGACTACTTGAGAAAATCACTTGAATTGCTAACGAATCCATCGGCTGGGAATTGAATTCTTATTTTCAGGTCATAAATTGGGGATTCCTTCATCTGTAAATGTGGTTGAGAAATTACATTTCTAACAATGTTTGACAGTCATCATCGAGGGTTTGCGGGAATCTTTGTACATGTTAATGGATGAATTATATTTGGTTTAATGATAATGATGATGTGTTAGCTGGGAAGTTTGTAATATTAGAACTAGACTGTTTTATATCATTTGAAGAATCTTGACACAAGCAAGATAGATTTCTTATTTCTTTCTTGTCTTTTTTTTTCCTGGTAGTGTCCTATAGTCTGGAAATTTGTTATGGCGAGTAAATAACTACGTTATGGAAAGAATTTTGCTGAAGCATGTCATACCATCGTCAGGTATTCAGTCCTACCGTTAGAAACTTATATATGAGGGTAAACCAAACGAATGGTTCAAATGGAAGCTATTTTGGGAGTCAGTCAAAGAACTGCTTGCCAACTTTATATATCCTCATCATACATACTTAGCATTGAAATACTATAATAGCTGGGGAATGTTTACTCCAAAATACACCCAGAAGGCGGGCAGCTCAAAGTTGAATTTCACAGCTACATCAAACATGAATTATGTGAAACTGGAGTTTTGGATCACCTGAAATCGTGTTAAGTGGATTAGAATACCCATTAGTGTGTTGAAATGGTACCTAAATTATTAACATCTTAGTTTGGAGTCTTATGTAATAATTTTTCTACTGACCAACTGCTTTGTTTGTGGCCTTAGCTAATAATTCTCAGCAACTTAATAACAAGCTTGCTGACCATCAACATTGAACTTGTATTCTCTTGTGTCTGGGCTCATGATGTCCCAAGCATACTCATTGTATAACTCATTATAAGATCCTTCATGCTGCTGCAGATTTGTCTCCTTTTTATGGTTTTAGTGTTTGGGGATGAGTAGGAAGTGAACTTTATCCAAGAATATATTTCAAGTCCTATTAATTGGGATATCTATAATGAGAATGCCAAGGGAACAAGAAGTTCCTAGCAAAAACCAAGCCCTGGTTTTGTATGTTTTTTTTCTAACCAACGTTTGCTACGAGGAACATTCCAAGCAATGCTATAAGTTTGGAAGTCAGAAATTGTATAACTGTGGATAATTACTACGCTGTTAGGCCATCAAAGTAAGAAAGTTGTATATATTTAGCAATAAACAAGTAGCATAAAATTGCAATGTGGAAATAATGTAACTACTGCGCAGCCTGCTGTTTTCAGAAGATTTTAGGGGTGATGAAGAAGGAGAATTTGAGCCAATGCAATATCAAGAAGCTTTTGCTCTAAGAAGATTCTGAAAGTTGAAGGCCACAGAAGAAATGCAAGTACGAAGACTTTAAGGATGCCACAAGAGACTGATACGTCCAGCGCATAGGTCACCTTAGCTTACAAATTAGATAAACTGGACTTATGGAAGATTTGAAGCAATCAAATACTATGCAAGTGCTCCATAGCCCTATGAGTCTGGGAGAGTCATGGTTCGATTAGAAGGTTAACTACCCTTCTATATTGGCCCCCACTTTCCTTGATTTAATCCCAGAAAAATGAAATCTAACGATTGAATAAAGCAACTCCAATTCTGAAAGAAGTGAAATGTTTGTTAGAAAGTCAAGAAAACAAGCTCATCAAATCACATATTATATGCTTTACATGGATGAATTAAGCATAAAAAGATGGATGCATGTATGTTGTACATACATTTAGGACGACAGTCCAGACAGTGTTTACTTGATGCTTCTACTACAACTCCTTCAACTCTTGCAACTGCATACATGAGAATGTTGAATGTGTCATGTAATGGGCAAGGAACAACTTAAGTAAAACTAAAGAGTAAGAAGGGTAAAGAAGATGCTGGATATTGTGAATCAATGTAAGCTTACTTGATTTCATCCGTCAACAATTTTAAATGGAAAAAAAAAAATCATTCATCTCCTGAAATTTGGAAATTTGAAGAGAAGGCTCAAGCCATACTTGCGATGGAGCCCAGCACAGCAACATTTTGAAAAGATATAATACTTCTTGATTACCAGATTAAAGCAGCACCTTGAGTTGCCACAACCAGGTCTCAAAGTGTCATAGAGTTCAATCTGAAAAAAATCGTAGGGGTGTAATGGTTTCGCAAACTTTTAGATTTTGCCATAGTCGTTTCTAACACAATAAAAAATTATAAGAATTAAATGCAATAAAATAAATCAACACTAAAATTTGGTAACGCAATTCGGCATATCTTGCTTACATCTGCGGGGCTCTCACCCAGCTTAATTCTTTCACTAACGACAATAGTTTTATACAAAGCTTTACTGAGCTAATATCACTCAACCCTTGATATTATCCTTCGTTCTCACTACTTGTGAAAGAATTTCACACCAAATAGTACGACCACTTAATCTCAACAGAGGATTTTTTTTCAGCAATCTTATAACGAAAGAACACTAAATAAATAACTTAAGTGATTAAACAAAATTCTAAATAAACGAAAACACTTGAGAAAGAAAAACAACTTCCCTAACAATGTAGATTCATTAACAAAAGAATGTGAAGTTGTCAACCAAGAAATCTGTTATGAATCTTCGATATAATCACTGAAACATCCCACGCATAGTAGCCAAAAAACATCTCAAATTAACAAACGTTTTATCACTGAAACGTTAACCCAATAGAGCTATAACAACCAAGACAACAACTGAAGTTTTTCACATCAAACCAACATAAAAAACAATAGCTACAAAGTTACGAAAACTTTTGAAATTTTCACACACCAACACAAAAAATGACAGCCACAAAATTACATAATCCCTTAATAGAAAAATTTAGCAATACCCAAAAAAACCAACTGTCCAATTGCTCTCAATGGACGTTCAAAATAGAGGAAAACGTAGCTGCCAGAATCACCCAAAATCAACAATCACATAGCCACAAGAGAGATGCTAATCACACCCAAAATTAATCTACAATTGAGCCCAGTTGAAGTCATGCCCAAATGGAATTCATGGAGAAGTTCACTGTTGCACACACATGTTAGAATATTTAATCGCCCATATGACTTATAGTTTGAGTCCCATGAAAAGAACCCAAGATAATGGTTATTAAGTACTAAATAAAGGGATCTCAAATGGGTCAAATACCATTTCATCCTCTCTTTTAAAATGAACCAATATGATGGTTGGTGAAAAGATAAATAAGTTTTTAGAAACTTGTCAAAGAGTAATCTGAACCATTGAAGAAACATATTAACGAAAGGAAGAAGAGAGGGAATCAGTATCTACAACATTATCATGGACACAGGTATGACAAAATAATTTGATCCAATAAATTGTCCAACAATTGGTATCTGAGCCACAGTTATGCATTGTTGTTTTTCGTTTCTGACATATTGTGAGTGTAATATGTTGTGAAAACAAAATCAAACATGAAATTGTGTTCGTTTGAGTTTGCCGTGTTTATTTGCAAAAAAAAGTTCTTGTTTCTGTAAAGACTTGTTTATGCTTGTTGTAAAAGAACCGAAAAGCAAAAGGCTTGGTCTTACCGTAAGTTTTCATGAATCAATTCGAGGTTGTTGTGTTCTGTTTCTTCAAAGATATATGTTTATGGTTGTTAAACAGAAATGAAAATGTGTGATTCTTGAAACTAAAGGTTGAATATTACCGTGATTTTCTTGAACCATTATTGTTGGGATAATTTTCGGTTTGGAGAGAAACCATCCTTTGTGAGTATAATGTAGGCAAGAGATGCTCTTGGTAAGGCTTGGTATGGTTTTTAGAATGAAGAGCAACGGTATGAAGAGAATCAAATTAAAAAAAGAGAGAGAAAAAACGAAACCCGTAGCTGAAGAAGATGAGTTGAGTGCAATGCACATGCCTCACATCAGAGGCAAGAGTTGCTGGTGAGGTGCTTACATCACATGTAAAAATTGGCAGTGGCTGCAGCATGCACCCTCTTATTTTTTTTTTAATTTTTATTTTTAAAATTAATTTTATTGGTTTAAATATTGGTCCTATTTAAGGTATTTTAATTTTGGGTCATAACTCATAATTTACCTAATTGATAATTTAAATTAATTAATGAAGGAATCATAATTAATTTAGATTTATATGCATAAAAGTTGTGCCTATGTTTTCTATGCATAATATAATTTTTTGTGTCATTATGTTTTAATTGATACTTTGACCATTTACATTATGCAATGCTTCGAATTAAATTTTCCTATTATATGTTGAATGTAGTACATGACATTATGGCAGTTTAGAATAGTTTGTTAGTCACCAAAGTGACCAAACTAA
>JANZLF010000005.1:22736011-22748366 GCA_026546835.1 Erythroxylum foetidum | reverse complement strand
AATAGTAAGTGCTGAGAGTGAAAAATGTTACAACAAAATTGTGGCACTCTCATACAGTCTGTTTTCCAAATTTACTATCCTCAATATAATATTCTCACTATTTTATCACTCACTCTTTTTAGGAGACTATTTTCTAAAACTATCCCAAAAATCACTCTCTCATACAAAATGACTCTCTAATCTCTCTTAAAACTTACCACATTTGTCATAGATATAATGCAAACGTTGAAAATAAAAATAAACCCCCACCACCTTAGCTATAGCTTGCATGCAAGCTATGCACAATTTGTTTCGTTAGTAAAATTGTGGGCTCATTGCGTACTAATGTTTATGGTAATAAAGCTTGAATGAATATCAATCATTTTTACCGACCACCTTAACTATAGCTTGCAACATACAAGCTGTAGTAGTCCACTGCCACAGCTTGCATGCAAGCTGTGCACAATTTGCATGCGACTTATGGATAACTTGCATCAGCAACTTGCCTTTTTTTTTAACATAAGTCTAGGACATTGGCAGTACTCATGTAGTTGGTATCGCCTTACAACATTTAGCGGAGCTTATACTGAAATGTTATTGTTGTTATTGTTATTGATCTTTTTAAGTGATGAATTAAGGAGAGTTGATGATCCATTGAATGAACTTGTATGGTGACAATTTGACTGAGGAAAGTACTCACTCCCTTTTGTTGTATCACAGTAACCTTGGATGACAATCTATATATCCTTTTTCCTTTTGGTTTGGTCTTTTCTAAATTGGCAATGTTGCATGACTTGCTGACTATGATGGAACCTGAGTTTCGTTAGAAAAATTGTGGGCTCATTACGTACTAACGTTTATGGTAATAAAGCTTGAATGAATGTCATGTGCATATAAAATTACATACAGCCCTAGAACTAGAAGAGCGACTAACTTGTTGTTTGCGGTGAAGATGATTGATATCTAAGTATAGTAAGCAAACGTAGTGTTTTATTTAACCACACTCTAATACATGTCCTAAATAGGATTAAATTTATTATTAAAAATTATGGATAATTATAAAATTGTCTAAACTTTAACTATGTACAAACGCAAGATTTGCTTTGGATTTGTTTTCTTCTTAAACCCTATAACTCACCAAATTCACATAAGGATTAGGGTGTATACTGTATAGTACCTACGGCCCTAACCCTACTACTACTCCCTTGCTCTTAACGAGTTTCTTTCTACCATATAATCCCTTGATATCGTTGTCGCTGATCCCTCACAACCCTAAAAGAAAAGGTATGTTGCTTTGTTCGCAATCCTCTCTACCCTTTTTCTTCTTTTACGGACCCTCCACCACCTTAGCTATAGCTTGCAACATACAAGCTGTAGCACTCCACTACCACAGCTTGCATGGAAGCTGTGCACAATTTGCATGCAACTTGCATACACTTTGTTAACAGTTGCATGCAAATTGATGGCAGCAACTTGCCTTTTTTTAAAACATAAGTCTAGGACATTGACAGTACTCATGTAGTCGGTACTGCCTTACAACATTTAACGGAGCTTATATTGAAATGTTATTGTTGTTATTATTATTGATCTTTTTAAGTGATGAATTAGGGAGAGTTGATGATCCATTGAATGAACTTCTATGGTTACAATTTGATTAAGGAAAGTACTCACTTCCTTTTGATGTATGACAGTAACCTTAGATGACAATCTATATATCCTTTTTCCTTTTGGTTTGGTCTTTTCTAAATTGGCAACGTTGCGTGACTTGCTGACTATGATGGAACCTGGGTTTCATTAGTAAAATTGTGGGCTTATTACATAATAACATTTATGGTAATCTGAAGCTTGAATGAATGTCATGTGCACATAAAATTACATACAGCCCTAAAACCAGAAGAGCGACTGACTTGCTGTTCGCGGTGAAGATGATTGATATCTAAGTATAGTAAGCAAACCTAGTGTTTTATTTAACCACACTCTAATATATGTCCTAAATAAGACTTAATTTATTATTAAAAATTCTGGATAATTATAAAATTGCCTGAACCCTAACTACATACAAACGCAGGATTTGTTTTGGATTTGCTTTCTTCTTAATCCCTATAACTCACCAAATTTACATAAGGATTGGGGTGTATACTGTATAGTACCTACAGCCCTAACCCTACTACTACTCCCCTGCTCTTAATGAGTTTCTTTCTACCATCTAATCCCTTGATGTTGCTGCTGCTATTCCCTCACGGCCCTAAAAGAAAAGGTATGTCGCTTTGTTTGCAATTCTCTCTAACTTTTTTTTTCTAGAGAAAACTTATATAATAAGGTGGGTTAATGGGAACTATTAGATTCCAAGGCAATTGTTCAATACAGAATTTATTTTCCTAATCCTTTAGTTTTTCATGGCCAGTTGGTTTGCTCTTGCATCTTTTATGATTTTTGGCTCACACCCACGATAAGTTATGTCTATTTGTCTTAATTGGTGAAATAGTAAGCTTGGTCTTTACTGAGTTATGAAATCCACAACTGCTTCCCTCCACCACCTTAGCTATAGCTTGCAACATACAAGCTGTAGCAATCCACTACCACAACTTGCATGACACTTGTGGACAACTTGCATGCACTTTGTTCACAATTGCATGCAAGTTGTTGACAACAACTTGCCTCTCTTTTCTTAACATAAGTCTAGGACAATGGTGGTACTCATGTAGTCGGTATCGCCTTACTGCATTTAGTAGAGCTTATACTGAAATGTTATTGTTATTGTTGTTATTGTTATTGATCTTTTTAAATGATGAATTAGGGAGAGTCGATGATCCATTGAATGAACTTATATGGTTACAATTTGATTGAGGAAAGTAATCACTTCCTTTTGTTGTATGACAATCTATATATCCTTTTTCCTTTTGGTTTGGTCTTTTCTAAATTGGCAACGTTGCATGACTTGCTAACTATGATGGAATCTAGGTTCGTTAGTAAAATTGTGGGCTCATTGCATACTAACGTTTATAGTAATTTGAAGCTTGAATGAATGTCATGTGCATACAGACCCAGAACCAGAAGAGCGATTGACTTGTTGTTCACGGCAAACATGATTGATATCTAAGTATAGTAAAAAAAAGCCTAGTGTTTTATTTAACCACACTCTAATACATGTCCTAAATAGGATTTAATTCATTATTAAACATTATGGATAATTATAAAATTGTCTAAACTCTAACTACATACAAATGCAAGATTTGCTTTGAATTTGCTTTCTTCTTAAACCCTATAACTCACCAAATTTACATAAGGATTGGGGTGTATACTGTATAGTACTTACAGCCCTAACCCTACTACTACTCCCCTGCTCTTAACAAGTTTCTTTCTATCATCTAATCCCTTGATGCCACTGCTACTGATCCCTCACAACCCTAAAAGAAAAGGTATGTCACTTTGTTCGCAGTCCTCCCTAGCCTTTTTTTTCTAGAGAAAACTTATATAACAAGGTAGGTTAATGGGAACTATTAGATTCCAAGGAAATTGTTCAATGCAGCTTTTATTGTCTTATTCCTTTAGTTTTTCACAACCAGTTGGTTTGCTCTTGCATCTTTTATGATTTTTGGCTCACACCCACGTCAAGTTATGTCTATTTGTCTTAATTGGCAAAACAGTAAGCTTGGTCTTTACTGAGTTATGAAATCCACAATTGCTTCCTGCTAATGTTAGACAAGAATTTGACAACTAGGTCGTTTATCTATTCCTATAGGCCATGGCGTTTAACTTGCCCCTTTCCTTTGAGTTCTTAATTTCTCCGGTGAATACCTTCTTTTCTTTGTTTCCTAAAAAGTCCAAAAATTTCTCCCTACTTTTTCGTTTGTGCTTAATTATATATGACATGTATAGAATAGAAGATTGTTAGGAATCTTAATGGTGGAGAAGAAACTAGTTATAGGCCTTTCGTGGGAGCCTAAGTTGATTCCTGGTTTACCATCTTTGAAGAGCAGTAATATTAGTAAGTCCCAAGTCATTGACAAAGTAGAAAGTAGTTCCCTTTGGAAACCCAATACAGAGTTGGCCTATTTATCCCGCCTAATGATCCTACCAAGTTAAACAGGTTACTTAGGAACTCACGAAAAGATGTCCATGGCAAGGGTTAGTATGTATATATTTTGGTCAAAAAGATTTTTTTCTCTCGTTCTCGAAATAAAGTATTGTTCCTTAGATTACATTGTTTATTGAAGTTTTGCATTTTATGGTTAAATAGGGTTGAGTTGCCTGCTCCAACCATGACTCCAGAGTTGAAAAGAGATCTCCAGCTACGTAAGGTCCTTTCCTATCCAATTTTTGTAATGCCATGTTAATATTGTTTAGGCCTACTTCATCACTCTCATCTATAAGCATTAAAAGTATGGGTGCATGTTTGTGTTATGTGCATTACGTAAACAGTTTTGTATATTCATACCTCATACCATTTTGTCTAAAGACAAATGTGCAAAATGCATGATTATTTGGTTGGAATTGTTATGTTATGTTACCATCTTCATGTTCTTATGAATGTTTATCTTTATTATTTGTTATACATTTGCATTTACAAATTGACTCACCCAAGGAAAGAAAAAAAGTTGATTTTATTTATAATCTGTTGCCAACACTTATGATCAACTCTTTTCATTATTATTATAGATTGTAGTCTAGTTGGTTTATTATGTTTTCACATAAATGAATCGGTTTAAGTAAAAAATTTCCCTTCTCTTTGATATAGCTTAGAAATGTAATAGACCCTAAAAGACACTACAAGAAGGGAGATTCAAAATCAAAAGCTTTGCCCAAATACTTCTAGGTAAGAATGTAATACCCAACATTTGGCAACATTTAGCTTTCCTAATGCTTTCCATCCTTTCTTAACATCGTAGTCCTTTAATGATCAATCAGTGGGTCATGTTATTGAGTCATCAACAGATTTCTTCACTAGTAGGCTTAATTGAATGGAGAGGAAGACAACACTTGCAGATGAGCTACTCTCTGATCCCACTCTAAAGGCTGACCGGTGAGTCAGGCATCCCTAATATCTTTTCTGCAGAACAAAAATGAATATTGTTGGTTACGAAGATGTGTTAGTCTAAGAAATCAACAATGGATGAAAGGTGCAAGACTTTAAAATGAAATAAAATCCAAGACTCATGTTTGTTGTGTGATAGAATGAGATCACATTATTGCATTCAATTGCCTTCATTTTAGCAATGTAGAAAGCAGTTAGGAAATTTGCTTTCTTATTGCCTATGCATAATGCCTTATAATTTGACCTGTGTAATAGCTATGTTCCAACACACTTGCACCTTATGGTATTTGAGTTGGTTAAGAATTCCCTATAAGCCATCCAAGAGCTTTATATGAATTCAGATAAAGTGGCTCCTCTCATCAAAATAGTAGTTGCTGATGGAATTGAGGATGTCACTATAAAGGTGTTACTACTTTAGACTTGCTGCTATCAGATTGGGTTTCCACATCTATTGTCATCCATGATAACTTCATATTATGCTAGGCTTGCCTAGGAGTTTTTCCTGTGATATTGATTCTTAACAAGTTGTTCATCTCATTATAATAGGTTTTGGATGAGGGAGGTGGGATTTTAAGGAGTGGCCTTCCCAAAATCTTTACACATCATTATAGTACTACAAAAAATCCACTAGATGAGCGTTCTGACCTTGGAATATCTGATACAGTAACAATGGTTGGATATGGGTATGGAACTCCAATTGGCAGTTTGTATGCTTGATATTTTGGAGGTGATCTGCAGATCATCTCGATGGAGGGATATGGTGAGTGGATTGGGTGTTTCTATTGTATTCTGTGTCTCTGTTTCTGTCTCACCTCTCTCACAGAAGCTAATGTAGATATATTTCAACCAGTTCATGATACTAATGCACTTGATTTATGCTCTGCAAGTAGCATTGCCTCTTTGCATCTATTACCATATGCAAGTTTCTATCTTGTTATTATTTCTTCACTAATATTCTAGATAGGTTTTTCAGTTTTGCAATCTCCTGTAAAGTTGTAGCCATTTCTCCAAAGAATGGTGTACTTTATCCAGGTTTGGCTAAGAGAAGGTGAATAGGAGAGGATAGTCATGATTTGAAGAAATTTACTTTGATCGTCATCTCTAGGATGACGTTTAGTATGATGAAATATGAGAAAAAACATCTTTTGATTAGTAAAAATGATTATTTAAATCAAGGAGTTCTTTAATGAACTCTATATAATTATTTGCATTGATTGAGACAGCATTGTACTATAGAACATTACAGCAATTAGGCATGCAAAACTAAGGTCTTGTTAAAGATTAAAGTATGTATTTAGGTAAATTCTCTTAATTATGATGATAATTAAGATAAAATTGTAAAACTTAAGCACGTGCCTACTATAGATAATTTTGTAGAATTTTATCATTAAACCATGTCATAGCAGTAACATGATCATCATATAGTGATATGGTATAAGATATTTCAACGACTAACTTAGTGCAAGTGAGAGATTGTTACTTATAGTTTAGTGACATAACTACCTAAAGATATTATTTATCTTATATATATTAAGATGTAATTGATAAAGTCCAATGAATAAATTAGCATTGAAACTGAAATCGTGACAAGTTCATAATTATTAGATTCATATTATATTTATGTATTATTCTTAAATTATTCCTAGTTATTGTTGTATTAAGAATAGATATTAAGAAAATATTTAAAAAAATCACGCATCATATTTTTCATTATAAAGGAAGTTGTTAATCTTATAAGCTAAAATATGTAGATAAACAAACATTATGTGTTACTTAACCTCAATTATGATATATGAATATAAATTATTTAATTAAATAATTAAATATGAATTACATAAGTTTAATTTATCTAATTCTAAATATAATTTGGGATTATAGTTTATAGTCATAAACTATATTAATGAATCTTACGAGTCAAACATAAAGAACATGTTAAAGAGAGAAAATGTGTTTTGATCAAGTTGGACTTGATTCTAAAATTTAAGAGATTTTAAGGTCAAATATGAGATATTTAATAAATAAAAATCAATATGAGATATTAGATCTTATTTGGACCCAATTGGTATTTAATTATAATTAAAGTTTAATTGAAATTAAAATGTTACTTTAATTAAATTACTTAAAAGTTTGTTAGGTGTCAAGGAAGTTTCTCCTTGACAATCAAAACTAGCCGGTTTAGGTAATAAAGGGAGAAATCGAAAGAAAGAAAAGAGAAGAGACTGAAGGGAGAGAAAGGGAGAAAGTAGAGAAAGAAAGAGAATGAAGGGAGAGAAAGGGACAAAGTAGAGAAAGAAAGAGAATTGGAGAGAATATATCGAATTCATTTTTTTTATTTTACCATGACTACCAATAAAATAGTGGAGATCTCTTTTGTTTGTTGTAACCTGCAAGTGAAGTCCTTCTGATGAACGACGAGGTTAGTCATTTTCCATGTAAACATTTTTTGCTCTTTTTTGTTTTTTGTGTTTTTTTGGACTCACTTGACTTCTCAGTTCTCAAATCTGCTCTTTTTCTTATGCTCCTCAAATTTTAGTCTCTTTTCTTTCTCCTGATCTACTCAAAATGTGACCTTTCATTCTACTCTCCTTCTTGTTTCTTTTATGTTTGTTTGCATTTTACGTTTACATTGGGACCTTGCATTTTACGTTTACATTGGGTGTGTTTGCTAGAGGAAAGTTTGGGGCTTTCTGGGTTTGTATAGTTCTACTCGACTGTGTGAATTGTTTTTATGTGCTTATTCATAGTGGGAAAAGCAGTGTGCATTTTGGAGAGTTAAGAAGTAAAAGAGGGGAAACTGTTGAAGATTGCCTGTGTATTTGTTTGAGTGGTTGTTCTACTCATGAGGAAATGCTACACTAAGGGTTTAAGATGCGGTTTCGCTATGGGTATCCAAGGTATTGCTTGGGTCTTTAGTGGTACGATCTTTGCTCTTGTCTACGGCACTGCTGGTATCTCTGGTGCATGTTTAAAAATCCTTGCTTTTTTTAATTTATGATATTTCATGTGGGTCTTATTTTAGCTTTATAAGTTCCTTCTTTTTATGTACATTTTATAGTCTCTTCTTCCTTTCAAAGATGTCCACAATCTACAGCCACTCCCATATCCACATGATCTTTCATGATCTTCTATGATTAAATTTCTTACTTACGATATATCTGTTGGGTTCTTGTGCTCTTATTAAAACATGTAACTCTTTGTTTCTTAACCCTTTTTCCCTCTTATGTAGCTTGTAGATTTCATTGGCATAATTTCATTTTCTTGATGAATCATGTGTTTTTCAGTCTTCTCTTAATTCCATTTAGGTTTTGGTTTCTAAATCCTAAAAGCTTTGTTTGGTATTGGGTTTTTGTGATTTGTTTGTTAACTGTTGAATTAGTATGGTTTCTTTCATCTTGAGTAAGAAGTGTCTGAAAACTCATGTTTGTATTGCTTCCATATGTTTTGATTTTACATGTCCATCCCTCCTTCCTAAAACTTGATGCTATCCGTAGCTTTCTTTCTAGTCTTAGTTGGTTCATGGATATATTACCAATTTTTCTCTTATGGTGTGTGATCCTTTTCTCAGATCTACTTCTTATATGAACTTTTGAGAACTTGTTAATGTTCTGTTCTTTCTTTACTCGTAATATAGCCCATTATTGCCTGCTTCGGATCAATTTGTTCCATACAATGATTATGCTAAAGGGTCTTAACTCTTTCTTAGACGAAGCCTTAAGTTTCTTCATGTTTTTATGATTATGCTTATCCGTTATCTAATTAGAATTCCTTCTAATTAATAGTATTATTATTATAAATATTTTTTATTACTATTATTTGTATTTATATCAATATTATCATTTATTTATTCTTTTTGCATATTGACTATTACTTATTTCATAGTTTATTTACTATTTTTATTTTTTATTTTTTTACTCTTTAACTTGCATCACTCTTTATTGTCACATCTACATGTGGGTCTATCGAAAACAGCCTGTCTATTATCTAAGGGTAAGGTTGCATACTATCAGACCTTCCCAGACCCTGTTTTATTATGGGACTTTGGATTGAGTGCTATGATGATGATGACCTAAAAGTTTATAAACTATTATAAGTAGACTTAACCTCTAAAAGAACTAATACTTCTTGTTTAACTATCTCTACAACAATTGTAGATTTCTCTTAATACATAATAAAAGAATCAAATAATTCATATTTTGTTAAATTTGATGTATTAATTATATTATATAATTTAAAGTAATTTTTAAAAAAATGTAATTCTTTTGATGGGATTGGATTAATTTGTCTGCAAAATATAAATTTCTTAAAAATATGACACAACTTTATGTTAACTAAGATAACCAACCTAATGATGTTGTATTTGGTTAGTCTTTTCAGTTTTAACAACAAAGATAAAGAGAGATGCTTTTTGTGTTTGTCATGGGGTTAAAAAATAGGTTTCTCGCCAATCTCTTCTTTTATGTTTCCCTTTTCCTTCTTATGTGTTTCTGTATATTAATAACCTCTAGTCTCTTAAGTTTGTTAGTTTGGCATTTATATCTTTCTGGGTTTTCGTAAAGGAATCAGTATTATTAGATTTTACAATTTTCATCAGCACAAAAATAATGAGGAGGAGGAAGGTGAAGGCGGTGTTGGTATAACACTGCAAAACTTGCCTTTAAGCTAGGCATGGCAACTAAGAAAGCATGTGAATGGTTGTCAAAGAGCGCGATTAGGGAAGTGCAGAAATAGGGAAGCATGAAGCAGACAGGGGTAAGCTTGAGGTATATGATGGAGTCTAGGTCCAGACCCACTGACTGGAACTTGCTCCTTTCCGCTCAGTTTCTTCACAAGGAACTACCCATTAGAATTGCTAGGAGAGTTCTCGAGCTCGAGACCCTCTCCTATGGTTTATCTCACAAACCTGCCATTTTGAAGGTACTCCATCTCTCGTTTTCTTTTCCCATTTGGTTACAATGTTTTTAGTCTTTCATAATGATCTATTTTGCATATCTCATCATATCCACAACCCTCTTTCTTAAAAAAAATATAAATTTTTTGATCCTCATCTACTTTTTGGTTAATGACATGGGATTTATATGAAATGAATATCAATGGGAGTTAGGGTTTCTTAAATCTTAGTTTATTCTCTCTTCCTGAATGTAGTGAAGAAGGAAAATTTTCTTTTTGGCTCGTACAAAAGTGGGGATTAAGGGAAGTTGACCATAACTAATATATATAATACACTTGGATTTCTTACTTACTCTACTACATCTCAATGTCTCCATTTTCAAACATAATGCATGTGTGTAGTATCTGTGGTCTCTCCCTATGAAAGAGAGGTGGTTAGTGATTACTCTTTGATCTTATTTCTTCCCAGTTTTTGGCCCACTTCGATTATTTACCAGTTATATTACCATTCAATATTTACATCGCAATTAGCAAATCTGTTATTTTTCTTTTTATTTTAGTAAAGGGTTGTTTTACTTGTTTTTCAAGTGCAAAGCCATTTGCAATCCTTATATGTTTTAGGAGCAAATCTCCAGTTGTGTACTTCTAACTTGGTTTCTAGTACTCTTTTCAGTTTCACTTGCTATGACAGGCATCATTTTTACTGATGTTCCTTTAGTGATGTTAGGGATTTGCCAACATGATCTGATTCAAAAAGGCTTTTTTAAGTTTTTAGTTGAGAATTTAGCTAGTCCACGGTATATGGTTATTTTTTTTCTTCTACCTGCAAACTAATTCTGATTAACTTTCATTTAAGGTTCGAGACTAGAATCTAGATTCTTTCCATTATCTGAGATCCTTTCTTAATATCAAAGATACAAGTGATGATAGAGAATTTACGCAAATGATGAAAGCAATTAAGGTCAGACATAACAATGTGGTCCCAACAATAGCCTTAGGCATTCAGCAGTTAAAGAAAGGAATGAATCCAAACTTGTACGAGGATCTGATTAAGATTCATCAACTTCTGGATCGCTTTTACATGTCAAGAATTGGAATTATAATGCTTATTGGTTGGTTTTAACTTCTTATCTGTTTCTAAATACAACTAATTGCTTTTCCTTCCTGGCATTGATTTCTTTTATAGACTTATAAACTCTCACTATGCTCTTGGGTGTTGGATGATACTCAGGGTAGTGTGTGGACTTGCACAATCTAAATCCCCCTCCTCATTGTGTGGGTTATATCAATACAAAAATGTCTCCACTTGAGGTAGCACAAAATGCTAGTGAGGATGCCCGTGTTATTTGTCTAATAGAGTATGGGAGTGCACCTGGGTTTACTATCTATAGGGATCCCAATTTTACATTTTCGTAAGTTGGATTTCTTTTGTTTCTATTTTCCTTTGTAACTTCAATTACTTCTTCTATGCCTCTCTCTCAAACATTTTTCTGTTAACTCACTAATTTGTTTTTATTTTTGCAGCTTACATTATTGCATTCAATTGCTTTCATTTTAGCAGTGCAGAAAGTAGTTAGGTAATTTGCTTTCTTGTTGCCTATACATAATGCCTTAGATTTTGACCTATGTAATAGCTATGTTCCAACACACTTGCACCTTATGGAATTTGAGTTGGTTAAGAATTTCCTGTGAGTTGTCCAAGAGCTTTATATAGATTCAGATAAAGTGGCTCCTCCCATCAAAATAGTAGTTGCAGATGGAATTGAGGACGTCACTATAAAGGTGTTAATGCTTTAGACTTGCTGCCATCAGATTGGGTTTCCACATCTATTGTCATCCATGATAATGATAGAACCTACAATTGTTCTCCACCCACAGCACACACACACAAAAACACAGCAATGGCAGAATATAGTTTCTAAATTGATTGATCACTAGGACCAGTAAAAGACAAAGATAATTGTTCTAGAATTCGAGATTCTAGCTCCTCCAACCTTAGGCTCAACTATACATAAAATGATAGAAAAAAAATGCATGGCATTCCCCTCACTCCTCCCGTACTGTTTTATTCCTCTATCAGCTAACTAACTCTCCATTCCATTGACAACTTTGCCCACCCCTTGTCCTAATATGACAAAGCCTACCCCTCCAATGCCTTGGTCTTTCTTCTATGGTAAGTGAACCTAATTTCTAGACTCTTATGAGTCGTATCAGTACCCCCCCTCCCCCATCAGTTGCACTTTGTCCTCAAGGTGGAAAGCTGGAAATTGTTGATCAATCAAGTCATACGGCTCCCTGATCGCGGCTCTGTCGATTCGACCTTACGATCGATCCTTGAAAACCGGTCAAAATAATAATAATTTCCAAGATTACGGTATAGGTTGCAACCTCGGGTCATCTCACTTAATTTGAACCAAATCAAAAAGGTCTAAGCTAGCCTAAATGTCAAAAATT
>JANZLF010000005.1:22695500-22705936 GCA_026546835.1 Erythroxylum foetidum | reverse complement strand
TTTAATTTTGGATTTAACTAATTAATAGTTCAATTTATTCTTTAATATGACCTTTAGACTCAGACATTACAAAATTTTATTAGATTAATTTAAGAAAAATTTTCAACTTAGTTTTACTTAATAATCCAACATTCTTCTATTTTCTACTTTATTCTTAATTATTAAGAAAATCTTTTCTACACCTAACAACCATAATTACTAAAATACTCTTAATTGTTAAAAGTCTTATTTTACCCTTGTTTAATTTTATTAATCCAAAAATACCCTTCTTGGAGTTAAATTTCAATTATACCCTTTACTTTTTGCATTTCCTATTTTGCTCCCTAATACAATTTAAATTTAAATTGTCATCTTCTTCACCCTATCCTCTTCTCCTACCTCTTCTTCTTTTCTCATTTTTCAATCACCTTTTCTTCATTTTTATCTTTCCCATAACTTCATTTTATTGTCTCAACCATTCACAATATACAATTTCAACTATAAACTAGTATAGGATGAGTAAAACTCACAATAAAAAAGCATATAATTATTGCTGAAATTGTACCTATGTGAAGTCTAGGTCTTTCTAAGAGATTTTGGGATTATTAATCTTCACAATTTTCTCATAATTTGCTGCAAAACAAACAAAATGAAGGAATACATAAGAAAAACATCATATATGGGAGAAAAATGGTATATTTACACACTTACCAGATGAAAAAAATGGAAAGGAAAATGAAAGAGACAAGTTGATTTTTCATTGATTTATATACTTTTTCAGGTGTCAGCTTCTATTTATACCCTCTATTTAATTATTTTATGGACTGAGTTAGCTACTTAAACCTGAACTTCTGGGTTGATTAGTTAAGGCTACACTCCTTAGCTTTCCTTTTGTGGGCTTTACATTCCCCCACCTGCCATCTCCGACAACAGCAGCACAATCTCTGCCACTCTACGTTGTACTCTCTTCGCCAGCCTAACATCCGCCTTTCTACTCTTTCCATTGCTCCTGCCTCACCGATTTGCCATCAGGAGCCTCTTAAAATCCTTTGTTGTGACCATCATATGGAAGACAGGAGGGTTTATAAGACAACATTCTACGTGAGAAATGGTAAGTATTAAGCAAAGCAACATGGGCTTGTTCACTTTTAATTTAAAATAGAAAAGAATTATTATTTAATTTAAATTAGAATCTACGTGGCAGGACCTTGAATGTCCCATTTAATTTAATACGGAGGGAGTGGAGCAGAAGCGGAGAGGAAGAAGAGGAGAAGCGCAAACCAAGTGCAGAATAACAGATTACCTTCAGCTGAAAGAAAGGATTAGTAGGAAAGTACCTCTTCTATTGCCAATTTTCGAGAACAGAAGAAGAAACTCATGCGGATATGTGAGCAATGTGCATTTATCTTTTTCTTTGTTGTTTCCTGATATCGAATTGTTGTTACTCGGGGCATAAAACTGATAAATGCAAAGGATTGGCATTGGTATTGGCATATTTTCTGATAATAAAAGAAAAAAGACCTTCTAATTTCCCGATACTGTACACTATAATACAAGAACGACTAGCAAGCAATATAAGAACATTCAATTGCATCATATTTGGTTTGGGTCCAAAATGACTATGTAATAATGGCAGACGAATTCAATGAGTTCCTGTATATCAACATCCAAGCACCCTGGCCAATTTGCAGATCCAGCTGTTACTGCTACTCAAGGTCGAGATTGCTGCATATAACCATCTTTGAATATTCATAATGGATATCAGTATTCTGAAGCGTGAAACCATGAAGAACTGGCAAAGGGAATCCCTTCATGAGGCGTAAGTTCACATATGGAAGGAAGATGGTTTTAAGAAAGGCATGTGTTACAGACTGCAAAAAATGTCACAAGAATGGTGATATTAACAAACTGATAGTACCAAATAAGGCATATATTGAATAAACAGATAGGTATAAAAAGCAGTGCTCTCGCTATAACAATATTGAGATGTCTGGGTATGATATACAAAATAATAAAAAATATACGGAGTTTGATTTGGAGGTTGAAAAGAAATTAAAGTGCTATAAGTTTGGAGATTTTTGCAGACTACACATTTTCTATAATAGATTTCATATTAGCTCACCTGGATGAGTTGCATATGCAGGTCTCCGATCTTACTCCACTTCGGAGATACATGAAAGGTTTTCAACTTGAGAACACCAGCTAAACGATTCCTCAATATTTGTGGAGAACAAGAAGTATCAATTACCTGCACCGGTGAACAAATCTGGGTCATTTGGCTCTTCCTACTTCTGCAGTTACAAGAGTTGATAGCATTTGGGGCAAGGATGTCATGATCCAGAACAAGGTTTCTTAAGAGTAATCACCACTTGCAAGGAGACTTTACAGGAGAAAACTAGAGGTGTGGCTAAACTACTGCATGTGATAAATAAAGAAAAGGAACAGGTAAATGCCAACGAAAGGATTCAAGGGTATGTCTTATTCAAACCAAACATACCAAGGAGACACTTGCAACAGGTATAACTTCACCAGCATCCAAAACCTCTACAGTCACATCCACGCAAATGGTAGCATCAATGCCGCTTTCCAAAATTCTTATGACTGGTGGAGAAGTAACTGTGATGTTAAGGTTCATGTTATCATCCGGGTATTGAGAATACAGCTCAGGATAAAGGTATTTCCATGCTGAAGTGTTGAGAAGGGATTGATTTCGAAATTCGTCATACTCCCAGTGCATATAACCTGCCTGACCACAGATAGCAACCAAATAACCATCAACTTTCTGCTTAACTGTTCCATGAGTGGACCAAAGTTAGCATAGGTCAAGCCAAATCCAAGTAGAACGTTGTTTTGCCAACATTTTAGCTTTCAGACAAGTATTTGAACAAGAAAAAAAAATACTGATATCACTGTCCTAAAGTCCAAGACTTATCAGTGCAGAAACTCACGTTGAAATGAACTAATGCAGCAGTATTGAAGACATCTTCATCCATCAGTATTCCAATCATTTTAGCAGGAGTGTTGCAGGACGCAGAAGTATGGAGTCCTTTTTGGTAGCTTTGAAGCAAAAACTTATCCACAGCTGTGAATAGACCGTTGATTTCAAATCCAACAGAAGAGTTACTAAATCTGGGGTTGTCAACAAAAGTGACATTAAGTGCAGCAACATGATCTACTGGGATTTGTTTAGGAAGAGATTGCAAACGGGAATCAAGCTTTCCTATTCCTTCTCTGAGTTTCTTTGAAACAGCTTTTTCTATTGCAGACCTTATAGGCGCTTGAAAAGCATTAACCACCCTGGAAGTTAAAATAATGAAAGGCATATTTAACACAAGTACCAATCCTCATCATTCATTTGCTTTAAACTTCAGTTTTGATGATGTCAAATACACATACTAAATCTCCAACTTACTGAAAATAACACAGGGCACAGTTAACAAAATAGTGAGTCAGCTAAAGTATTTCCAGCACCAATGAGGCGAGTGAAACAGGGTTGGTCAAGTTCCTTATCTACTATACACAGGAATGGATATGAGCAATTATGAAACAAAAACAGATACGACTAGTAACAGGAAAAGAGTGGAATTGAAGTAGAAAAAGATTTTGCAGAAACATGAAGCGCATAAAGAAAGCTTAACCATGAGATAACTTCTTACACTTGATAAAGCCAAGATGCTCCACCATCCATCTCGATAGATATGTCTTTCACATGACACCAACAGTCTAAAAGAGACAGCTTGAGACTCCCTGCTTGTTCTGTCAACGACCCATTAACCCCTATCTCCATGCCTTTAACCTTTCCAAATCCATTTTGTGGGAGGACAAATTATCATTGATCAAAATGCGTTATTCACAAACTGTAATCAACGATCAAGTAAAATGGCGGTTTAAGCATTAAAAGGTTGCTATTACATTGCAGATCATATTGGCGTTGAAAACTAGTAGCAACGCTTTAAGAAGAGGAACTCTTTCCACCAAGTTAGTTTAGCTTGACAGTACTACAAGCACACTTGATGAATTAAAGCCTTCGCTAAATGTAAGCTAGATCTTACTAGGAAGGATGAGGATGCTTTCCGTAGCATTAGAAGAACAAGAATATATCGTAGCATTAGAAGAACAAGAATATATATTAAACTAACTTAGTTGACAGTGTCTATCGGCGAATTATATGCATCAAAACAACAAGAACAAAAAGGAGAATTCAAGTTCAAGTGTACCCGAACTGACGCCTCTCCGTGATCGGAAATCACAACTATCCAAGCACGGTAAGAGTACTTCCATTTCATGCTCAAATTCGCAGTAGCACCCGAAACAGCTAGCACTACACCTGTTTCCCCCGTTTCCACATACGAAGAAGCGACGTTAACACTATAGATTTCGATGTTTGAAAGAACAAGCTGGACCTTGCCGATAAGTGGTATTTTGACCGATTTCTCAATATCTGTCACTTGAAGCGGAATCATCGAAGATACTGCTTTGTTAATTAGCACATCCTTGCCCAAGTTCAAACCTTTCTGGGACAAGAGCACAGAGATATACCCATCTTCATTGGATTGAGGACGGACAGTTGTAGGAATCAATAGAAGCGTCAAAAACAGGAAGAAAACCCACTGTGACATGAACCTTGAGAAGATAAGGACACCCAAAGGAGAAATATGATCAGACCATGGCATGAAGCTGGTCCGGCCGGTTAAAGCAGCTCTCTTTTCTTGGACGCTAGTCCATTAATTTCGTTATAAAGACAACAACCATGCCCAACTTTAGCACCGTTGGTCCGTTACTGCTTACCAGTCAACAGTTTAGCAATCATGTTAAGTGAGGTGTGTCGAAGAGCGTGTCCCTTGGTAACCTTTTAGCCACAGAATCTGAAGTAAAATAATATTCCGTGCTGTATAAAATAAAAATAATTTTAAAGGAATATAACTTTGTTAAGAAAATTAATGAAATATTTGATATATTTTTATTAATAGTGTTAAAAATTATATATTAAAATGTCTTAAAAATATAAACTATGTAATTAAAATGTGAGAAAAATTAAAGAGTAATTTTAAAAGTAAAATTATAAATATGCATAAAAAGTCACGAACGACTCATATTTTGAATAATTAAAATCTATATAAAACAACATTCATTTTGAATAAAAGGGAGTATGTTATTTATGTCTTGATAAAGATGTAATTTGAAATTTAAAATTTTGTATTAAAATACAACTTAAACTTTAAAATTTTAGAATGTTTAATTTTAATTTGTGTTTAATGTTTTTAACAAATAAAAATTTTAATAAAATCAAACTTCTTACTTAAATTTCACCACCAACGAATTTAAAAATGTATATATAACTAAATTCAAAATGCATTTTTGCGCTAGAACTTTTCTGGATACATATTAATCTAACTCATTGTATATTTGATCTTGCAGTCACTTCTTATTATTCCGTACAAGAATGAACAGTTAGTTATCATGAATGGATTAACCCAGTGGTATAGCCAATTAGCTGATCACCAAATTACCACTCAACCATCCAATCTTTTCTTCGATAAATAAATCTGCATGTATGTGTTATTTGTTATAAATGAAAATCACTCTTCTTTCAGCATATATGATATGACATGTCTGTCCACCAAGAACAAGATACAAAATCAGGACAGCAGTATATTAAAATTGGCTGATAAGAAAAGAAATATACACCAAAATTATAATTGGAATTATAAACCAATTAAAATAGAAGAATTAAGTCATTTCGGATATTATCGAAAAGATAATAAAATTCAAAAATTTCCTATAGAATATATACTAAAACATATAACTTTAAGACATGATGAAATTTTAAGTTTAGACTGTGTAATTTTACCATAAAATTACTATTAAAATGGTCTAATAGATTAGCGTTAGTTATATAGTTAGAAAATTCTTTTTAAGGATTAACAAATATAAGTACTTTATGAAATTTTATTACTTACAAAACTACTAGGATTGTGTTAAATTTTTATTAGATAATGAATATAAGAATAAAAAATAATACCGAGTTTCTTAATGCTCGTAAACCCATAAAAACTTTCTATGTAGCCATTAATAAAATTTATAAGGAATTTATTGAGAAAGACTTCTTATAAACAAGAAATAGAAAATGAAGAAAGGAAAAACCCCGATTAGCATGTAAACAATATATGAATATGTGATCTATGTTATCTAGAAGAAATATTACTATAAATTAACAAGAACTGAATAAGAAATGTATATACAAATATTTATTCAAAAATTATCTTATCCAATCAATAAAACTGTTAAAGAATTATTTTTAATAAAAAAATATACTAGCTTATAATTAAGGCGGAGCTATAACAAAAGACATATTATCTCAAAAATATTTAGAGACAAAATTACATAAAAGGTTAAGACAGAGATATTCAATTCTTATCTATAAATAGCTTCATCTTCATCGGTTATTAGTTTTATGAACTCACATTTTAAAGAGTGATTCTCTAAAGTTAATTTATTAGCAAGTTGAGTAATTTCTTCTAACTGAGTTTTTATATTTTTGTCTATATCTTCCATGGTTTAACTAAAGTAATTTGACTCATAGTACTTCGCTCTGATACCATTTTTGTTTCCGATTCTACTTCTTTTATTGTAAGTATTATTTCTAATGTTCTATCTAGGCTTTTATTTATAGTATCTAATATTTTTATTGTTTTTTTTATATTTTTGTTCTCTTACTTTATGATTTTGAATTGTTGGTATAAGATTCGTGATTATTTCTTTTCATTGATTTTTGATCTTTATTTGTTTATTGATTAATTTAGATAATTGTTTACTAATAAAGTATTTTTAAGATGTTCTGTTATTTCGTTGGGTTGATTTTTAATACTAATTATTTCCTTTCCTAATTGTTGTTTTTGTTTGAATTCTTCGATTTCGGTTATAATTTTTGGTTTAGTAATTCTAATAGAATTTTCTAAATCTATACTGCATTCAGTGATTCCAATAGGTCGTTCTAATCTTACGTATTTTTATTGTAATGGAAATTTTTCTTTAATTTTTTTTCAAATAAAGAGATTCTACATCAAATAATTTAATAGGATAATTTATTGCTGGTAATTCTCTTAGATTTGTTCTTAAATTCGTACCAACTTTTGCTACATCATTAAATAATTGATCCATATGAATTTTATTTGTATCTTTTAATTTAATACTATGAATTGAATTTGTTAGAGCATAACTAATTTGAAAAGTAATTAAAAAAAGATATTGTCCAATAGTCATTAAAATTTCTCTTTAGAATTATATGCCATGGTTATAGTTTCACCTAAATTGTATGATGTTAAAGGAATTCTTAATTTTAAACGAGTATTAAATTTTAATTTCCCTTAAGCTAAATTTTCATTCATTAAACTGATTATTTGATCTTTTAAATTTGTCATTCGTTCATCTGTAATGGCCATTCATATTGGTGAGTCTATGCCTCTTGGAATGTAGATTTTAATAAAATCTGAATAGTTGATAGATGTATATATCCTATTTTATGTCTTTTGTCTTTAGTTTTTTTTTTGTAATTGTTTATAATTTGTTCTTGATCTATTAAACTAATAAGAATATGTCCATTATATTGGTCTATTCTAATAGGTGTTTTATGAATTAATTTTTCATAATAAATTACATTTTCGCGATTTATTAGATTCTTAATGGGATGAGAAGTAATATCTATTGTTATTAAAATAGCTCCGCCTAAATTATAAGCTACTAGATTATTATTATTTTTTATTAAAAATAATTCTTCAACAATTGTATTGATTAGTTAAGGTAATTTTTGAATAAACATTTGTATATACATTTCTTGTTCAGTTTTTGTTAATTTATAATAATATTTTTTAAATTCACAAATATATTCTTTAAGATAACAGATATCATATATTTGTATACTGTTTAAATGCCAAACGACGTTTTTTCTTTTCTTTTTTTTTTTTATTTTCTATTTCTTGTTTATAAGTTATATCATTCGTAATAAATTCCTTATAAATTTCATTAGTGACTACATGGAAAGCTTTTAAAGGTTCAAGAGTATCAAGACATTCATTAGTATTTTTTATTCTTATTTCATTATCTAATAAAAAATTTAATACAATCCCAATAGTTTTGTAAGTAATAAAATTTCATATACTTATATTTGTCAATCCTTCAAAAGGTTGTTCTAATTGTATAACTAACATTAATCTATTAGACCATTCTAATAGTAATTTTCTGGTAAAATTACACAGTGTAAACTTAAAATTCCATAAGGTCCTAAGGTTATATGTGTTTGATGTATATTCAGTACGAAATTTTTGGATTTTATTATCTTTTTGATAATATCCGAAACGATTTAATTCTTCTATTTCAATTGGTTTATAATTCCAATTAAGGTTTTGGTGTATATTTCTTTTATATTTTTCTGCACTTTGACTTGTCTTTGGTTGTTCAGTATTATCAATTTTGTATTGGTCAACATAACAATTACAAAAATACCTGAAGAAAAAAGACGTAAAATAGGATATATACATCTATCTATTATTCAGATTTTATTAAAATCTACATTCCAAGAAGGCATAGACTCACCAATATGAATATCTCTCAGTCCTTGGCAAAGCGTTCTTTATAATTTTTAACTACCAAGATGAATCCTGGAAGAAATTCTGAGAGGGTGTGTAAATTGATAAATGAATAGCTCTACAAATAGAACAAATAGGCATAATTAATGAATTTTATCAAGAAGGTATTGCATAAAAACTATAGCGAAATAGGTAGTAAGAAAATCTTTCAATTCAGTTTTCTTATTTAAATAAATGACACTTGTATATAAAAGATAATAATGGGTTTCATAAGATATAAATACAGAGTAAGTAAAGTTGAACAATTATTGATGAAGCATAAAAAATAAAGAAAACATAACTTATTTCTGGTTTCCTTTTTATCACTAATATCTGTAGGCTGGAGTAGGAATTTAAGAGAAGGATATGTAAACTTAAGTGTTTATTTTTTCATAGCTGAGAAATTCTTAAGTTGTTACATTATATAGGGACGAAGCTATCGTCCAAAACAAGAAAAGTAAAAATAGGGGACAAGCAAAAAGTAAAAGTTGACAAAAGCAAAAGATTCTAGCTAGGTGGTCGACAAGTGATCTAAATAATTAAACAGGAGTCGTCCTTTATCTATATAATGTAACAAACTGAGCATTGCTAAAAAATAAAAGCTTAAGTTTACATATCCTTCTCTCAAATTCCTACTCCAGCCTATAGATCTTAGCAATAAAAGGAAATGAGATCTAAAGGTATGCTTTCTTTAGTTTTTATGTTTTCATCAATAATTATTCAACTTTACTTACTCTGTATTTATCTTATGAAACCAATTATTATCTTTTAATATACAAGTGTCATTTATTGAAATAAGAAAATTGAATTGAAAGATTTTCTTGCTACCTATTTACGCTATGGTTTTAGAAATACTTTTATGCAATACCTTCTTGATAAAATTCATTAACTATGCCTATTTGTTCTATTTGTAGAGTTATTCATTTATCAATTATACATATAGAAAAAAATTATAGTTAGTCAATGATGTATTAAAGAGTTTGAACAAATCTATAATTTTTTTAAATCTATAAATGCTTCTGCAAATACACTTACTACTTTTCAAACTATGATTCTTAATAATACCCAATTGTATAATCAAGAGAAAAATGAAATTAATCAACTCTACCAACGTTTTCAAAAACATTATCAAATGCATTAAAATTGAAACAAATCGAAAAAGTTGTTTATATTATATTTCCTCAGTTTTCTTAACTATCCTTAACCTAAATATGAACACAATCAGTCTAGTAATCCTAGACTAGATACATGAAAACTATTTAATTTACCCATAAATACAATGTGAGAAATGGACATACAAGAAATAATCAAAACTAGGAAGAGTTTAATAAGATGGTCCTCTTTATTAATGGTTTCCTTGGCAGTAATGCATTGAAATATTTGATACAGTAGATATCATAAGAAGCAATTGGGTGCTGGCTTTTTTGATAAGAAAAATGGATAAAAATAACTCTCTCAAGCGGCCAACAGTTAGACAAAACAAAAAAGATAAACTTTCTCCTCCTAAAAAGAATCTATGAGGAAACAATAGAATCAATCAATTATAAAAGAACATCACACAATTTTAACATTAAAAACTCCTTCAATGTGAAAGATAAAAACTACAAGGTCTCTCCTAACTTAAACGAAATCTCCACTATAAAGTAAATACCTTTATAGCAGATACAATCCAGCACAAGTGAACAACAACAAGTTCATAACTCAAACAGCAACAAGGGTAAGTTACAACTCAAATATTGCAATTGATAAAGTAATAGCAAAAATTTTGGAATTCCAAACTCAATCTCCACCGTACAGATTAAAGAGTATATAGTCTAGAACAAGCTCACCAAA
>JANZLF010000005.1:22617270-22632963 GCA_026546835.1 Erythroxylum foetidum | reverse complement strand
ACTTACATGCAATTAGATAGCTTAGCTTTATGATACTGTATATAAGTAGCTACAATGTAAAGGTAAACTTTGACTTGAATGAAAAATATCTTTCATTCCTCGATTCATTTCTCTTCTCAACATAATAACACTAGAAATATTGAATGATATCCCTGAATTGTACCACCATTTAGCCATTGTCATGACCACATAATAAGCCACTTCTTTAGATTGTATGACACAATCCAAAGTACTAGGTTGTATGATTAGGTAGTAGCCTTAAATCACCCAACGATCAAGGCCCATTCATAAAAGCACTCATGCAATTTTGCTAGTTTTAGGAATCTGATAGGATAAAACTCGCTTTCCATATAACTTTCTTTGGTTTCTGCAACGTATTTATTATTGCTAATAAAGCATTGTGGTCAAGGTTTTCCTAGTAGTTTAACTACGATTGTGTTTCTCCATATATATGTGGGCAAGCTCTTAACAAACTTTAACAGAGAAATCCATAGGACCCCCTTATTGACCATACCTATGGTTACTGCAAGAATGTTTTTATCATTAACTTGTTTCTTTTATAGAGTTGGTGCCAAGACATTGCCTCTCCTTCAAGATGCGTGAAATAATTCCTAATTTAGTCTTTGTTAGTGTTATATTCAGATTAAAGAACTATTTATACTTATTTAACATCTAACTCCTTAAAACTCATCTCCTTTGAAAATTGGGCATTTGATTTTGCATGACTTAGTAGCAATGTGATATCTCTGTGAACTCTATTGCCTATCATCGATATACTCCTATCATCTTCATCTGACTTCTATCCCCTTTGATTAATTATTGTTAAAGCTGCATCATCCAATTCTTAAATGTTTCTTTCATGCTTCACTTCAAGTTCTTTTAGTTGCGCTTTCATATTTTTTTTTCTTTAAATGCCTCAATTTTTGCTACCATATCCTTTCCATTATTATTGTCTAATGAACAATCTTCAAAGTTTACTAATTTATTAATTGAAAATAATGTCACCTTGTGAGTACATCTCTTATTTTGTATGAATCATTTATTAAATAGTGAAATATTTTAAGTGCACCTCTTATTTTGTCTAAATGTTTTAAAGTGGGAACCACCAAGTTGCATGAACGATGAGAGAGATAGAGAGGAATTGATTGTGATGAGTCGAAAGAGACATCAAAGTCAAATTTGACGTGTTCATAAACAAGATGTCACAGCCCCAAATATCTATGGAGCTCAGTTCACACAAGGACAATAAGATTGGGGGTCATAAAGTCGTTGGACGATTTGGCCTTATTTTTATTAAATTCACAACCAGATCTTTTTTAAAAATTAGCTACTTATGTCACATTCATTAGACTGGGCATTCATATACATGACAACCCGTCTGTGGGTTATCTATCTATCCTCCCAGAGGATATTTCGGGAGCATCTCTCCCCCGTTTAGTTCATTAAAGTTTTACGTATCTCTATTCTATAACCAAAAACAAAAAAAAAATAAAATTAGTATACGTAACAAATTACAGATGTCAATTCGATTAAACAATAGTCATAACTAGTGATTAATGTGGTATTATATTTAATACCAGATAGGATTTTAAATAATAAAGGGTTAAAAAAGAATTTAAATTAATTTTAATAATTTACGTAAAGTTTTGAAATTTAAGTTTTCAATTTTCCTCCTTTACCGATGAATATAATTTCATAATGTATTTTGCTGTATAAAAACCCAATTGTAGTATTACTAATTAAGTTACTGAAGCAAATTTAGCAACGACCAAGAAATAAAAATGTTGAGTTTCAGAATTACAGCAACAGCAGTTTCAATGAAAACCCACAAAAGGATAAATAAATAGATTAAAAAAAACAAACAAAAAAATGGTAGGGATACTTGAAAACTTTTACTGGAAATCAACTAATGCAATTGAAATCCTGGGAAGAAAACTGGATCCAACTTTACAGTGACTCGTGATATTCACAAACTCTCATACAATCAAACTTGGAAGGAAAGAATGTGAAAACATTGACTATGGAATTCCCTGGAATGACAATCGGTCTCTGAGAGTATCAAATATTGAAGAAGCGGCTGTGTTTTGTGCAAAGCTTAATTTCAATCGTCCAAGCAACTCGCCATCTTTTGCCTGAGAAGCAGCATCAGCAGCTTCTTTGGCCATGCCAATCCGAGCATAAGCCTTACATATTAAAAAGGTCAAAAACGGGACATCAGCAAATGCAAATTCAGCTTTTCTGAGGATGAACTCATGCAATGATCTTCCTTTTTAAGGGGCACATGTTCGTTACCTCGGCTCTTTCTCTTGGATCTGAGAGTTTAGGAATGTATTTTAGAGCTTCACCTTTCTCGCCAGCATCTATGCATGCTTCCACAAAGGGCCTGAAGCCTATTTGAAACATAGGAATAATTAATCCAACATTGAAAAAAACAAATAATAACCCAAGTGTTATGCCCGACCTGTCAGCGTATTGTTTTTAGAACTAGTTGTCAAGTATAACATTCAAATTCCATATGATCAAAGAAAGTCTTCAAATTCTCTTAATCAGCAAATTAGAACTAAATATAATATAATCTTCTAGTGACTAAAACATACTATTATTTAACAATTTAACTCTCAAGTTCTGAAATTGTTACTTTTATTCCCTAAATTATCTCTAAAAATAATCCATGGCAACCACTTCACTTGACTGGTCAGATATCTGGTAATGTTTCTTAAAGCACTTAAGAGTGTAGAAATCAATTGAAAAGAATCATTGGTGTGTAATCAGCGCACGCATCACATTTTTGGATTTATATCAACAAGAGATTTACCAATCGGCGGTCTCTTCTCCCTTGAGAATTTCTCCAAAGCATCCCAACTTCCAGCTGTTGCCAGCGCAAAAACTTTAAGCCAATACCATCTTTTCTCTGAAACCTGAATCAAGTTGCAACCCAAATGCAAATATGAAAATTAAAGAATCAGAAATTTTCGACAGACTTTTTACTTCAAGCACACAAGCAAAAACAACAGATAGAATCAAGGAATCTTAAGAAAATTTCACTATTCTTCTGTAATATATCACAAATGTTCTTAAAGATTCACATTTATACAAAATGACTACATGAGTTTAAACCTAACTAAACTAAACTAAACGATCTCTAACGAACTGATATGCAACTATTTTAACTGGCTAATAATGAACTTCAACTTAACCAGCCTCTAGATAACAATACCAACCACCTCCTTCCCCTCCGCTGGAATGAAGCAAGCCAACTTGGAGCTCATAGACTGATGCTGAGACCCTCCAAAAGATTTTGTGAGAATGTCAGCAAATTGAATAGAGGATGGCACAAAGTGGCCATAAAAATCCCTTCTTGAGATACATACTACGTGGCAATCAATATTATCTAAATGTTTCATCCATTTACTGAACACAGGAATAGCATTTATATGCATACCCAGTCTATATCACAATGGAGTGGAATCGACAACTACAAAACCTTTAATCAGTAGAATCTAAATTAATTCACAAACTGATGATGTAATACTCCTGTACTCTGATTTAGCAGAATACCTCAATACAGTTAATTGCTTTTTTGTCTTCCATGATATCAAAGCATCTCTTAGGAAGACACAAAAAACCATTAATGACTTTCTTGTGAAAGTACAAGTGCCCCAATCCACATCAAATTGTGCTTCTAACTGAAAATTGTTGTTGAACATAATAGACCACAAAAAGGAAAACTTAATGTTCTGCAACAAATGCATAGCTGCAATCCAGTGTCAAAGTTTGGTTGTGACAAACTGACTGAGGCGTTGAACCAAATAGGTAATGTCTGACCTTGTGATATTGACATATAATAACCTTCCACAGCCGACACTTGTCTGGTTTTCTGATCAAGTAACTTTATTTTGGTGATAAACATAAACCCTTTGGTAAACAAAACTCAGTTTGGAATTCTCCAATCCAGCGGCTAATAATATCCACCACAAACATGTGCTGATTAATAAAGGTTTCCGTAGTGGACCTAGCAATTTCAAGACATGAAATATGAGAAATCCCCAAGTCCTTTTATTGTAAACTTTTCATTCAGGGCTCTTTTAACAGAGCTTGACTTTTCCATGATAACTTCATCTACATAAATAAGCAAAGCAATAAAATCTCCTTTGAACTGCCAAAGTAAGCAAGTAGTAATAATTCATGCACTGAACAAATCCAAGAGTTGCTAAGAAAGCCACCAGCTCCAACTTCCGTCGTCAGGAGGATAGTTTAAACCCAGGGAGTGGCTTAACAATCAAAACTTGAGCTACAGCTTTTGTACTCATTTGGAGGAAGCATATATAACTCCTCATCAAGATATCCTTGCAAAAAGCATTGCAAATGTCCAATTGATAAATTGGCCATTGCCTTTCAGTAGGCCAAAGCAAGAAATAATCTGATAGTAACAACTTTGCATCAAGAGATTGCATCAAGAGAGCTATTTGTAATCAAGTCCTATTTGATTGTACCCCTTTGATAGGTGATGCTTTAGAGATTGTATTATTGATATGTGAAAAGATAGACAACTGGAGCAAGCTCCCCCTCCTAGTGAAATCCAGGCCTGAATATTACTTCACAATTTCCAAACATCGTGTCCCTCTCTTCCCCCTGTTCAGCTATATCCCCCTTTGCATATTCTCTCTCCATCACTAACTATAACAAACTCATAACAACTGGCCTACATGGCAGATTCCCCTTTTCCCAACTTGCTCCTACGAACATAAGTTTTAATGGGCTTAGCTTGCTTAGGTAGTATAGGCTGATCAACAGGAGAGGTACTAACACCCTTTGTCAATCTAGCTTATATCTATCCACCTTACCATTTGGCTTGTACTTTATGTCGTATACCCATTGTTGTTCTTGTTCATCCCTTTCATATCATTGCTGCTTGTACCAGCTTCTGTTTTTTTCCCCTTATCTCCTCATTTTTCACTTGGGAAATTCAGTAAACCACGAGGATAGTTTCCCTATTCCATGATAATCTTGCTATGATATACTTAAAGCACAAAACAAAAACAACAGATAGAAACAAGAAATCTTGAAAGCTCCTCAACCGGCCTTTAGAGAAGAATTGCACTATATCAGTAATTTTTATGTAGCATATTATAAACGTTCATTAAGGTCCACACTGACTACAAGATGTTAAAACTATCTAAAAATAACTAACTTGTAATTAAATAATAGGTAACTACTTTAACTGACTAATAATGACGTTCAGCTTAACCAGCAATAGATACTCCAATAGAACCAATTCAAGTAATTTTAAGGCCAAAGAAAATCTTGTAAGGGCTCAATTTCAAAATATTTCCAAGAACATAGATACACACACATGCACGCCCAGTGAAATATATGATGACCACATAATAACTGCTGGCATCTCATATCAACATATATTTTCCATTGTTGTGGAATAACCAAACTTCCACAGACCTTAAATTCTGTCTTCACTTTCATTGCAGCCCGATGATTTCCCAGTGCAATACATGTTCGAATTGTATCACTGATGCTAGAATCTACAAAAATTGCCTGCTTTGTAGAGACTTCTAACTCGTGCTGTATTCTGCAAAGAAAAAGATCCCAATAGAAAATCAAACAAAAAAGTTCAAGAATATAAAATAGCACATATAAAATAGCAATCCAATTAAAGGATCAGGCAGATAATAGATTGGACAAAGTAACATAGGCACTAATAGCCACTCTCACAATAAGGCAACTGGTTGTTGCAGAGATCAAGAGAAACTTTGTTGTACAGATAGCATGACAAAATAAAGCCCAGCTGAGAAAAAAACTATGAAGCAATCAGATTGAGGTGCATAAAAGGCACATATCATCTTGCATAGGATTAACATTAGCAGTACATATTAGCACAATTCTGTTGTAGAATAAACATAAGTTTAGTTATCAATACGAAATAAAATACTTTTATTTTACTTTGTCCTTACTGATTTAAAATTAAGTCTATTAAAGAATAATAAGAATCCTTATTGGAGTTGGAATCAATTTCTATTTGGATATCTTACGTTAGAACAACAAATTTTAGTAGGTCCAAGATTAAGAGAACAAAATCTATATAGAATCGTTCAATAATAAAGGAGAGAGGAAATTTTTGGTTTATGGATATGCGGAAGTGTGAGGCTCTCTCATATAAGAGTGATTTTAGATAATAAGAACAATTCCTAGACATTAGGTGTTAGGATCTTCGGAAGAGAGAGAGGATTATTCTAGAAGGAAGAACAAACAATGGGCAGAAAGGCAGTGTAGGAGGATAGTTAGTTTTAGCTGAGGTGGCCAAGTTAGTTAGCTAACGGAATGTACTGGGGAAAGGGAATATATGAGGGGTGAGATAGAGAAGAGGGGAGTGAACAGAAATTTAAGAAAAGAGTGACAGAAGGAATCGAACCTTCTAAGGAGCAAAATCTGCTCTGGTTAGGGAGAGAGGAGCAACTCTGCTCTGGTTAGGGAGAAGAGCTACCTTACTATTCGGTAGTGATATATATAGTTTACGAATATATTGAAATAATATAGAGAAATTCTAGTATTATAGGTCTAGAGTTCTATCAGGAAATTTTGGTTAGAACTAACCAACATAGCTTGAAACATCTACTTGAGCAAAGACCTGTCGCTGATGAGCATCAACGATGGTTAACCAAGTTATTGGGATACGATTTTGAGATTGAATATAAATCAGGAGGGTAAAACAAAGCAACAAATGTTCTCTCTCGCATGCCTGAACTCTTGCATATTATAGTGGCCCAGTGCGCTAATGTAGTAGTTCTTGAAGAAAAGGTCGATTGTGACCTTGACTTCATCAGAATAAAACAAGCCTTGCAAACAGATCCAAATTGCAAACCTAAATGGAGTTTGGTTGGGGACTAGCTTTGCTACAATAACAAATTGGTTCTCTCTAAAACCTCAAAACTAATTCTCAAAATTTTGGCTGAATTTTGCGACAGCTTGGTGGGAGGGCATATAGGCTATTTTAAGACCTACAAGCGAATGATTGCAGAGCTCTATTGGGAAGGGATGAAGGTAGAAACATATGGACAGCTGTGCAATTTGTCAACAAAACAAATCATTTTCATTTTCTATGAAGGCAGAAACATATGGACAGCTGTGCAATTTGTCAACAAAACAAAACATTTTCACTTTCTCTAGCAGGATTATTGCAGCCTCTTCCTATTCTAGAACAAGTGTGGGATGATATCTCCATAAATTTTATAGGACTACCTAAATCAGGAGGGTTAGTGTAAATGATAGTAGACAAAGTCAGTAAATATGCTCATTTTGTCGCTGTAACATCCCTATACTATGTCAATCATGGCTAAATTATTTGTCTAGCACATTGTCAAACTTCATGGATTTTCAAGATCTATTGTGTCCCACAGAGATAAGGTTTTTATTAGTCACTTTTTGAGGGAACTATTTAGCCTACAACAAACTCAACTACGACGTAGCACCGCCTACCACCCCAAACTGACAACCAAACCGAAATGGTTAATCGTTGTCTCGAAACATATCTGCGTTGTTTTGTACAGACACAGCACCCCACTTCTGGAGTAAGTGGTTACCATGGTGCCAATATTGGTGATTTGGTTTACTTAAGACTTTGCCCTTAATGTAGCAGGTTGTGGCCAAGAGAGGAAATGAGAAGTTATCACCTCGCTATTTCGGCCCCTACCCAGTTATTTAGAAATTTGGTCTAGTTGAATGAAAATTAGGACTGTTGGAATCGGCCACTATCCATCTAAGTTTTTGTGTATCACAGCTTAAAGCTGACACCCCCAGCTTAGAGATTCCTCCTACACTCTAAGCTGATTTGGAATGGAAATTCAAACCCGAGGAGATCTTGGGGGTTCTTCCTGGGTAGGAATCTATTAGCGCTACTGAAGTATTGGTCAAATGGAAACATTTGCCAGATTTTGAGGCATCATGGGAATTCAATGACACCGTCCAGCAATAATTTCCAGCTTTTCACCTTGAGAACAAGGTGACACTCATTGCCAAGAGTATTAATAAGAAACCATTTAAGCTTTCTACTCAAGAAGAAAGAAAAGGAGCTAAAACAATGAGAGGAAAAGTCCAACAAGTCCTAAGAATGATATCGGAGGGTCGTTATTTGTTATTTGTTATTTCTGCTTTATTACTTGTTTGTTTTTAGCAAGATTCTAGAAGGCTGAGGTGGAAAGGTTGTCAGGGAAAGGTGTCAGATCAGGGAATGTTTAGCTGACAGGGGGGAGTATAAAGAGGCAAGAAAAATGTACCAAGAATGGGAATGTCTATGGAGAGAATGACACCTCTTGAAAGTTGCCTGTAATTTCCTCCACACTGATTACCACCTAAATAAAGGATCTGCACTATTAACCATTTATCTTCTGTTTTTCTAGTAACCTAACATTATCTAACATGATTGAAGCAGAACAAGATGAAGGACTTGAGAAATTGGAGGAGACCGTTGTAAGTACAAAGCATATTGCATTGGCAGTCAATGAGGAGCTTGTTCTTCATACCAGATTAATTGTATGCTTCATCTCCTTTTCTTTTCTACCTTTACTATCCTTTTCCCATGCCCCCCTTTTTCTTTGTTTGGCCACTTTATGAAATAGCCAGGCATTGCCATCATTATGCAACTTTTGCTCATGCACTTTGCAGGATGACTTGGATCAGCACGTGGATGTTACAGACTCCCGTTTACGAGTAATCTTGCTTAATCCAAAGCCTCTGGTCCACAAAATGCGATTCATTCGAAGTTATAATCATACCTACATGTTTACTTTCAGTGGATAACATACTAGATAACAGATACAGCCATAACTATGACCTTATTTCTTCTCTTTTGATAATAAACTCCTCTTAACTGTCTGAATGAATAACAAAATCTTACAGTTAAACGTAGTTTTTAGAGAGAATTAGCATGTGAAATTGAATCATAAATTGTGGGACTCACAAACGATCTCTGCTGGTAAACATTTTTTGCATGCTGCAGTATGTTTTACCTTGTGACCTCATCCCTCTATAGAAGAATGAAGTCAACTCATGTCCGTAATGGAGATAAAAGTTTCACACGAGTATATAGGCACATTGGGGTGGTGATACAATCTCGTCCTTGCATAGTTTAGAAGATTGGATTTGCAATCTTTTTTTATTTTATGTATACCGGAATTTCATAATTTGATGATTTGTGAACAGCGGGTGCAGAAGAATTTGGCGATTCTGAACAAGCGCACCAAGGGTGGCTGCTCCTGCATGTGCATGCTCATAGCCGTCATTGGGATTGTCATTCTGGCCGTAGTCATTTACGTACTAGTAAAGTATTTGTAATGCCGATACTCGACAATGCGTTGTTTTTATTTATTCCTCGCTTGGATAGTGCTTGTGCAATTTTCCCTTTGATGGGTTGATGTCGGAAACGATGCGTCTGGTTTTTCCAATTTTCTTGTGGTGCTTTGCTGAGCGAGTCGAGGTGTAATGTTTGCCGTTAAATTATGATAATTGAAGTGTAATGTGCCATCCTTCAAACAGTGCAAGTTAGTCTGATGATAGTTCTCGCTGCAGATTTAAGTCATTAGGAAGTGTGGAGCAGATTAAACCAAAGTAAGCAACACAAATGTTATGAAAATCGACGTCATTCAATTGCAAATTGTGACAAAAGCAAAGGTTTTCTATTAGCTAAAATGTTGCTGTGATACAATAAGTTGCGAATATTGACAAATGCGATGGCGAGCAAGCCAGCCAAGAAACAACAAATCCATTATCCTTCAAACGATGATTTGCTAGTTGAGCCATCAAAAATGTCAAGAAACATGGCAGCCCATCTTGTCAAAATCATAAGGAAAAAAAGGAAGGCGAAAATAACTAAAAGAAAAGTTTTCGTGGAGACGGTCTTGAAGGAACAGTTGAAGTCCTGATGGGGGTCGGAATTGCTTTACCGTCCTGAGCCAGAGCCATCGTATCTAACAGTTTTGCAGCCTTGGGATCTGTGAGAAGAGTCTTCTGAAATGACTGTGAGAAGCCAGTTGCAATAATAGTCACATGAATCTCTCCATTGTAACGATCGTCCACAACAGCCCCAAATATTATGTTTGCAGAAGGATCGGCCAAACTTGTAACCACCTGATGCAATATCATAGACAATTAACACATCACAAGCATAACATGTCTACTTGATGTAAGCTGGGAGCCCACCCAACCCAAATTGTCAATCCTTCTTTATAATCTACTAGCTATGCTCAACTCTGAACAAACTTTCAATTTCATTAAAGACGGCCCCCACATATTTATCCTTTGCAATTTGTCTTTAACTAATCATTAACGGATTTTTTATGTCCTGATATCACAAGCTTTCAATCTTACTGCAAAAAAAGCCATCTTTGCAAACTCAAAGTCTAGAAACATGAACCAGTTTTAAGGAGAACTTGGGAAACTCCAATCTTATAGGGTATTAATTAAGCCATTCCAATTGTCTATTATCTCTTGCCTAGTTTGAACTCCATTCTCAATGCTTTTGACACTCTCACGGGTTTTATAGACAATAGGCCATTTAAGTACCTGGGATACTCTATTCACTTCTTGCAATGTGATGTCTTTTCCTCCGGTAATATTATAAACCACTCCAGTTGCCGACTGGATAGATGATCCAATCAAGGGTGCCAATGTTGCTTGTTCAGCCGCTTCTTCAGCCCGATTTTTTCCAGATGAAACCCCCACTCCAAGCATTGCGGTGCCAGAATCTTTCATAACTGCCTTTACATCTGCAAAATCCACATTAACTAGACCAGGTATCTGCAAAACATGAAAACTATCATAAATTATCTGCAGATAAAGATGTAATGTAGATTATGGCTAGATAATAAAAAGTAAAAGTTAGAAATTACATAATCCAGTGTACATCAGCAATGGCTTTGTTTCATCCAAAACCAATTAAGGAACAACTTACAAATGGATTATTGGAAAGAGATTCAATGCATGATAAGCGGGAGAATATATTTAAATATGGCCATAGCTAAATTCCATCAATTGAATGTCTTGATTATGATTTTATGTTTTTAAGGAAAATAAATAAAATTAATGTTTATTACAATATGGCTGATCCTGTGAACAGGCCCAAAAATGCCAATTCATTAGTCTTAACTTCAAAAGGCAGATGGTTGCAGGCAAAATATGGAGATGCATATTAATCATTCACAAAACCACACACCGTGATGATATCTGATATTCCTTGCACCCCTTGGCGGAGAACATCATCTGCAAGAACAAAAGCATCTTGAAGCGGTGTCTGTTCATCAGCAATATCAAGCAATCGGTCATTGGGTATCACAATTAGTGTATCCACATTTTTCTGTAGTTTTTCAATAGCCTCTAATGCCTGCAAATATAAAAATGAAAATCAATCAAGATACAATTATTTAGAGAGACCTCTATGCTTGAGGAAACATATTACAAAGCAAAGAATTTGTCAATATAGATGATAAAAATAACCAGCAAAGCATGCAAATTTTCATCTTTGCAATTGGAAGAAGCCAACCATTTTCATCGTTGAAATTCAGAAATGTAAATCATTTGAACAGGTGAAATGAAAAAATGACACCTGCCTGCGTCGACCTTTTACGCCCTTCAAAGCTAAAAGGATAGGTAACAACACCAACAGTCAAATATCCTGCCTCCTTTGATATTTGTGCAACGACTGGGGCAGCACCTGATCCAGTGCCTCCACCCATGCCAGCTGTAATGAACACAAGATCTGAGCCCTTGAGAGAATTTGCAATTGCTTCTTTTGATTCCTCAGCAGCCTGCTCTCCTAGAAGTGGGTTTCCCCCAGTACCTGCACACTTTTTAACACTCTTACAAGCGACCAAATCAAATAGACACTGCATGCTTCCCACCAAAGTGTCTTCGGTTAAAAGGAAAAAGCAGATAAATGGAACTGGGATGCTACTGAAAACAAATTTTCAATTTCCAGACCTAGTCCACGAGTTAAAAGCTCTCCAATCTGAATCGGATTTTCTGCAGCAGACTGCAACAGTGCTTGAGAATCTGTATTTATGGCATAGAAATCAACACCCTAGTTTCCATCAAGCAGACATTACAGTCAGTTATTTTCCAAAAAACATGAACATAAACACATATATATACAGAAAACTCCAAAAAGGATTTAAACCATTCTGCCATTGAGGCTAATATTCCTAATCATGCTTTATTATGACTTGTAATACTTTATTAGGGACATATTAAACCATGCTATAAAGTTTCCATAACACTTACAAAAGCAAGATTTTAATTATCCAAGTTATGTTGAAACTAAAATGTTAGTTCCATACACCCATTTCTGGTCATTTTTTGTGTACTCCTAAGTTCAAAAACATCTTACCATTAACGTCAATTATGCGAATCCAATTTCACCAGACAAGTTCAAGAAAACAGAGAAGGAACAACAACATGCCAACTACATAGACCCCTACTTTAAAATGCCACAAGCCAAGCATTGATGGAAAATTAAAGAGAAAAACCGATATACTAATTTTATTAGCAACATTGGAGCACACCAGAAAGATGAGAAAGTGACAATAAGCAATAAAACAAGTAAATTTTACCAGATTCCGCACTAAGAAAGAGCAAATTTCATGTGTGGGAAAAAGAAAAGATAAAAGATGAAAATCAGGTTATTTTGCTTACACATCACCTTAACAGATTAAAAATAAGAAGAAAAAGAAGACCAAATACGATAAGTAGTCATCTCTTAAATTACAGTGCTCAATATTATATTATTTTAATCAAAGCCCGCAAAAACATTAAGGAAAGATAACAATTCATTTACCTGCAAACCACTTCCAATCATGCGATTAACGGCATTGTTGCCACCACCACCAATGCCCACTACCTTTATCTTGGCAGACTCCATGGGCACAAAGGAGCAGCTTACCCTTCCAGCATTCAATTGGTTCTGTTTCAAAACACTCCTTTGCCGACTTCTTTTAGAGCAACTTAGCTTTTGGCGAAGTGGAGCGTATGCCACCAGCTGAAGTTGAAGTGTCGCCATTCTCGTAACCTGTCAGGTATCACTACAGACTACTCATCCGGTCCATAAAAAATGAATTACAAGAAAACAAGTTTGGCGTCTAGTTATAGAAAATGATCAGCAGCAAGGTTGTCGCTAAGATAAGTGAAACAGAAGATTAAGACACAATCACAACCCGTATGATCATGCAAGCCCGCAATCCACACCATCGAGCATCTTAGTCAATATCTTCCCCAAGCAAGCCATTATCAATTTGACAGCTAATTCATTTCAAACAAGTCCACCCAATACCCTAAAAAAAGAAATTCTCAAATAAACAGTAAAAATTGGAAAATGTCAGGAATTACACCAATGTCGCAACTGCAAGCTGAATGCTCTTCAGGAAGCTTCCAATCGTCTTGATTCTACTCAACTTTAATAGCGACAGAAAACAAATTTGCAGATAAAACAGAAGATGTGAAACTCAAGTTTGAAAAGAACTCGATATCTTAAATGAAAAGGCGACAACCTTAGGTAACAACATTGAGGGCTGAAAGGATAACGCTTTGAGTTTTTCCCATACCTTATGACAGATCGTACAAATGTTTGAAGCGACTTTATGTTGGCGAAAGCGTAGTTAACTGGTTTTCACGAGTGGGCAACTGAAAGCTGTGGTCTTTGCTTTGCGGTGGTGAACAAGAAAAAGATGAGCTTTAACTTGGCCTTGTGGAGAAACAATGAAGCGGGGTTGAGTTGCTGAAGATCGGTAATCGAGGGTATAAGAGCAAAGTTGCAATAGGGCTTTTGGGAAAGGGCTTAGGAGGTGTAGAGATGGCACAGTGGTATGGTGAAGGGGTGTTTGATGGAGGAGACGGGGGCTGCGAGAGGCAGTGCTTTTAGACCTTACTTTTTCGAGCAGTCAGAACCGTGTAGCGGTAAACCTGGTGGTGGTTGTTGCCTAAAGGGTTTAAAGATGAGATTTTTGTTTCCCATCCCAAGAGTAGAAAGTGACCATAAACTACGCTACCGTTCGCTTTTTACCATTTTTAAATTTAATTTACAAATTTTTCTCTCTCTTTCAGTTTCTTATTTCCATAATTCCATTATCATTCTATTATCATTATACAGGGAATTGAGATTTGGTTTCCTCATCACAAATCAGTTGTTTGAAACTTGCCAAGTCCAGGGTTTTCACAAGCATACAAAACTTCGCCTCTGTGTTTGAATTGGATCATGCTCAAGTATACAAACAAGACTACAATTAAATGTCATCTTTCAAACCATGCTGATAAGTATCAAATTCAATGGGATAGGAAGTCACAAATAGCAACTGAAGTGAAACATCCAAGAAACACCATTGCAGCATTCATATTGAAGAGAATGCAAAGACTCGTCAGAGCAATTCGTAAGTCTAAAATTCCAATATTTCTGTAGACTATCTTGTAACTTCATTCCCCTTCACTGAGAATCGGGACTATCAACGATTTCGACTGTGCTAGATACACAAGCAAGAGAAAAATTACTATAATGTGAACATATTTATACGGAGACTGCCATTGACAAAAGTAGTTTGAATTGCAGCAAATAGCCATCTTTTAAAGCAAACAATAAAAACAAGAAAGATTACAGATGATATATATACATAAACCAGTTTTTTCCTTTTGGATAGGCAACGTCAATTGAATAAGTAATAGTTCATGTTGGGCAATTCACAACTTTCTTTACTCAGCCCCTCTCTTCTAAACTATGGAATCTTGAATATAGCTTCATCACAAATATATCTCAAATCGGAAGCTTGCAAATTGATGAGATCTCACTACAACTACATCATCCAACAGCAGACAGTAGCTGTTATAATCAATGTTAAGTGGAGCCTGCAACAAAGAAGAAAGGAGCCATATTTTAAAACTTATAGCATAAAAGATAGGATGATCATAAATTGGAATAGTCACTTAAATATGGAAACATAACTTGGAAGCAAGGACAAATTCTTTCTTTTACAAAAGTAAACATAACAAAATCTCTCTCTCTCCCCAACCACTCACATGGTCTCAAGATACTGAAAAAAACAAACAAGCATATGATTCAAGCAAAAATTTAGGCTTCTTTGATTTCGGTTCTCAATCAAAGAGATAACTTTAAGTTATTTTACAAGACTAGTAACAACATGCATACAGCCAAATTGAGGTTGAATACAAAATTCATCACTTAGATAGACAAACGTTGGATTGAGAACCTAAAAGGTGAATTAGCAAACGGTAAGCCAACTATGTTTCAATTGGACACAAGAAAATCACAGTAGGAAAAATCATATGTAGTTGAGAGAAAGATAATCACATTTGCTATCATTGTCCTATCATTGTCCATTCAAAGATTCATGGTTGAAAAAATCACATTTGCTATCATTGTCCATTCAAAGATACTCAAATCATACAATTCAAACCATTCGATTTCACTAGCATCCATACACCATCATGTAATACATCATCATGCTGAAACCCTCAAACAGATGGTTTATGCAATTTAATCTTAACAAAAGAACAGACAAACATGGTACCCTAAAATCAACATAGGAAGCAACCAAAACACTAAAATTCCCACAAAGTTACAAGCATCAAAGTGGAAAAGAATCGGCAAGCAAACAGATGTACAAGTTAGTAGAAGGCCCCATATTGCAG
>JANZLF010000005.1:22579260-22589825 GCA_026546835.1 Erythroxylum foetidum | reverse complement strand
TCTCGAAGTTGAAATCATTCTGTCACAAAGCAATGTATTTAACAATATATTGCAAATGAGTTCTACAATTATATTGCCAATGGATATGCAGAACAAATTGCACAGATCCCGACACCAAATACAAAAGAATGCATCAGAAGAGCAGGAATAAAAGAAACTTGACCAGATCATAATAATTGGACTTACCAAATTATGCAGATAAACCAGAACATCACAAATTACAGAACATTTTGAAGCCAATCGAAGAAACAATTAAAGCTAAATACTAAAATCTCACACAAGAATCCTAAAAAACAAGATCAGAATTTGGAATTTATAAAAGGGACCTTGGTACAATTATTTCTTGATATTCATGCTTATCTTCACGAGCATATGTAATAAATTTACCAAGTCTATAATTAGTTGCTTCTTATTAACCTTATACAGTTAACATAAACGATACAACATATTGAAATAACAAGGGAAAGGAGAACTTTAGGCTCGACGTGGCACAAGTTCAAAGCACATGAAAGAGGATTCAAGAAATCATCTCCAGTCATCAAAAAAGTGCAAAAACTAATTAATAGGTTGTAAGTTGATTTTCTAATATAGAAAATAAGATGTACCTTTGGTTGAATAAAGTCATAATTTCGGTAAAAGCATTTCTTCCCTGTCTCTTCCAGTTTATTTTTCATTATCCAACTAAAATCGTTAGCACCACAGCAGAAATCAACAATCTGTTCGCAGAAAACATATACCCAACTAGTCAGCATTTAAAAGCAACAACAGTAAATATGTCACTAAGCAAGTAGATCAAAACTACAAGGCGTTATATCCCACTGAAATGCAATCATATCACATAGGGATGGAAACAGTATGGGCCTATGTCTGGCCCGGTCCAACCCCCTAACCTGCCGCTCGAGCCCGGCCCGAAGTCTAGTAGGGCTCGAGAATCCCGAGTAGGGATGGCAACGGTCCAAGCAGGACCGGTCTCATTACCAGATTGACTCGATCCAACCCCCTAATCTGAGGCCCAATCTCAGCCTACTACTTGCATTGTCCAAAACAACATCATTTTGGGGAAACTTCCCAAAACAACGTCGTTTTGAGCAGCCTGCTTCTTAAACATAAGAACAAAATGAAGATTTGTGTCAGGAGGCAAAGGCCTTTTTGGGCCTGGCCTGCTGACTTCAGTCTGCAGTTCAGGCCACCTGCCACCTCTAATCCCAAGGAAGAAAATCAACAATTTTTTATGTAGACATAAGTAGCTAACTCATTCCATCCTTTCCTCTCCATTTAATTATCTCATTACATCATATAATTTCACATAATATGTATGAAATGCCACCTATGCATCAGAATAGGCGAATGTGGTATAATACTAAATTGGCTTGAAATTTTATCCTTCCGTTTAATGCTCATCACCCAATTTCATCAAGGTTTCGTCAGAAAGCAAAATCTTCCCTGGCCATTAGTAATAATTAGATCAGAAGAGCTGGCAATCAATATATTGCCTGTCAGTGTGCTGAATACACAAGTATTTATCAAATCAACCAATAAGATAACTAACGTGATAACAACTTCTCACTCAAAAATTTTCCTTAGAAAAGCAGATAATCGGGCAAAAGAAATCATCAGCTGATGAACCCTACAAGTCTTGAAATACCTCTTCCAAGAATATTTAACAAGAATTTTGAAAAAAAAGATTCTCATTAATACATATGCAAACCTAATTATGCAAGTAGTAAGTTAAAAAATCAGGCACTACTGAAAGTTCTTACTTCCACAGCCAAGAAACAAATCTACTACATTTTGCCTTAAGAATATTAATCCACAATGAAAACAAGAAACAGAAATTATTACCGTGTCACCATCTTCTACATACCAATGGAGCAATTCAGCAATCTGCATAGAAAAAATGAGTTTACAATTTGCAACAATGTGTTCACGATCAAATAAACTAATGGGCTGTTTGGTTTAACTTGTGTTTTTCTGTTGTGATTTTTAGTTTTTAGTTTTTGTTTCATGTTTTAAGTTTCTGTTTTTTGTTAAAGAAACCTATTTAGTTGAAATTTGTAACAACTAAAAACAAAAACCTGTTTATCTAATATTTATAAATTGATTACAAGAGTAACACAAAATTTTCCTTGAAAATGTAAAACTGTTATATGTGACTAATCCATAATTTTTCCTATTTATTTTAAGCATTTTATTTACCACAAATAAACATTAAATATGGGTTAATGCTATGCTGATGAAATACGGTTGAAGGAAAAAGGTCCAGGAACAAAGACATAAAACAAAAAAAGTTTTGGTTCCTATTCTTTCACTCCTCTCTTCCTTCTATCTCAGTTTTTTTTTTCTTTTACTCTCCTCTTACTCCACTGCCATCATCCCTCCGACATAATAAGAGGTCCTGCAAGGAGCTGTTCAGAAGCCAATCACACAGAACCTGGTTCAAAGTAGCATGGTTCAGCCAAGCACTTCCTAGGATCACCTTCATCCTATGGTTAGTATTAAGGCAAAGATTGGCAACTCTGGACAGAATGGGAGGGAACAATATTCCACAAAATTGTAAGCTATCAAACAACAATCTGAAACACTAAACCACCTATTCTTCCAATGTAATTTTTTTCTCTGGCATATGGTTTGTGATTCAGAAGCTTTGCAAACAGCTGGTCGTCAAAGATGAATGGTCTGATATGGTGGAATGGCTAAGTCATGAACAAAATATGCATAAGGACAATCTCTTAGTATAAGCATTTTGTAGAACCATTTATGCTATTTGGAGGGAAGGGAACCGGAGAACATATCAAGACAAAGAGAAGCTTAGCTATCAATTACTTAAAGAGCTCATTAACAAGATAAGGGAACAGCTTTTAGCTAACAAAATTCAGTTGTTATGCAGTAGGGGAATAGCTGATTCAACGAGGATTATGGAGATGCATGATGGCGCTGAATAGTAAAGAAGTACTATAAAGGAGATTTGCCAAGACTATCTGGGGATTGGAATTTGATATGAGCTTGGATGAAATCTGTACTTCAGACTTCAAGTCATGGTCATGTTAAACTGTCGTTTTGCTTTTAGCTTGCATAGTCTCTATCTAGTCTCTTGTCTCAGGCTGGAGAACAGCTTGTAACATAAAAAGTTTTCAATTAATTCAGTTTACCTTTTTAAAAAAATCATCTCTAGTTCTGTAAAAGAGCCTGGGTTATTAATTACACTGAGGCAAATACTCCTTCAAACAAAACAAAAGGCAATTAGGAAAAAAGTGTGAGTTTTTTTAAGCAGAAGTTAAAGAGTGAATGTCCCATGGACTGACTTGGGGTTGGGGAAGGAGATGCTGTGATGCCCACTTTTTCGATCTTCTTCAATAAATCACACTCATTGCCATTGGGTTACCACGGACATAGCAACGGTGATGACGCTGGTGGTGGAGAATCTAGTTCATATGGCAGTGGATATGGTGTAGTGGGCATGGTGAAGATGGAGGTGAACTTGATGGTGATAGCTATGAACATGGTGGTGATGAGTATGGCAGTGGTGGTCACTATGGATATGGTGATGATGATAATAATGGTGGAAGTATAGACCTGAGACTGAAAGTGAAAATTAAGAAAGGAAAAGAAAAGAAAATTTTCAGCAGCCCGTTGACAAAACCCCTGAAAAAGTGACTTTTTTTGTTTTGACAAGTTTTTGTAACAAGTTGTGAAGTTCTTTAGTTTTGAAAACCAAAAACAAAAACCATTTTGAACCAAACAAGATTGTCATTTCTTTTTATATTTTTGACAACCACAACAAAATCCACAACTCACAATAGAAACAAACAGCTCCTAAACTTACTGACATAAATATACCTAAAAGCGTATCAGATATTACAAAGTATGTCAGTCTCCAGTGAGCATACATATGTGCATTATAGAATTTTGAGGTGTTTACAGGTAGAAACCATTTGACTAAGAAGAACCGGAATCATTTCAACAACATCAGGGAAAGTGAGAGCAATAAGTGATTAGGTGCCATTTAGAGGCAGCCCTTAGAAGGTAATAGGGAATTAATTCAAGTGACAATTGGAAGTAACATTAAGGCTTAGCAAATTTGGGGAATATAATACAGGTGTGCATATTGACATCTGAAATACAAACCCACACCAAAAACATGTGAGCGGCAACATAAAAAAGGTCCCATTCTATCGTCAATTCTTTTCTTTCATATTTCAACAAGTTAAAATAAATGGAAGAAGCTTTTTTACGCAGCCCAAGCCATAATTCAATATTAACCGAACCCTTTGTGCTGGGTTAGGACATATAATCGGCTACAAAATCATCCCTAATAATAACTTTATGTGTTTGAAAGGAAAATATATTTCTATCCAGCACAAACAACAAATAACCAAATGCAAATGAACAAATTATTTAGCTGGAAAAACTGACTTACCAATTAACTAAAACAAAGATTTGATTACCTCTTGAAGCTTATCCACTTTAGTAAAATGGCGACCATAGGATGAGTAGCGCATGCCATGTATAAAAGGTGCGAGATATACTTTAAGTTTGGTCTACACAGATAACAAAGTTGAACAAAGACAAATCAAGGCTTTTTCTTATAGAAGTCACATTAAGAGGTGTTCTTAGCATTATCATATGGGGAAAAAAATTACTGAGGGCTTGTATTTCAGTAGACACTCATTAGCACTGAAAATGACCGCTTCTCCAAATGAAGAAACTTGCCTTATCAAGAGAACACATGCAACCACACCATAAACACTCAACACCACGTATATGCATGCAAACATACGGAAAATTAAAGAAAGAACCTATTATCTGCCTACTCAGGGAAAAAATTAAGGGGAATGATCTTGGCAGCATTAGAAAAGAAGAAAGTAATCAACTCATAGTCAAGTAGCTTCAGTCCCAACTCATGGAAGCCTGCTATTTTCTCCATTACACTTTAGCAATAAGGTAAATATTTGGAGAAAGAAAAGTGAATAGTAGAAAGCACATAACAATTTCAATATATTAGGCAATACCAAGAGAGTAGATGACAGTAATGGCATAATGTGTATAAATAATCACCTTCCACTTATGCATTTGACCAAGAACCTCTGGTTCACAAACAGCTTTGGCATCATCTAAACTGCATCCTCGTTCCAGCTTCTTCAAAGCCGTTCTTGCAGCCTAGTTGATGATGATCAGAAAAAAAAATCCTTAAAAAAATAACAAAATTTCATGCAGCTATAATTTCCAAATAAGAAAGTTTGACAAATAAACCTCAACTGCTCCCTCAACCTTCCCCAGTGTAATGGTTTTGTCCACAACAGCTCTCGATGAGGAAGTATGTGTTGATGGAACTTCATGCTTTCTTATCACATCTTCTAAGGATATTGAAGATTCAGCCTCTTTCATCAAAGCCTTAACTCTGCAATGTACATAACATGCTAAAAATAAAACTTCCAAAGACGTTGCAGTAGAAAGAGACTCAAGAGACTGTAGCCATTAAGAAGCTAAAGTACAATTGCACCTTCTTTCTGTTTCAGAATCTAAAGCAGGTAGTTCACTGCTTAAACTTTTAGTTGCCATCTTAACTGGTGTATTTTTGTTAAGTTCATTTCCAAGCATATCCTGCTTCCCATGCTTTCCTCGTTCAGAACTTTTCATCATAACATCAAATAACATGTCACCCAGTGATGTCCTGTTCTCAATAGCTGTCGCAGCTTTAGTAACCTCCTTTGAAATGAACTTCTTATTTACCTTCAAGGACTTCCTGGATACAACATTTGTCCCCACTTTCTTCAAGGAAGCTAATCTTTCTGACATGTTTTTGTTTTTCTTGGTAATTTCAAGCTTCTTTGTCTTAGTGGCTTTCCCAACAGTTGTTTCAACAGAAGAATCTTCAGAAATTAACTTTCTCTTCTTCAATAGAGCTTTACCTCCAGTTCGAGGCCGCTCTACTGCTCGTTTTTCTTTCTCTTCAATGTCAGGAAATTTTATATGGTCTCTCGCAGGAGTCCCAAGTTCTTCATCAATCTCATGTTTTCTTGACCGACCACAAAAAAAAAAGCCACATTAAAATTTTCAGTTTTGCCAAAACAGAAAATAGTAACTGATGAGAGGGGGAATCAAGTAGAGCTGATTGTTAGAAATAGAGGGTCAGAGAGAGCGTGATAAAGTGCTTACAAGCAGTAGATCAGTATGCGATTAGGTAACAGCTCTTCCCATGCCCTTATACTGATATTTTCTTCCTCTAAATTTTCAAAAGCAATCTCCCTGATCAAAGCATGAGAACAACTATAAAAAATGCTAAACAAACAGAACCATAAAAGTGATAAGGAGGTTTTATAACCTAGGCAAGCATTTTCGATGGTATGATGTTGGACACCGCCTGCATACAGCAAACTGTAATTCCACATTCTTCTTATTCTCTCCTTGTTTGCAAATAGCACACTTATGAATAGGACATGCAAAAGATTCCCCTGTAGCGATTTGCTTCTGCAATCCTAACGCTGCATTTTCATCATTTGGGTAGAGCAATCTTGCCACACAATGTGGATGATAAAAGTAACCACAAGTTGCATTAGCACACCGAAAGACCTGAAAAAAAGCTAGTTGAAGAACTGCACACAATAATAATCCTTAGAATCAATTACAAGATACAGCATTGATAAGTATTAGTTGATATGTTATAAGTTTCTAGGTTGTTTCAAGCTTCTTTCAATGTAAAGGTAGTTTGTTTGCAACACAGTAAGCAGGGGAGTGGTGTTCAGCATAAAGAAATCAATGTTTTGTGTCGGTGGAATATTATGACTAATATTCCTGTCAAGATACTAAACAATTGTAAATAGATTATATTGAGATATAAATAGGCTGTGAATAGTTAAGATAAAATAAGTTTGAAATCTCTTCAATTAAGGGATTACATTAGATAGCTTTACATAACTTTCCAGATTTAAATTCCTACCTATAATGGCCTATATATGACTGTATACTTTCTATTCAATATATCAGCATATTATTCCCCAATTTCGTAAATGGTATCAGAGCAGGTTTGATTCGAATTATTAATTTTCCGGTTGTCCGTCTAAATGTCCAGTTCCAGCGGCCCAATCCGGTTATCACTACATTTATTGCAAGTGACAACTGGATGTCCAATCCTAGTTGCACTTGAGGGGGAGTGTTAGAGTATCTCATATTGACTAAACATGAAAATGTTAAAGAGTTTATATGTGGTAAGGGTCAACTATCCAAATGACAAGTTCTAATCATTTTGGCAATGGTTGAACCAAGCCTAATTCTTGTTAATGGGCTCTACACTCTACCCATATTAAAAATTATAATATTTTGAATTCAAACCAGAAATCACTTCGAAAATAGGAAAGATTAATAAACTGACCAAATAGTCCAGTAATGGTTTCGGTTCATGTCTAACAGAATTAGACTGTTTGAATCAGTGTAAAGCATAAAGTATCTATAAATAAAGTCCTCATAGGTATATGAATAGAGATTTAGATCAAACATCTTACTACATTATGATAAAAAAAGTCTTAACCACAATAAAACATCCAAGTACTTCTTGGTTCTAGATTATTTGAATTGTGAGAGCAAACCAGATTCTAGAAAAAGATTAAATAAGCAATCTATAAATAATATTCAATTCGTTTAACATATTTTTTCCACCATTTTCCCAAAACGTGTTTTAATGCTTTAAATTACCTTGTGCATGCACTTTTTGTGGCTTATCCAATGTAAATATTTAGAATTGGCAAATGGCACATAGAAAAATATGATAAGAAAGAGAAGATTAAAATCTTTTTAAGCAACGATGTACCTCGGCACCAGCCAATTTAACAGAAGATCCCAACTTTCCACAAGAAAAGCATTGATGTTGTGCATATTTACAATTCTTGCAGATAAAATTTTCAATTGTCTGCCAAAAAAGAGGAAACAAAAATGAAAATTGATGATGTGACGGCAAAATAAAAAGTATGTGTAAAACAAGTAACGATAGCATACCATGACCTCTTCGTCAGTTAATCCAAGGGAGTCACAAATGGATTCCTGTCCAGCTTCTAAAGTTGCATGAAATGATCTCATGCATCTCCCTTCACAGCTGTATGGTTTCAAATATTAGAGAGGATGAGCTGCGAAGCAAGCAATAATAAAATGACAGTAAAACTTGACCAGACGAGCACTAACCACAGAAAAGATGAGTTTCAAGAGGGGATCCAACTTCATGCATAAAAGAATACTAACAATAACCAACACAGAAGTCCCATATTGTCAATTTCTTTAACAGGGCAGCCAAAGGTTTTATTATTAAAAGTGAAAGACATGTATAATCAGTATAAAAACTAATCACTAGGATAATGAGAAAATAACTTTTCTTTGGCATGTCAACAGCAGAAAGCACAATTAGCAATGAGATAAAAAAGAAACCAGTAGAGAACTGTACCACAGAAGATCACCACCATTGTCACAAAATGCACAAACAGAATCAAATAAGTCACCCTCTTCACCAGAGTCAACTTCTTCATCTTCAGAGATACAATCCTCATCACCATCATCATCCTCATCAACAACATTGTCAACTATGAATTCAGATATTTTTGTAGTTTGGACATCCTGCAAAGCAAAATCCCCATTTGCTTCAATAAATCCGTATGGGAAAATAATCCCAATATGGACAGACAAACACAACAGTTATAACCGTATGACCTCATCCAAAAGCATCCTTTTCCTTGGCTTCTCCTCAATAAATGTGAGCAAAAACTGCAGACAGAAAATATAGTTAAACATCTAGAAAATAGCATCACTTCATGTAACTTTCATCATCATTTAAAAACCATAAATCCTAAACTCAATTTTGTTACAATGAAACTATAAAACCTAAATGGGTAATTTTAGATGTCACTTGAACAAAATTGAGAAACCATAACGAAACAAATATCCATCATTGTTGCATGTGTAGGCAACAATAAGCTCAACCTCACCACTCAAGAAAATCATATAAATATAATGCCATTCAACAACAGCTAACCGAAATTTCAATTCCCAATGTATATACAATATCTATGATGATCTTTTGTGAGTACAATAAAGATATTTTTAGTAAAAATATCCAGCAAGGGGGCATAATGATGTTACAACCTTACACTTTGCTAAGTGCTCATCCTTTCTGACAGCTTCCTGGATTAAAGTCAAGTGGTCAACCAAATCATCTTGAGAAGGTCGAACGTCCAGCGAGCTACAAATTTAACAATAGCTTTTAAGTAATGATGCACAAAAAAAGTCAAGCATGAAACAAATAGTAAATTACAAGGATTACCGAAAAGCTCTTGATAGGTGATCCCACACAGATTTCCCCGAGGCTTCTGGATTTCTCCTTGCAAAATGGAGACATTGCACTGTAATTAAGGCTGTCCTAATTGTCTCCTCAAAGCTCTTTCTTGGCTTGCCTAGTTTGATGCAACTGTTATCTTTGGTTAGGACAAATATGTCTGGAGTTGCATTTGTCAGATCAAACTTCCATGCCATGACTTCCTTGCAAATCTTCTGGAGCCCATTGTCCACAGCTCCATGTAAGAATATATCTGTCCTTTTCTTGTCATCTACCCCCTCAGTTTCAGTCCATTGAATAGGCAATGAACAAAACGAGATTGGCTCATTCTTGTCATCCAGGAAGTAGTAGTTTGACACTGATTGAGTCACAGCATCAACCTCATCATCAGAGGATTCCATTCCCTAATTACACGAAGAAAAATCCCACCAACAATTTATATCAAAATAAAAAATGCAAAATAATTACCGAAGTATGAGATACAATTATATCATTCGCCACAAAATACTGAAAATTTGCATCCATCCATAAACATTAGAGAGAATATTGAATTACCAACACAACGACCAACAAGATTCAACTCCTAACAACAGCTAGCCAACTAGCATAACATTGTTACGGTTGCAATGAACTCTTTTTCAATCCCCAATTCGAAAGAAACTAACAAATGAAAGAGGCAATGACAGAGAAAAAGGAAGAATGAAACTTGCAATAGAAAAAGAAAAACTTTACAGGCAATAAATGAGATCTCTGCAAACCTAAGATAAACATCAGGCCTAAAGCCTAACACGAAGTTACAAAAATGCAATGAAAAAGACAGGGAAAAAAATTTGAAGCACGCATCTCACCAAAACCCTGAAAGGGCCGTGCACTGGTTCGGTCAGTTTGAGAATAATTTTTTAAGTGCTTTGTCTCCGATGGGATTGAGGAGAAAAAAAAAAAAGAGTAATTGCAGACAGTCGGGAAATGATGCACTTGCTTTGCCCTATATAAATAAAGATTTTATTAATTGGGCCAACCATAGCAGCCCAAATAATTAAACAGGCAAAGATTGTCCTTTATGACTTAATATAATACACATAACTCTGCACAAATGTGCAGTTAACAGTTTGTCTTAGGGATGGCAATGAGTTTTCAACCTGATTCATATCTGTACTACCCGATCTTAAAAAATAGATATGGATGCTAAAAAATGGATTTTAAATGGATTGTAAATGGATGTTAAAAAATGGATGTGGATATAGATTTGGAT
>JANZLF010000005.1:22564529-22576902 GCA_026546835.1 Erythroxylum foetidum | reverse complement strand
TTTTGGTTGCAAAATATATATAATTAGCAACCATTTTACTATGGTTGCTGAGAATTTGGTTGCTGAAACCAAATTTTTTTGTAGTGGGAGTAGTAAACTTATGGTCACCCCATATTCAGCTAATAATGAATCAAAAAGTTTATTGTAAAAATGTGACCCCCCATCACTAATGATGGCCCTAGGTATACCAAAACGTGTAAAAAATATTCTTATTCAAAAAATTAACAACACCTTTAGCCTCATTTATGGGCAATGCCTCTGCATCCACCCACTTGCTAACATAATCAACAACAACCAATATATATTTATTAGAGAAAGACTTAGGAAATGGTCCCATGAAATATATACCCCAAACATAAAAAACCTTGCAAATAAGAATGTTAGTCAATGACATGTCATGTCTCCTACCAATGTTCCCGACCCTTTAACACCTATCACAAGATTTGACAAATACAAATGCATCCTTAAATAAGGTGGGCCAATAGAAACTACACTCTAAAACCTTATAAATTGTCTTAGATGTACCATAATGTTCCCCAGCCTCTCTAGAATGACAATGATGTAACACAGAGGACATTTACTCTTCAGGAATGCAGTGCCTAACAATACCATCTACACAAATCTTGTAAAACAAAAGATTATCCTAAACATAGTATCTTACCTCGGTAAAAAAATTCTTTTGAGCATAAGAAAAATTAGGGGGATAGATATTACCAGCAAGGTAGTTTACATAGTCTATAAACCAAGGAGTAATGGGCATTTACATTGATTTTAGATACAAATTTGCTAAACTCTTATCCATTTAATGTTTAAATTGCACTAATTAAGAGTTACTTGTTTTAATTCTAGGCACATATTAGATTTGAGACCTTTAAAAGCCAAAAGAATGAAAAGTTATCAAAGGAAGCAAGGATAAAAAAACATTAATGTTTTGGCCACCCAAAAACATTATGTTTTGGCTAAGACAAGAAAAGGAGGGGTTTTTGGCATGAACAAAAGGGTTATGCGTGAATATAAAGAGTGGACCACAAACCATATTTGTCACGTCAATGAATAGAAGAGAAAGAAGAGAAGTTAGCAACAGTAGAGATAGAGAGGAACGAAGTGAGTGTGCATTTATAAAGGGTGGACCAATTAAAAAATCATTCAATATATAGAAACAAGAGGCAGTTGGCGGTGGTGTAGAAAGAGAAACATTGCAGCCCCCGCTCAAACTTATACTCTCTACTTACATATGAAGCAGCCTTCGTTGACTCACGAATACACTCCACTCATTCACAGCAATGCAAGACGCAACCTCCATTCACTGCCAAGCGTGCAGTAGCCCCCACACGAACAACACACACTCCACTTCATTCATGCAAGCATGGAAAGAAGGACAACGTTGGCTAAAATATTTTTCAATTTCAGTAGCCACGATTTTTCTAGGATTTACTTTGTTTTTATTCCTTATTTATTTTAATTTTTGTGGATTTAATTAATGCAAATATATACCATGACAATTATTTGTGTTACATTGATAAATATGTGTAAGTAAGTTTTTTTGGTTGAGGTTAGGATTGATATTGGATTAGGGCATTTTTTGTGGTAATGGTTTTTGCTTGATTGAATGCATATTTAGTCTTAATTTAGCTTGATCACCTAGATTAAGGCCTTAGATAATTGAATGTCATTACCAATGGGATTTAGTTTTTCGAGACCAACCATAGGATCTTGTGTGAGGATACCTGATGGACGACCATCTCAGCCCATTTTCGTCCAAGCCAAAAAAACAAAAAGAGTAGGTCAGTCATAGATGAGCAAAATATTGAAGCCATTTGGAAGAAGCCTATGCTGGCCACAATGAATAAATGAAGATTTACCACAAGACTTTTTATTTAGTCTTTTACTTTCTTATTTACCTTTATTATTTACCATGTTTATGTTATGTTTAGACTTTAATTACATGCTAATGGGCTACTTTTGGACACTAATTAGCTACAGAAAATTAGCAGCCAAAGGAATGTGAGAAGTCGACATGTGACTATGCTCATTCCTTGCATTTTCCTTATTTAAACTCATGTTCTTTTCATTTGTAAACAAAAAAAGAAGAAGATAGATACAGATTTTTAAAACGAGATGTTTTCCTCTCAAAATTTAGACTTTGATCTATAGGGTTTGATTGTTTTCCTAAAATAATCAAAAGGGTTTATTTGTTTTCCGAAAACATTCAATCGTTTGTGTGTTGTGCAATTTCCAGAATTCTGTCTGAGTTCTAATTTCGTTTTTCATTTTCTATTTCCTATGTTCATCAAATCAAAAACTTCCCTTCTTCAAGTTTATTCCTCACATCTTAAAGTAAAAATCTCCAGAAGACATCTTCACTCAATTTGAACCCTAGCCTCCTCAAAAGTCCTGTTTTCCTCATCTGTCTTCATTCTACTGCCCAGATTAACATGTCACCACTAAATCCACTATAACTCAATCATTCCTTATCCGATTAATCCAATTCTTGCATCTAAATTGTAGTTCACAAAATGTTCTACAACTTTTCTTCTTTCCTGGAAACCTAATTCCTAGCCAATTAACCCATAAACATTTTCAAAGTTACTGTTCCATTTTTACCCGATAAAAGTCAAATTGCCCAAAACTTTTCCAATAACCACCAGACCCTATTCCAATCGCTTTCAGGCTATTCCACCACCATTACCTCATCGTCAAACTTTATGCCTATCTTTGATAACTGATCAACCATCCCTTCCATATTGTTTAAATGATCAGCTACAGAAGTACCCTCTTGGTATTTTACCTGCATCAATTTTGTCAGATAAAACAATTTGTCATTACCAGTCTTTGAAGCATACAACTGCTCCAGCTTATTCCACATTCTTGTATAATTCTCGTTACAAATGTGATTGTACACATTATCAAACAGTCGAATATAACCACAGCTCGTTCATGCTCAAACTCTCAATCTTCATTGGACATCTCCTCTGGTTTAGTTATCAAAAATACCGGCAAATGCATCTTTGTAATCATCAAGAGATCCTTCATCTTGGTTTGCTATATACGGTAGTTAATATCGTTTAGATTGATTATTTTGCTCGTCTTCACGTCTATTTGTCAAATTAAGTCAAATTTGAGAAAACCGACTAGAATAATATCGTCGGACCCTATTGGAATAGTACCAAGGGATTCGATAAATAGTAACTTATGAATAGTATTGCAAATTGCACTGCGGGACCCAGTTACTATTGCTACAATTCTGCAAAACTTTAGAGTACTATTTATCACCTTTGCCGTTTTACGTCAATTTTTCAAATAGATCACGCCAAAAGATTCATTGTGATTTTGTCTTCCTCGTGATATGCTTCTTTTCGAAAAATACCTCAAATGAAAACACAACTCTATACCACTTGTTGAGCACAACGAGTGTATTTTTTGAAAAGGAAAAATGAAATGAGAAAAATGGACACAAAATATTTAACATGATTCACCCTGAATTTTGGGCTATGTCTACGGACAATACTCAGAATAATTCTTCCACTATTACAAATAGTAGATATACAGAGATAAAATCAAAATAATGGCTCACAAGGTGTTTCCTGACCTAAAAATACTAACCTCACTATTTTGTCATTCACCAACCTTTTAAGAAAATATTTCATAACATCAAAGCGTTGCTTTGCTCTTGTTTTTCTTCTATGTATTTGTTGTGTTTTTCATGAAGTAGGCAGTGCCTTATATAGGTACTCCACCACATGAGACAGATGCAAAAGCAACTGTCTTCTTTCATTTTTAACTAATGTGACACCGAAATTAGTGTCGCATTTGTTGAAACAATTGGTGTTCCTCTATGTAAGGGACCCATATCTAACACAAATCCCAACACTTCACGATCAAAATTACCCTAGCAGATCGAAATCTAATCCTCAATCCATGAGAAATAGAGACAAAATGGTGAATGAAAAAAAAGAGCCATAAAACATAGTATAAACACATTTGTTCCATAACCAATAATGAAAATTAAAACAAAAGAAAGAATAAGAAATTACATGAACTCAAAACCTGAATCAATGTGAAAGGTGAAATGAAAACTACAAAAGAAAGCGACCAACCTACAACAACAACAAATAAGGAAACAATAGTTGCTATGTAGCAAATGAGCCGCAAGCGAATACCTGTTTAAAAGCTTAAAACACGTCATAAACCAATAAAATGCATGAAGAATTAAAAAAATATGTGAGTGTAGAAAGAGAAGCAAGCGGATGAATGCTTCTTGGTAAGGTAAAAAGGGCAAGTGATAACAATTTAGGCTATTTTTCATTGTATTAAGTTTTTTAATAGAATGGAATAGAGTAGAATTATCTACGATAGAATGGAATATAAATAAAATTGTAATATTAAAAAAGTATTATTTGAGAGGGATAGAAAAATTAATAAAATAAAATAATAAAATGTTATTTGAAAGAAGAGTTTGTAATATAATATAGTAAAATATTATTTATTATTTTATATTCTATTCCCAATCTTTTAAATTATGAAACCTTCTCTTTTTATCACATTTCATTCTATCTTATTATAAACCTTTTCTTAAATAATAAAATAATATTTTATTTCATTAACAATTACCCGATCAAAAATAACTTTAAAGTAAAAAGGGTCATAAAAAGACGTATTGTGGCATATTTTTGCCACGTCATCAAGTGAGACATATTTTTTTGATGCAAACTAAAGTGAGACATTTGACACCTTTTCTCATGACTATTTATCATTTTATCAAAATTAACAAATTTTATTTTGATTATCTGCAAACAAAGTTGTAGTTGATAAATCCCAATCATATTTCCTAATTCCTAAAGCTCCCAAAGTTACCACTTCCTTTTCTGGTGTACTTGCGAAAATGGAACAGGTACTCGTGTGCTGTTCACATAACCCGCACGTCACTCTAGATATCTAAAACTAAAAGCAAAAAACTATCACCAATCTAGAGAGAGATGGGACGGGGAAGGGGAGTTGGTGGACAGAGATAGCACGAAAGCACAGAGACCGAGTGAGACGGAGAGCTGCTATAATGACAGAGCAAGAGATATCCCAAGCCTTACAGTCGCTCCTCCACGACCACTCTCAGCCGTCCGGCACTGTGCTAACCTCCCTGAGCGGCGTCGTTCAAGAGCTGGAGTCCAAACTCGGCCTCGATCTCTCCCAAAAATCCGACTTTATTCGTGCCCAGATCCAACACTTGCTCCAGCAACCACCATCACCATCACCGTGCCGGAATGATCATTTGTCCGCCGCCGTGTCTTCTGTCTCCTCTCACCCTTTCCCCCCACATGTCAAACCAGAAGCTTCTGTGGTATCCATCAGCAACACTCTTGAGGAAAGGTTCGATCTTTTTTGCCTTTGCCTGCTCTTATTCGTTTGTTTTTCTTTGTGTGGGCATGCTAATTTTGTTTGTAAAAATCTTTTTGGGCTTGGTCAGTGGGACTAGTAAAGGAAAGAGAAGAGGTGGTCCAGGTGGTCTAAACAAGGTCTGTGGGGTGTCTCCTGAACTTCAGGCCATTGTTGGCCAGTCGGCTTTACCGAGGACTGAGGTTTTTAGCAAATGTTTTTGTTTCAGTTTGTCAGAGATTACCGGTTTTGATTAGTGAAATCGAAAACTTTGGTTGAAATTTTCTGGGTTTAGATTGTGAAGCAGCTGTGGGCTTACATAAGAAAGAACAACCTCCAAGACCCAAGTAACAAGAGGAAAATAATTTGCAACCATGAGCTGCGTCTCGTCTTCGAAACTGACTGTACTGACATGTTCAAGATGAATAAGTTGCTTGCTAAACACATCATTCCTCTCGAGCCCACAAGTACTGTTTCTGCTGTAATCTTGAGACTTATTCTTTGGGATGCCTTTATGTTTTTGAGACTGTAACTCGCATGTCATTACGGTGTTTGCAGAGGAACCGGCTTCGAAGAAGCAAAAGCTAGACGAAGGGGCTGGACCTAGACAGAACACATCTGCTCCTTCAGTTGCAATATCCGAGGCCCTTGCAAGTTTTTTTGGTGTTGGTGTGAGGGAGATGGCACAATCAGAGGTTTTCACGCGTATATGGCAGTACATAAACGTGAATAGTTTGGAGGTTGCTGAAATGGATCGTTTTGCATAAATTTAGTTTTTTAAGAAGTTAATTGGTTCAAGTAAACATTGATTCGTCTGTTGCACAGTGATGTCATGATTTAATTTGTCGTTGACATCCTATCTGTAGGGTATCTGGGTGTCTATAAGGCTACTTGCAATCATCATGTCTGCTTGCAGAATTTGACAATAATGTTGCTCATTGGAGTTCTTATGTGTATTCTCTTTTATGTTTGGTAATTTATAGGATCCATTGAATCCAATGGTGATATTATGTGATGCAAAACTTCAAGAGCTCTTTGGTTGCCAAAGTCTTCCTGCCTCCAAGATACCAGAAGTTTTGGCACGACATCATGTTTTTAGGACATGATGGTAGGCAGCTGCAGCTGTTTGGTAAGTGGATATTAAAAGTTTCAAGGATACAGGTTACTTTAGTTCTAAGAGGTTTCACATGCTGACCATGTGTTTTTGACATTGTTTCTTTCTAATCCCGTAACAATTTCAGTAGATATCATTTTGGTTTATATATTTAATATCCTATGAAATATTTATGAGATGCATCGTGTTAACAGGTTGCAGATTGTCCATGTTCATGCTAGTTTCAAAACGTCAGTCTGTTTCTCAATATGCAATGCTCCTGTCCCCCAAGTTGTAAAATAAGTGTATAGGATTGTTTTCAGTCGGCTTGAAACTGAATTTGCCCTGCGTCTGTCTGCGTTAAACTAGTTGACTTAATTAGCTTTAGGCACTAGGGATGGCAGCACCTGTACAATGGAGAAGATAGGAATCTCAATTGCCTCAGTTGTATGTAATGTATAAGTGTGGTCAAGGCTTAGCTTGGAGGCCATATTATCTGTATAGTTAATTGTAAATAGAAGCTTTTCTGGTATGCTTAAATATTGCATCTTATGTGACTTTCCAACTTTCAGATGCATCTTATGACAATTGCCAGAATCCAACAAAAATAAACAACCGCAAGGCCACACACTTCTACCAACTTCAACTGGAAAAAAACAACACAATTTGATCATGGATTCTGTTTTAAGCCTGCCAATCAATAAATGTTACCTCGGCCAATGTACATGCACGACAACTATGCCATTAAAAACCATTAGAGAGAGTTCACCAATACTGGAATGCGTATGCTCAGAACTCAACATCTTATCAACATCTTACCAAGTGTTGAACGCCATAATTCCCTTCTTGTATGCTATAATGTTAAAGATTGCTTGGCTTTTATTCTCTTCAAAGGCAAAAAGTTAGTAATGAGACTGGTAAAACAAAGGTGGAACCTACAAAACAAATAGGATGAAAATGAAAGTGAAGATAAGGACGATACTAACCAAAATGTCGATCCCAGTACTGAGGGCACCTCTTCGTATTCTTTCCAACAACTCTCAACGGGTACCCAAAATGCTTTTACAAGGCTTGCTGGAACTGGCTTTTCTACTTCGACATTTACATTTAGGTCATATCAGGGCTATTATTATCGTTTTAGAACCTGGGTGAAATTAAAAAAAAGGTTTCAATAAATTGAAAATATATAAACATATAAACTTAAAGTTTTTACATGTTTGTATGAAACATAAATGACTCAATTTATGATAAACAATTTTTCCATGTATTTCTATATACAAAATCATTAATAATATTATTAAGATCAATATTATCTAACATATCATTATCAATATATAGCATGGCTAAACCATTTAGTCTTTCTTGTAATATTGATGATCTCAAGTAGGTTTTCAATAATTTTAACTTTAAAAAACTTCTCTTAATGCTGCAGTCACAAGTATAACCAATAGAATTTGATAATTAATTGAAACATTTGGATAACAATCTGCAACTTTAACGAATTCTAAAATTTCAACTGATGACATTAACTCATTTGACAAAGTCACCTGCAACACTTTTAATTCAGGAAAAAAAGATTATCTAAATCCACATCTGACACATTATCTAGAGAAAAACTTGTTGTAAAATTAATGCAATATTTTCTTAATTCATTATCATCCAATGACCTCATCTTCTTTGAATCAAATAAGAATTCAAAAATGTTATCAAATATTGTTAATTGTTCAAATTTATTCTTCAACGAAGTAATTACCATATCTATAACAACTAATAGAATCATAACTAAGTTTAATAGAATCATAATTGATATGTATTTTTATAATAAAGGAAACCATTTATGTAGTCTTTGAATTGAGTAACTTAAATTACTTGATTTAGTCATATTATCACTAAAATTATGTGAACTCTACAAGAACACAAATTCAACAATTATTACATCACCTGTGTCAAAGTATAATGAAAACTACAATTACAAAAATTAAAATATTTATTAATATTAAATTATTTTTATAAATAATAAGTAATCTAAAAATAAAAAAGAAAAACACAAATAAATACAATATCATTTAATATTAATTTTATGATTTAAAATGCTAATATAATGTCTACGTTAATGATAAATTACAAATTAATTATAACGTATTCAAATATTTACAAGCTTAAAATAAATTAAAAAATAACAAACTTTACTTTAACTTTGAATTACACTCAGAACTTAAAAGACAGAATCGAAAAAAAATTTTACTGCCAATTTTTAAGTTGGAGTACCTTAGATGCATATATTAGTGAAAATAAAAAAATGAGAGGGTAAAAATACACCTAAATTCTTCAAAACTATTTATAACTATCATAAGTTAACGTTAACTTTAAAATTTAATGTTAACTTATGATAACGTTATAAGTTAGTTAACGTTACAATTCAAAATGAGTTGTAAATTTGTAATAATGCAAGGGAGGATATGGCTTCCAAGAGAGAGCTCCTTTCGTATTAACCGAAGTAAAATATTAATTGAAGAATAAATTTGTTCAAGAAAATAACAGAGGAGAAGCAATACAAGTCGTCATATAAATCCAATTCAAGAGGGAGCCCAATATATTGATAGGCCCAAGGCAGGTGCTTTGCCTGCTCCTGCCTACTCCTGCTCAGGGCCGGCACAGGTCATATCCTAAGGATAAGTTAGCATTGACACAAGGGTTCAATGTTCAATTAGGGTTTTTACAATTTAATAATTAGGTTCGATTAAATATTTTAATTAAAACTTAATTGAAATAATTAACATACATAATAATTAACCTAATTAAAAGTATTAGTAATTTTAAGTTTTAAAAAATAACCCACTTGGAGCCTACTATCTCATATGACATATATACGGCAATATGATTCATTAACTAATTTAAAAATAATAATAAAATGTATCATGTCAATATTAACGTGACATATAACACACGAAAGATTAGTTTTATTTAATTTTTTATTCACTTAAAGTCTATTTTGACCATTTTAAAAATATTAAGATTAAAATTAAAACCTCTATAATGTTAAAGTTTAAGTTATATTAAGATAAAAACAATAATATTCAAATTGTACTTTTAACCTTCTTCAAAATAAAAAACAAATATACGTTTGATTGTTAAGATATATTTATATTTATTGTTGATAATAATTAAATATTGGATAAGATAAATTAATTAACTAACCTTATTTTAATCCCTTGTACAATTCTTTAATAAAAATAAATATATTATCTTATATTATATTTTTACTAAAAATAAATAAAAAATTTAGTTTAAACTAATATTTATTTTAATATGTATTAAAATTTTAAAATCAAAGTTATAATTTAGAATTAAATATTAAAATATTAAAATTTAAAATATATCTACCAAACAATTACCAAATTTTAAAATAGTTTTATTTTCAAACAATTTTTTAAATTTTAAATTAATTACAAAAATAAATTAGAATATATTGAATAATTAACTTATATTAATCATAATAATAATTATTAATTAATATAAATAATTAAATAGTATATGTTTAATTAATAATAAAAACAAATTATGACAAATTACATATTGATTATTGAATTTCTCATAGAATGTACTAAATATTGAATTTCTCATAAAATGTACTAAGTATTTAATCTATATTTAATTTCTTTTATTTTCTGTAGATACCATCTCTATATATCTATCTACTTCTCTTACTCAAAAACATAGGGAGAATATAAAATTTCTCTCATAATATTTATCTTTCGTCCTTGTTCTTTCTCTCATATAGGGAATGAAGGGTGCAACGTAACAATAAGTTTTCATATTTGTAAACTCAAATGAGAATTTGGTTCCTTTTATCTTATCACTTGATTATGAAAAAGCAAGAAAGCATCGGTAATGAGAGAGGGTTGATCTCAATATGTCGACATGAACTAAAGCTACAAATACAATATATTAATTATCATATGTTACAATTGTAAGAAAACAGTGAAATATTATTAATGCATAAATTAAATGTATCCATACATCTCAAATCCTACACATTCCCAAACTTCTAACATCTCTATAAAATGTGTCTTAACTTCAGGTTTGGTAATAAGATTAACTATCATCTTGTGTGTTTAAATGTATCTAAAGACTACATAACCTTGTGCAATGGAATATTGACTAAAGCAATATCTAGGATCAATGTGCTTTAACTTTCCATGACACTTGTGATCCTTTGTATAACTTGTGGCTACAATATTATCTATACAAAATATTATATTCTCATTTGAGCGTATTGTAAATTTTAAGATTTACAAGAATAATCTCAACCAGATAGCCTACTATATTGCAAGTATGTGATCAATATAATTGATTCCATTATAGATAGAAGGCATAGTTGAAGGTTGCCTTTTTTCTCATCTTTATTTTGAAATCCATCGACATCCTTATATGTAGACAAGTTGAGGCTTCCTCCTTGATAATATAAGGGTAATGTTGCTCATGTTTTTAGACATATTTAATAAAAATGGGACCAAATATCAAATAAATATTCAATAGAGTTGCCATCTAACTCTTATTAAGAAAATATAAAGAAAAAGCTAGAGAAAAGAAACTAAATAAAGAAGGTATTAGGTACTATATTTTACATCCCTAAGTGGTTGTCTAAGTCTAAAAGAGTTTTTACGAACTTAGGAATTTTGAAAAATAATTAGGGTATAGAATATACATATAAATTTTGAAATTTTAAATTGGGATTTACATGTATATTCCATCTTCCTTATATTAATCACCCCAATTGTAAAGAGAATATGAAGTTACAAATATCACATGCTAAGCCTAATATTGATCAACATTTTTATAAATGAATTAATACCAAAAGAAGTATTTCAATTATAGTTTTAACGATGACACCATTACATAAAATTTTAATTAATATTAAAATTATAGGTGTCTTATAGGCATTTAGTATTGGTAAAGTTAAAGTTTTGTTATTGTAAAAAATTATGTTACACATCTTCTGTACATTGGGGTAAGAATCTTGCTCGTAAGAGTCATTATTACTTGTAAAAGTTAAGTATATATATTAATTCATTTAAATAATGTAAATTTGATATCAATGAAATATTTTTATTTTTTTCTTTAATTTATGGGTCCTATGTGATTACATATCTTAGGCGTCTGATGTACCTAGCTCCAGTATTGAGACATTTTCGTATCTCTAATAATTTTAGGGAGTTACATTACCTAGATTTGTTTATAAATTATCATTATTTGTCCTCATAGTGCAATGTTGTAAGTTAATTGAAGTTGGTTTGAATCAGTTAGAAGTTATGAAATTTTTTTTCCTCTTTTAGCACCAACTAAAAAACTTTAGTTGTCATGATAGTTTGATGGAAGTTGAATCAATAATGGTGATGAATGTTAGAATTTATACTTTTTTTTGGACATTTTACCATATCCAAAATCACTGAAGTTGAACTGGTATACCAAATTACTCGGAAACTTGTTCCTACAAACTCAAAATAAGATATAAAAGCTCCTCATCCAAAAACCAAGGCACAATGAATAAATTGTAGATTCAAATTTTATATAGGAGAATCAAATTTTATGTACAAAGAACGGGCAAACCCATGGTCGGTATCAGAAATTTTAAAAAATTGGGAAACTTTTTTGCAAAGTTTTCAAAAATTTTCAAAATCTCCCTCCCTCCTCCCCCCTTTTTTTCAAAATTTTTAAAATAATAATAAATATTTTATTACTAATAATAATTATAAATTAACTAAAACTTAAAAATAAAATATTTTTTATTTTTATTAGTAACAAATTGTTACTAATAAATTATTTTTATTTAAATTTATTTTAATATTTTATATGATATTTATTAATAAAGTATTAATAAAAATATTTTTTTAAAAATAAATAATATAA
>JANZLF010000005.1:22546569-22562375 GCA_026546835.1 Erythroxylum foetidum | reverse complement strand
TTAGAATATAATAAAGATATATATAAACTAAAATGGATAAGATATAAACAAAAAAAGCTAAATTAAATAAATTACAACCGTATAATATAATAATGAACTGTTTTGTAATTTTTTAAAAAATTCATAAGCTATTTAATAAATTTAAAAAATTACCCGAAATGGTACCCGGTATTAACCGGTACTGGTACAGTACTGTACAAGAACCCAATCCGATACCAAGTCCATTACGGTATTCATAACATTGTGGCTAATGAATTAGATTGACTTTTAATTTGTTATTAATGCCAAGGATCATGACGTAAAGATTGATATGCATGTACCTAGGATTTGATGGGATTGAATTTGACTTGGATGTATCCTAAGATTGGAAGTTAGTTTTATAAATGAATGCTTAAGAGTATGAATTATTCTTGGAATTAGGGTCTGGGTGTGAATATATGTTGAATGGGTTGATAGAATATGAATATGTGTTAGGAATTTTGTTTTACTACTTCTTATGAGTTGTTCAACTAAAATTCACTTTGAATCTCCAACATCACTCTTAGATTATAATACTCTCACTTCTCATTCTCTGTCAAAGTTTACTTCACTCATAAACTATCATGAGTCCATCACTGCCACAAAGTCATTAAAAATTTATTAAAAGTAAGTGACTAATTATGTGTCCAAAAGTTTTAGTTATAAGATTTTTCTACATTTTAAGTCCTAAGGCCCAACTCTATTAGCAAGTCACTCTCATATTAAATACAAAATTGTCTTTTTTGCAAGCTGTGTTTTGTGTTAAAAATTGCTCAATAATTGACCAACTTCGTCATTCTATTTTGTAGCTTATGGTTGTCCGTCTATTAAGGTAAGTCATCCAACTAATTCATGTCTACAAAGTGATTACTTTTGTGTTGTTCTTTCAATATTCTTAGAATCATTGATGAGTTTTTATGGACTAATTTAATAGTCTAAGTATTTATGTTTGGTTTTCGTTTGAATAATTGATGATACCGATGGATGAATTCACCTAATGTTCATGACAATCCTTTGCATAATAAACTCTTAGGATGATATCAAGGCTGGAAACCCATAATGCAGCTTCTATGAGGCTTAATCTTAAATTCAAACTTAATCTATATACTTCAATGTGATAAATTCAAACTTAGTATTAAAATTAGAAATTCACCTACAATTATGGATAATCCTTTGCTGAATAAACCCTAGCATGATATATTTGTTGGAAACACGTGATGGCAGCTCCCATGAGGCATATTAGTGAAATATTTCATGAGTCTAGGAGTCATAGTGAGAACTTGCTTTCTCGATTCATGTAGTCTAATAATGTCATGTACCATAGTGTTGTTTAAGTTTAAACTTAATTTATGAACTTTAATGTGATTAATTAAAACTTAGTATTAAAATTAGAAATTCACATACAATTATGGACAATCCTTTCCATAATAAACTCCTAGGATGATATATAGGTTGGAAAGCCATAGTACAACTCCCATGAGACTTATCGATGAAATATTCCACAAGTTTAGGAATCACAGTGAGAACTTGCTTTCTCGATTCATGTTGTCTAACAATGCCACATACCATAGTGCTTGTTTAAATTCAAAATTGATGTATGAACTTCAATGTGATTAATTCAAACTTAGTATTAAAATTGGGCATTCTTTTGTATAATAAACCCCTAGGATCACATATAGGTTAGAAACCTGTGGTGTAGCTCTTATAAGGCTTATCTATGAAATATTTCATTAGCTAAGAGTCACAACAAGAAATTGCTTTCTCAATTAATATGGTGTAACAATGCCATGTATCATAGTGCTTGTTTAAATTCAAACTTAATTTATGAACTTCAATGTGATTAATCGAAACTTAGTATTAAAATTAGAAATTCATCTATAATTATGTACAATTCTTTGCATAATAAACTCCCAGGATGGTATATAGGCTGGAAAGCCATGATACTGCTCTCATGAGGCTTGTCGGTGAAATATTCTATGAGCTTAGGAATCACATCAAGAACCTAATATCTTAATTCATGTGGTGTAACAATGCCACGTACCATAGTGCTTATTTAAATTCAAACTTAATTTATGAACTTCAATGTGATTAATTTAAAATCAGTATTAAAATTAGAAATTCACCTACAATTATGAACAATCCTTTGTATAATAAACCCCTAGGATAGTATATAGGCTAGAAACCTATGATACAAACCATAAGGCTTATCGATGAAATATTCTATAAGCCTAGGAGTTAGAGCATGAACTTGCTTTCTCTACTCATATGGTGTAAAAATGTCACGTACTATAGTGCTATTTAAATTCAAAATTTGAAAATGAACTTGTAATGATTAATGGTTATGTTATAAAGACCAAGGATTGCATTTAGTAATTCAGTTATTTACTTTTAATTGTATACCTAGATGGATAAAAATTGGATGTCTCATCAAAAATGGTCCACTGAATACTTAAAAGAAATTAAAAGTTTCATGCAATTTGTTAAAGATCAAATGAGTGACGAATGTTATATTCATTGTATATGCATAGATTGCTTAAATGTCGACATGCAAAGTCAAGATGTGATATATAATCATTTGTTAATCCATGGCATTATCATGGTGAATGTAAGGAAGCAAGTTGTAGTGGTAGTATTGGTACAAATGTTGATGATAGTAACAATAATAATGTAGATGATGGCGATGATGATGATGAGATTGGTGAGATGTTAGAGGATTATGGTAATGAATGATACTGGTTTGCCTAACATAATTGTTAGTATTACAGAAGATAATTTTGGGAAGTTATTAAAAGTTGCTTAAGAAGAAATATATTCAAGGTGCTTGAATTTCTCACAGCTATCTTTTGTTATCAAGTTCTTGCTTTTGAAGGTCTATAATAAATGGAGTAACAAGTCTTTTGACATGATAATTGACTTGCTCAATGACGCATTGCCTATTGGACACAAATTGCCCAAATCTTACTATGATGCAAATAAATTGTTAAAGGACCTTGGATTAGGATTTATATCAATACATGCTCGTAAGTAATGGGACCTCAGATTAGGATTTATATCAATACATGCTTGTAAGTATGTTTGTGCTATAGTTTGGAAGGACAATAAAGATCTTAAATTTTGTCCAATTATGGTACATCAAGGTGGCGAGTGGATGATAGGAGAGGGAAAAAGATACCGTATAAAATCTTGAGATATTTTCCTATTAAACAATGAATAAAAAGACTTTTTATGTTGATAAAAACAACCATAGATATGAGGTGGCATAAAGAGAAACACATTGATGATAACATTATGTGTCATCCAGTAGATTCAATGACATTGAAAGAATTTATTGGAAATTTTCCATGGTTTGCACAAGATTTCTGTAATGTTCGACTTGGTTTAGTGCCATACAATTTACCTCCATGGAAGTGTAAGAAGGAGTCTTTTATGTTATTGGCTTCACTTATTCCGGGACCTACTGCTCTTGTAAAGACATCCGTGTATACATGCAACCATTAATTGATGACAATCTGTGGGAATTTGGATTAGAAAAACTTGATGTTGTTCAAGGTGAAACATTTATAATGGATTAAAAACATTTAGAAACTTTTGTAGACTATAAATGATTTTCTAGCTTATGGGAATTTGTTTGGATAGAGCACTGAAGGGTACAAGGGTTGTCCTATATATAACCATCAAACTTATTCAATGAGGCTACGAAGTAAAATATATTATACGAGACATTGTTGTTACGTGAAACATGGGCATTGATGGCGAAGAAGCAAATTGTTTAATGGTAAAGTAAAAATTGGGTGAAGCTCTTTTGTAGTTTTCTAGTGATGATGTAGTTATACAGCTATCACATTTGGTTAACATTACACCTGACAAATACTCAAGTAATATAAAGTGAAAGTGAAATGTTGTTGAGCTTAATTAGAATTAAAAAGCATATTTTTCAATTTATTATATAGGAAGGAATTGCTATTAAGCCATAATCTTGTTGTGATACATATTGAAAAAAATATTTGTGAGAATATTTTAGGAATTGTGATGGGAATTGATGGTAAATCGAAAGACACAATTAAGGCTAGACTAGACTTGTAAGACATGAATATAATAAAGTATTTACATTTGAAAAGAAGAGATGATGGGTCATACATTATTCCACCAGCTTGTTATAACATGTCAAAAAAGGAGAAGCAAGCTTTTTGTTAATTTCTTAAATTAGTCAAGTTCCCCTATAGATATGCATCTAATATAGCCCATTATGTGAATGTTAAAGAGGGAAAAGTGTCGAGGTTGAAAACTGTGATTGTTATGTACTTTTGCAACGATTACTTCTTGTTGGAATACATGGATGTTTGCTAAAGGATGTGTCCGTAACTTTGGGATGATTGGGTGAGTTTTTTAAGCAATTATGTTGCAAGACTCTTAAAGTTAAAGAGCTTGACAAAATGGAAAAACATATTTATTTCTTTGATTTTATATAAGTTTGAACTAGTACTTCCCATCGTTTGTTGATTTTATGGTGCTTTTGCCAACTTACCATATGGAGCAAAACTTTGTTGATGTGTTCAATTTCGATAGATGTTCCCCATTGAAAGGTAATTTATATTAACTTCAATTTTTAAAAAAAGATATTAGTTAGTAACAATTGTTAATGTTTTATATTTTGTTTTGGTTTTTATGCTCTCTTAAGCATTATGTACGTAATAAAGCTTAACCTGAAGGTCTATTGCAAAGGCTTATATAGCAAATGAATGCTTGAAATTTTGTTCGATGTACTTAAATGATGTTAAGATAAGATTTAATAGACCAAAATGTAACTTTGATTCTGATCAAGATGATGGTTTGTCAGTTTTCTCCCATATAGGCCACTTAGTGTTAGAAAATGATTGTTATAATTTACATTATATTTTAGTGGGTATTTTAATGTTTTTTAGTTGTTGATTAGATTATTTGTGCATGCTTAGGTTTAGAATTGTGTCAATGTAATTATGTGTTTGTGTTTGTGAGTGTTATGTGGTTTAGATCATATTGTTGGACTTTAATTTTGTGCATTTGAGATATTTTGATGTATTTGTTAGTGTTTGAGATTAGATGAAGAAGATTAAGAGAAATTGGGGAAAGCTTGGAGGAAGAGCTAGGGTCACGATTGTGACAGAAGCAACCTAGCTATGGTCACAATCGTGACATCATTGCCATAATCATGACAGAATCTCATTTTCAAAGGTCACGACCATAACATACCTGCCACGATCGTGACAGGCGCGAGATAAATGTAGGGATTTGCTTCCATTTCTATTTTTAGAGAGTTTTTTTAGACTTTTTTGTATGGGTAAAACCTAATTTTTACCCTAAAAGGCAAAAACCCTATAAAAGGAAATAAGATGACCCTAATCAAGGAGCCTCCATTTGCCACTTTTGGAAAGAAGTCAAGGAAGAGAGAAGAGGAGAGAAAAAGAAAAGGAGTTGTTGTTACCAACCACTCCAACCTTCCTTCCAAGATAACTTTTTCATTTCACATTGTTTATTTCATTTAATCTATGAAATGAATATGAGGATGATGAATATTTTCTTAAGAATGTTCTAAACTCTTTTGGGATTTATTCTTGAATCAATGGTGATTTGATTACTTTTGTTGGTAATGTGTTTGGGTATTGTGATTGTTTGTCATTTTTGCATACTTCTTTAACAAATCAAGAGAGTGAAATGATAGTAACATGATTAGGTTGGGTAATGAGATTTAACAACCTAATAGATCACATAAACTATCAAATTGGTAATTCTTGTGTGAGGACCCAATTGTCTATAAGAGTGCTTAAGAATTAATTAGAATGTGGGCTGTTTTGTTAATTGAGAGATTGCAAATTCAAAACTTTGGATTCAATTCGAGATTATCATTTAGGGTTTAATGGTTACGTCTTGAGAGAGGATAATAAACCTTATGAAATCCTAGGATCGATACCCATTAACTCAAAGGTAATTAAGTTAGCAATTAACAATAGGATAAATCCCCTCTTTTCATAATTAGTTAATCTTCCTTGTGTGATTTCTCGATTATTATGTAGTTGTGTTCAACTTTTCCCAAAAAAATTAGTTGTGTTCAATTTTGATTTTCTTGCATTGATTTTAGAATTTCATTCTCAATTGATCCATATTCAATTGCTTAATTTTATGATCATTTTTGTTTTCATTTTAATTACAATTTTTAGATCTTAGACAAAGTTAGGATTCAATTAATTTAACTAATTCCTTGTTGGACTGACATCTTAACTACTACACTTTAAAACTTGCACAATAAAAATATGTCAAGTTAACTAAAAACAAATTTGAAATTATCAATTAGTATATTTTGAAAATTTGCGACGAAGTTGACATATATATGGAGTATGTCTATTAACTTTTGAATCAGATTTTCATATTTCAATGTTGTGATTCTATCTATATTTCTTGATGTCTATTTAATTTTTTAAATAGAGAGCACAAAGAGTTGATTCGAAGCAAAGAGATTGTTAATGTTGAAGAAAGACATAAGCTCAAGTTCCTATCATGATTTATGACTCAAGTAAATTATATATTGATGGAATATTATGAACTTATAACAATTTGTATGTTAGATTAACTTGTAATTTCATTTTGTCGTACAAATGATACAGTTACATAACCGTAACATACAAGAGACGACAATAACATTACATTCTTTAGCATGTGGGCCTCATATGTGTGGGAAAAAATATAGGTTGCATTGTTAATGGGATTATATTTCACATACAAGATCGAAACAATTGACTTAGAAGTCAAAATTGTGGGGCTGTTATTGAGGGATGTCATGACGATGAAATTATTGACTTCTACAGTGTCATCTTTGACATAATATAGTTGCATTACATCAATGATAAAAAGGTTGTTTTGTTTAAGTTGCAAATGATTTAATCTTCATGACATGAATGTGAATGGGAATATTACTAGCATTAATGTTAGTAAGACATGGTATGATAATGACCCTTTTATTCTTGCAAGTTAAGTGAAGTTTTCTACCTTAACGATACTATAATGGGCAGTAATTGAAAGGTTGTTCAAAAATTTCAACACTGAAATATCTTCGATTTTGTGAAAGGGATAATAGTTTAATCAGTGAGGAAGCTAATGAAGTCTATCCAGAGATTGAATCGGAGTTGAATAATGAAGTTGTTTAAATAGAAAATGCAGATATATCATCATTTCATAGGAGAGATGATTATCCCAATATAATAAAACTGGATGAAGCACAAGCCAATCTTATCGTAGAAAAAGACGAAGACTATATTGAGGATGAATTATATGACAATGATGATACTTTGGCCAAGTATAATAATGATGACTAATCGAATCATAATGTAATTAATGATGATAATTTCCAAGATGTTGATCATGATGATTGAAGGTAACAAAATTGTTGTTTTTATGGGATTGTTGTTTATATTGTTTAAAAATTGATAAGCCACCATTTTAATTAACTTATGTTAGCCATCATTTAAATCAGATAATATACTTATGATGTTTCAATTCTACAACCTAATAATTGTTCTCCATCGGTCAAGGACAAAATTTGAATGTAAAGGGAGGTTTTAAAGTATTGACATCCATTTAGAAAATTAAGTGCTTACAAATATATAAAAGGGAGAGTTTCTGATTCATGCTTTTTTCTACAAATTTTGTAAAAACAATGTATTTCATTACATTTGTAAAAGTAATATATTTCATTATGCTTCATTTTGTACAAGTAATGTATTTCATTATGCTTCATTTTGTAAAAGCAATGTATTTCATTATGCTTAATTCATTTATCTCCAAATACTGTGATGTATGTATAACTTTGTTCATAAGTTAAGTTCATTGAAGCACTTCCTATTACTATATTGGTTGAAGCAAAAATGCCTCCTTTGTATGAAATGCACATCATTAAATAAGTGAATGCTTGCTTTCTTATTAACTTTCATTCTATAAGCATGCAATAAAATTTGTTAAGAGTTGGTAATAATAGTACTAATACATGTAACAAATTCTTTATTGAAAGAAACTACAATCAAATCAATGTTGATTTCTAAAATAATATTCACATTTTCTTTATATTTGTTAGATGTGTTATTTCTAGACACAAAAGTCAAGACTTGTACAGTTTTTAAGTTATACATTGTTTCTTTTAACAAATAATGAACTTTGTAATGAACGGAACACGTAAAAAATGTTTATAATATTATTCAAAATGTGGGGCCAAAGATCTAATCATCTTTTTTTAAAAAATTGAATAATATATTTCTGTAGCAAGAACTAATACAAAATAGTAACAAGTTTACAACCTAGAAGCCTTTAGGAGTCATTACAAAAGATTAGTAGAAGAAGAAACAAGAAATAAGAATAAAGAGCAAATAAAAGGAAAAAAATGCTTAAAGTTGCCTTCCGCTCCAATCATCTTTGATTATGGTTTGTTCATATTTTGTCAAATGCTCCGAAATGATTTAAGGAACAAAGTACAATTATTTATATTGTTATTCTAATTAGTTTTATTTTATATTGGAAAATCATTAAAAAATAATTTAATAATATTTTATATTGAAAATATTTAATAATATCAATTATAGATATTCAATATAATAACACCTGGACGAAACAAGGGAAAGAAGGTGGCAACTAGCGAAGATGTTCCTTCCCCACAACAACCAGCTCAATCTGATCCTATCTAACAACAATAACCAGCTTCATCCATTAATGAAGCAAGTCGGCAACAACCTCTATCAACTTCAACCAGTGCTGAGGGATCTTTAGGTATGTTAATCTTTACCACCTATAAGTACACTTATCCTCAAATATATATTTACATATTTAATGTATTTTTCCTTATCATTAATTTTTTTGATAGGTTCCAATATCGACATTAAAAAAAGAGGTAGAGGTATCATTAAAGGTTCAGAGTTGCAACACATGAATATTGCGATGAACAGTAAGTTGTCTGTGCATATTGATCCCAAGCAAAGTCGAACTATTGACAAGATCCAATCAGCAAAATCGTCCAGTGAATTAGGGGTCAATGTCATGAATGAATTGCTTTGCTTTTAGCATGCCAAGTAATTAAAGGAAGACAACTTGCTACAAAATGCTCTAGACAAAGTTTTAGTAATTTTTCATTTTATTTAATTATTTGTATTTTTTTACTTATTTAAAGACTAATTTTACTTTTACTTGTTGTTCACTGATGAAGCTCAATATTATCAATATCAAGAACCCTGAAATTTCAAGCTATATGAGTTTATTGTTGAAATAAAGGGCTAAGGATCATCGTTATTAACTATATAAATACCACAAATCTTTTCTTTCGGATAGGGAGGCAAAGAGACATGTTCTTGAAAAGGTGACTCCAAAAATTGGAGTCAAATGTGTGATTGTTGGGCCTTTGCCAATGTTAAAGTTTGACTTATTTCTCTTCACATTTGCTTCAATTAATCTTGTTACACAATTTAATTTAATGACTATTTCTTTGTTTTATTTAGTAAAAATGTGAGAAAACCAAGGTTAATAGAGAAAAAAAATGAAAACTCCTTACAACTAAGGCTCCAAATCCTTTGTCGTTGTACGAAATGAATTTATAAGTTCTTTGTTTAAATGTTATAATTATATAGAGTAATACAATATTATTTATTGTATTCCAATTCTTTTTTCATAAATAGAGTCAGAAGGAATTACATGGAGAAGAGTGTGATCATCAAACTTACACACTACAAGGAAGGTGAATGCTAGATATCTAAAGAAGTGCAGAATAATTATATAAGTATAAATATTAGTTTAATTTTACGTTTGTTTATTTATGTAGTACTAACTGATAATATTTGAATTAAATATTTATTTTTAAAATTTTTTAATAAGATGCAAGAATTGTTGCAAAGATTATCATATGTCGAAAATGAGCCAAACATAAAAGAGATTTGCAACAATGTCCTTGGTATAAGATTCGGGTACATCAAGAGTCTTGGGTATGACCCTAAGCCAATTAGTTCATCATCGTCACAACTAGCATATGTAAAGATACTTCAGGACGAAAATCGGATGCTTAAGGCTCAGTTATAATGTAATGAGAAAAAGTAAAATCGTACTGAACGAAAGTTGATCAATCTTAAAAAGATGGTCAACAAATACTTAACTTAAATTATGTAAGTAGTAGTGACGATGAGCACAAATCTTAATTTGTACATAAGTTTTTTTGTTCACATTTGTAATTAACATTAAATGACATTTTTATTAAAAAATGTTTTTAATTATTTTTATTTTTGTTTAATTAATTTTAAATAAAAATCTAAATATTATAAACAATAAGATGGATTAAAACTCTTACCATTAATTATAATTATATGAAATTTTTTTAATAGGATTGTTTAGTGAAAAATCAAAATTTGTCACCAAAACTTTTAAACTACGTTCCTCAAAATGTAACAAAAAATCAAAATCAAATAAAAAATTAAAAAATTAGCTAAAAAGATTTGGCTACGATTCCAAAATCGCCACTAAAACTTTTGAGCTACATTCTAGAAACTATCTCGAATGACTTTTACTTGCATTTAGTAAACCATCATAAAAATCTATTTTGCTACAAAATAGTTAAAATCGCAAAATATTATTACTTACAAACACAGAAACATAGCTAATAACTTTTAGCCACGAAAACAAAGTGTCCCAAATTTGTTTAAGCTACGATTTACCTAATCTTTGCTTATCACTTTTCACGACGTATTTGAGATCGAAGTGCAATATTTTTATGATGATTTTGTAAAAACATTGCCGATACTATTTGTTATCGCAATTTTGCACGATTCGTTTGATGATTTTTTTGTCACTAAAAGCCTCTTTTGTTGTAGTGTAATTGCATTATTTTTTGTAGGTTCAAGAAGTTGACATTGACTTCCATCCATATATGAAGCATAAAAAATAAAAACCACAATATTAACACGTATAAATAATTATATATAAACAACGTAAAGATGTATTTAAGTGAAAAAACCATAAAATAAGTGTTCCAACTAACTTTCCTAAATATTACTCCATATCCTCTAGTTACTTATACAAACACAAGCAGTTATGCTGTTAAATAATTTATAGAAGAATTACTTAAAATTAAGTATGAATATCAACTAACCACCCTTTTTGAATTTTTTAGATACATGATGTAGTATTTTAGCTTGTAGATATTGATTGTATGGGTCTTCGAACTGCACAATTATCAATATTGGATGAAAGGACTTGATTTTTTGGTGGCCTTCCTCTTTTGTTGCTGCATTATATATGTATGTACACCTTGTGATGAACAAATTAACATTTAATCCACATTTGAAATGAAGATAAAATAATAATAATAATCAGCTTAACAATTTCAGTTTGTCTTGTAGGTTGATCTTTATTTTTGCACTCTCTTATATTATGGCCAACTTCATCATAATGATAATATCAGATAGGTAATCCAACCTTATCCAATTTGTTTAAATTTCATTCTTCTTCATTCTTTTCTCTTTTTCAAGCTTGTTTTGGTCTTTTAGGCATCTTCCTAATCAATGAAGGAAATATTGGCTATAAAGGTTTAGTCTTTGGCTAAAATTTTAGACCATTAATGGACATACTGATAATTCTTTAACTAATATTCATGTTTATAGTATCGACTGACGTAAGCATTGATATCCTCCCTTTGATATGATATATAAGCCACAACATCCTAACATAAAATTCCTCTTAAATCTCAAAGTCTACCCTAACAAGTTTGTACTTATAAATCAACAATAAACTTGTCTGCAAAAAGAGTGACTTTAAATTTCAAATTTTCATTAGTCTTGGTGATATGGTGCCTTAATTCCCTTTATGCAACCTTGATTTTCTTCCTAATTCTTAGGTATATATCATTAATTATTCATATTCCTTTCTTCGTGTATCTGATTAATTAAGGCAACTCGAATATCTTCTAACATATTGATCATCATTTTTTTAGCTTCGTAAATGAATCTATTAAATGTCTCTGATGTGTTATTGTAAACTATTTCACACTTCAGTTTTATGCTCACAAATGGCTTCACAAAATTCTTTGGTTTCCTAACTTTGAAACCATTATAGGCCTTCTTCAAAATACTCTTCAACTACATTTTTACTTCATCAAATTTTACATTCGTTCTGTAATTCACCACTTGCCAAAATAAAATCCTATATGTATGACTTTTATGAAGAGTCGATCAATTTGTATAGAGATATCAAGCATGATTTCTATGTTTAGCTTATGGGAAGAGATTCTTTAGTGCACCCACTAATTAAATCCTATAATAAAAAAGTAATGTAAGTTGAAGAACTCAAAGCCTATTAAGAAATGAAAATCACATGTATGAATATTTAATGTTTATCTTTATTGAGCGCTCACAAAATTCCATACATCTCCATTTATGTTTAGATCTTCATCAAGAATTTCAAAAACCAATGCAAGATTGATAATTTTCTCCCTAAACTATGGCCTAAGGTATAAGAAACATTTTATTGTTATTTTCACGACCAACTGTAGCTAATAAAGCAACTATAAGGAATGTCTTTAAGAAACATCCATATAATCTAATTAAATTTCCCACATCCATTAAGAAAACCATACTTCAAAGTACTAATTCCATTTAGTTTGAATAATAGATTGCCCATCTTTATCAACTCATCATAACTTTTATCCATAAAGACTATAACTTGGTATTATGACATTCAGCGGATCCTTGCAGCATAATAAAAACTTCCCATTTAGTGCCGTAACATTGGGATTTAGTCACCTGTAATGCATATTTTCTTTGAAGATCATCTATCATCATATTAATTGGTCAGTTTGAGTTCCTCCTAAACTTGTGTAAGAATTCATTTGCTAACTATTTCCTGCTAACTTGCTTATTTTTTTACACTTTCCTATAATTATGCTTGTATTCTACTATCTTAACAACACTTTTTTTTTCATTTCCAATCCAACTACCATATACACAAAATGGACATTGTGGCTCACAAATAACCTCCATTCTCATACCAAATCTCACAATTGAAACATCATATCCATTAGCAATCGGATAGTTTCCTATTGCCTGCCTTTATCTTCTCATTCTTAAACTTAATAATAATTTCAAACTTAAAATCCTTTATATCCACTTGTGGATTAAAGACAATGTATTTCTTCTTTGAAGCAAATGCCTCGCACTATCCATTATCACCACCAACTGATGATTGAACTTTAGCATCACTATCCTCATATTCACTACACCAACCATGTGAAATTCCTTCTTGTCTTTGTGTATGTTTGGAATAATCATCATCTTCATTGCAATCCTTTCCTCTACTTTTAACCCTATTTACAACATTGTCACATTCAAATCCACTATGTACAATCTTTGAACATCTATTATCATTTATTCTCCTAATAACATATTCTTCATCATCTATTGTGAATAACTCGTCTTTAAATGAATCATCTCCAGGTTCACTCATCTCTATGAAAATGAAATCTCATCTTGTTCTACTTGAACTTGGAACCACCTTTCATCATTTATACTCATATTTCTATTGTGTATTAACATTCAAGTAATTTCCAATATCAAAATTAGATTCTTCACCATCTATTACAGGATGCTCATGACTTCAACATTATGGTATTTCAATTCTTCCTTACGATTGAGCATTACCAATATGTCCTTATCATGGTGCAAGCTTAACTCCTTTAAGCTTCCATTAACTCATTAGAAAATTTGTAAATATGGATATTACTCTATGTATTTTATTTTTAGACACTCCTTTTAAGACTAGCATGTTAAGTTACATCAACAATCACATCCTTCTTCATTTTAATCTTATCCCAAAATATTTATTATTTTCATGTCTTTCTAACACCCTCCCACAATGAAATTCAAAATTTACCAACATCTACAAACAAATAATTATATCATTTGTTTTTTAATTAAACAACATAAATTAGAAGAGGATCTTCTAATAATATAAACATGTATGTACAAAGTAACTAATGTAAGATTTCAGCATTTGATGTAGTAAATTTCAAGATGGTCGCTTCTATCAAGAGATATCTAGGCTACCAATTTTAAGTAATAGAAGCCAAATGACTTATGCGTGGAGAGTGTAAGTAAAACAAAATCGATAGAAAAACTAAATGGATGAATAAGAGAATTTAAAACATAAAAATATCAACTAATATCATGATAATCCTAATAATAAATTACGTGATTTAACATTAACTCCACAATGTTTGTTAAGTAAGAAGTATTTAAAGTTATCTTAAACTAAAGTTATTTGAACCGTTAAAATGGTATTTGAGCCATTTTGAACCTTGCCCTTTAATGCAAGTTTTAAGCTGTTATAATTTGAACATTAATTAGTAGCCTAGTTAATCATAATTAATTTAGAGAATCGCCATTCTCATGTAAGAAACCGCATGTACAAAGCAAGTTTGATTAGTGAAAATCTGTAGTTTGATACCAAACAATCATACTGTTCATGTATTGATCTTCCACCAGTGAATAACTAGTTTTACCTTTTAACATTAGAGTGCAATTATTTATGCATGGGAGCACTTGAATTATTTATGCTTGTAAGCAGATTCCTTCTTCAAAAGTCAAAATTGTGATGTTGGTTTCGACATTTTTACTTTTTATCAAACAAAACACATATAGTGAAACACACATTTTGTAGAAAAAGGCAGCAAAGCATAATGTGTAAACCAAAACTGCAGTAGACAACAAGAAGGCAAACCTCAGACAATGGGCAGAGAATCAGGGTGGTAGATGGGAGGGGAAATATAGGCAGACGAGAGGAGAAAGTTAACATATAAACTTTTTCTTGACACATAACATCTCAATTATAAATTAACAAAGTTAACATGATTTGTCACATCAATTTTGTTAAGGAAGAGATTAATGTCAAATTATTTTTTGGTAAGAAATTAAAATTTTATATATTTTATCGTTATTTTTAAAATTCAAATTATAATTATAAAATTGTGTAAATTTTGAAAATTTTTAATAATTAATTTTTAAAAAATAGATCATCTAAATTAATTAAATCCAAAATAAAATTTATACAAATATTAAAATTGTCATTTTTATTTTATACAAAATGTTAGGCTTAACGTCTCTTTTGGTTCAAGCTCTTGACAATCTAGGTTGGAATTGAAAACTGGAACCAGAAAAGAGATGCGAATTGAATCCTTCGGATCAAAATCTTGATCAGCCAATCAATTAAAAGAGAATCGTTAAAATAGGGCCTTAAATAAACAGCCTAATGCAACAATAGATTATCGAATGAGCCCAACTTGACCCAAAAACATAAAAGATAAATGAAATATGAATAACTTAAATCAAACAAAAAAAAAAAAAATTTTCGTAGAAACGAGGAACTCAAGAACTCCAACATTTTTGGAAACAAGAATAAATCCATACATGACATGTGAAAACCAATGTTATGAATACCGTACCGAGTTTGGTACGAGATTGAGCTCTGAAATAGAACTGTACTGATACCGGTCGATACCGGGTACCGTTTCAGGATATTTTTTAAATTTATAAAAGAGTCCATAAAATTTTTAAAAATTGCAAGATAGTCTAAATTGATATATTATACAGCTGTACTGTATACTTTACTAGTTTACTATTTACATCAACCATACTTTCAAAAATCTTAATAATAAATAATAATGATAATTAATTTGAAATAACAATAAATTTTAAATATTTTACATATAAATAATAACCACAATTAATATAAACAAAGACAAT
>JANZLF010000005.1:22500621-22514987 GCA_026546835.1 Erythroxylum foetidum | reverse complement strand
TGATATCACTTGGACTAGATTTGATGTAGTCAGTCTAGTAAGAGTTGACACTTTGCCCATACTCATAACCAAGTGGGATATAGTATGGTGAAAGGACGAATTGCACAGTAATTGTCTATGGAAAGGTTCGTGATATGGTTCGTCGGAGGAGAAGAACTTTGATAAAGTAGCCATTAATGTCTTTAAATGGTTAAAGACAAAATTGACTAAAAGACAAAAAGGCTAAAGGAGGATGATCATCGTGTGTGACAAGTGGCCTTGAGAGGAAAAAATCAATTTGAAGACTAAAAAAGCAAGATGATGGTCGTTGGTTTTAAAAAGGGTTTTAAAAATCAAAAGCTTTCTCTCTTCATCATCATCTTCAAGCTTAATCTTCCTCTTCTCCAAGGTCCTCCATCGTTTCTCTCCTTAGCTCTCCAAGAATAAGGTAAGAGCTAGCACTATCTCCCTTATTCTAGCTATTCCCGAGTCAAAGGGTTTGCCCCGGTTGGGTTCTCCGGTCTCTGCGTGGATACCGTTAGAGACGGTCTCCCTTAGCCGTTATGATTTGATTTCGTTATATAAACACATGGATCCTGGCTTTCGGGAAGGTCCCGGAATAAAAATTTTTGTTTTCCGCACTGTGTGCATATGATGCACACACCGGGATTTTCCTACAACGAGAAGCTAGGATAAGAAGACAAACTATAAAGCATAGTAAAGATCTAACAAATTATGTCTTAATTTCATGCGAATGACTATTAACATCAATGATAAGATCATTATTCTACAAACTGAAAGTGCTAAAGAATATCTTAAATTTGTGAAAGAACATTTTTGCTTTATGGATAAGTCTCATGTCGGTACTTTAATGGCTAAACCCACGACCCTGAAGTTTGATGGGTTGTATATTTTGAACTAAACTTAACGGAAATTCCTTCTAATACCTAATGGCTTGATTTTGGTGCTACTAGTTATGTTTTTAATGTTATACAGGGATTTATTACAATCCAAACTATAATCCAACTGAGAACTTTCTATTCGTAGGAAATTGAAAGAAGCTTCCAATTGAAGGCGTCTGGACTTATTGTCTAATATTAAATACTAGATATCACCTAGATCTAATACAAACTCTTTATATACCTTCAATTTTTGAAAACTTAATTTCTGTTTCTAAACTTGATGAAAAGGGTTTACTTTTAAGTTTAGTGATGGTTATTTTAGTTTATTTAAATACAATTGCATTATTGGTTATGAAATTATTATGTATGGTTTATATAAATTGAAACTTTATGTTAATTTTTTTGAACACCTATTTTTTACTTATCGTACCATTAGAACTAATCGTAGTATAATGAATAATAATTCAACTTACTTGTAGCATAAATGTTTGGGTCATATATCCAAAGAATGATTAGGCAGATTGGTAAAGAATGAAATTCTTCAAAATTTAGATTTTACTGATCTTGATGTATGTGTAGATTGCATTAAGAGATATCAAACCAAGCGTAGTAAGAAAGGATCCATAAGAAGTATTAAGATCTTTGTGGACATTTTGACACACTATCTTTTAGTGAAGAAAAATATTTTATCACCTTTATAGATGATTTTTCACGTTGTAGATATGATTATTTACTTAATGAACCCAAGTTGTAATGCCCTTAATGTGTTTGTAATGAAGGTTGAAAGGCAATTAGATATTAAAAAAAAAGTAAAAATTGTAAGATCTGAAAGAGGTTATGGATATTATGAAAAATCTGTTTGGTCTATATTTTCTATTTAATAATGGAATAAATCTCAACCATTTATTTTGATCACTTGATGGATGTACCAAATTGAATAGATATGTAAATTGGTCTTTTTTTAAACTAATTAAGGAAACGTGTTGTTTTTCATCAAGTATATGTAACCATAAGAGAGTCAAAAGAAAGAAACTAACTTTAACCAAGAAAGTTATGAAATTTCTCGATCTCTTTTCAATGATGTCATCTTTTGCATCATATACACAATATTATATTCTTATGATTTGTAACAATTGTTTGTTCAAGATCCTAAAGTTATGAATGTCAATTTTGATTTATGTCATAGAGATCATATTTTAATAGGCAACATCTAACCATGATTCAAGATAAAAACTATTGAAATGACATTAACCCATGATTATAAAATAGGCACATACCATCATTATTAGGGTAATAACAAAAGTTTGAATTTGAATCAATTTAGTACTGTTTAAAGTCAACAAATCATGCTAAAAAGTTAATTTGAATTTAAATTGAGTTGATCTAGAGTCAATTTAACACTATTTAAGATCAATGGATCTAATTCAAAAAATAAATATGGATTTGAATAGTTGATGAACATGGTACCTCATTCATCCTAAAATATTTCTATATATCGGAGGGTTAACTATTAAAAAAATTCAAACCTTACTCAATTTTACAATACTAGCATAAACTTTAAAAAATTATACTAAAATGCGTCAACTTTTAATTTTGAACAAAAAGAGCCCAACATTAAACTTTCTGTTAATGTAAATGATAAAGCGAGCCATGTTAGATTAAAAGTTTTGCTACGTGACAACTACATATTGTATTTATGTCACTTAATAATTTTATTAGTAATAAATTAAAATTATCAAAATCCATGAAATATTTATACATTCCTTGGTATGTTTTACTTCATAATTATTTTAGAGTATATGATATTTTTAATTTATTAAATAATAATTTTTTTTGGTAATTCAGAAAAAATCAATTAATAAGAACGAGATATGTACATAGCGATCTTTTACAAGTGCCTCAGGAACACACAACGTGGATTCAAAGTAACAGCCGATAACAACTTAAAACAGAGGCAAGAGCTATCCTGCATTAAAAGAATGACCTCCCATGACAACTCAAGAAGATAATACAATCGCAAACAGAATTACACCCACTATTATAGTAAAGAGAGTGACTAAGCTAGCTGACATTCTAACTACTAAAGACTTCCAATGAGTAAGACATTAAGTATGATCTTCACCCCTTTGTAGCCTTCTCCTTGAGAGACTTAGTGGGGCCTTCGAGTGTGCACTTCAACCTGCAAAATTAGTGAAACCCACAAGAACCAACAAAGAAAAATTTTTTTACCTCGCATCAATGAAAAGGCTAAGAAGCTCCCTAACGTGGGAGATTACCCCGAGATAAGCTCGCTCAACATCCATGGCTTCGTTCTTGAAGGATCTCGCATTACGTTCAGACCATATCAGGTACACGGTTGTGGAAAGGATAAGCGGGAAATAACATAAGGTCGGGAACCTGGCACTAGAAACCCTGATATACCAGGAGGGAATGATTGAGAGGTTAGAGAGTTGAGAGTCAGGCAACTGGAAGTAGGTAAGGCATCGCTCCTAAATATTTTTAAAAAAGGGGCATGCAAAGAATAAATGGTCGACAGATTCATTAGCAGCTAGGCACAGCGAACAGTGATTGGGGGTATAAAGGTCGGGCAATCTATCCCTAGCTTGCAATTTTTGGAGAAAGGCTAACCATAAGGTGAAGAACCAACGAGGTTTACAATACTTTAACCAGACCAGCTTGAACCAAGGTACTTTTGGTAAGGGAGGTCGTAAGATTTTATAAGCGGATGCATTGGTATATCTTTTGGAGGGGCTCGCTAACCATTCCAGACAGTCAGGAAGGGACGGATTAGGCACATATCCTGGTGGTTCAAGATTCCGAATGACATCCATGGACACCTCAGTCAACCTCCAATGATCATTAAGTGTGACTGTATTTACTCGAGCTAAGAGCGGGAGCTCCGAGCCATTGATCGCCCACGGTGTCATCAAGGTCCTCAATATGCCAGGGTGCTAAGGATCCTGCCAAAAAAGAGTAGAGATATCATTCCCAATCCGGAATCTGAATTGATGACACAACTTATCCCTAACCAATAAAAGCTTACGCCAACTCCAAGAACTATTATAAATGGGCTGAACACTCCAAAAATTGTGCCTCCTCAGAATGATGGTGTGTATCCACTTGACCCATAAGGCTTCCTTATCTACAAATAAATTCCAAATCCTTTTACCTAATAAAACTTGGTTCCAAGTGGATAAATGCTTGATTCCTAATCCCCCCTCCCTCTTAGGACGACAAATATCACTCCACTTAACCTTAGCCTGTGTTTTTGACTCCACCTTACCCGCCCATAAAAAATTCCTAAGCTTGGTCTCTATGTCCTTCATGATGGAAGAGGGAAGGATGAAATGAGAGGGCCAATAAACATGGAAGGAAGAAAGGACTGAGATGACCAGTTGAAGTCTACCCGCATAGGAAAGGCTCTTATGAGTCCAGTGATTGATCCTGTTATCAATTTTGTCTAACAGGGTAGTACAGTCCCTCCTTGTGAGACGATCCGTAATGAGGGAGATCCCTAGATACCGAAAAGGGAGAGAGCCTTGCTGAAGATCAGAGATAAGCCTCACCCTATGACTAAGATGGCTAGCATCTAGGGATAAATAAAATTGACTCTTGGAAGTATTCATGTCCATACATAGAAAATGTACAGAAAGAATCGAGTAAAAGTTAAGTTGAAAGCAAGTCTGCATGACAAAACATTAAGAGATCATCCGCAAAAAGGAGATGGTTGATTTTAAGACCTTGAAATCTCCAGTGATATCTAAACTGGGAAGAATTATCATAGTTGACTCTTAAATGCCTAGTAAAAACCTCCATACAGAGAATGCAAAGAAAGGGCGATAATGGGTCACCCTGTCTTAATCCTGATTGACCTTTGAAAAACGGGGTAGGAGACCCATTAACCAGAATGGAGTAGGAAGGAGAGGTGATACATTCTTTGATCCAGTCAATAAACCTCCCCGGGAGCCCAATTGCTACAAGAGTGGTAAGAAGGAAGTCCCAATGAACAGAGTCATAGGCTTTTTGGAGGTCTACTTTGAATGCACATCGCTTATGAGTATTAGAAATGTGATAGTTCCGAAAGATCTCTTGTGCTAAAAGAATGTTATCCCCTATTCGGCGATTCTTAATAAAGGCACTCTGATTAGGGCTGACTATATGGGGGAGAATGAGACTGAGCCTATTAGCTAAAATTTTAGCAATGACCTTGTAGAGCAAGTTGCAACAGGATATAGGCCTAAAGTCTAGGACAGAGGAGGGGTGAGCTGTTTTCGGGATAAGGGAAATAAAAGAAGAATTGAGCTCCTTGAGTAACTTACCATGGAGGAAAAAATCTTGAATCGCTCTCGTAATTTCCTCCCCAATAATAGGCCAAGCTTGCTGGAAAAAGAATCCGTTAAACCCATCGGGGCCTGGGGCCTTATTGGGATTCAAAGAATGAAAAGCCTCTCAAATTTCTTGAGAAGTAACCTCAGCAATTACAGCGTTAGAGTGGCTAACATCCAGGGGAGAGGGAAAAAGGGGTGCAACAAACTCTATAGAAGGGTGGAGATTCTTTGTGGCTCCAATGGTACTCTTGAAGTAAGTAAGAAATTGATCCTGGATTCCAGAAAGGCTCTCAACCCTGGTGCCATCCCCTACCTCTAAGGAATGAATGGAGTTATGGTTCCTGTGGGCTAGGAGGGATTGGCGAAAAAATTTAGTATTCCGATCGCCCTCTCGAAGCCACTGGATCCTAGAAGATTGTCTATAGAATGATTCTTGGTCCTCAAGAGATCTGTAAAGCTCTCTAATGGCCTCTGATTCCCTGTCTAGAAGGAGGGGGGAGTTAGGGGATGCCTTCAGCTGATCTTGAATAATATTGAGATGGGCCTGGTGACTCTCAACTCTAGCATTAATATTTCCTATCTGACTTGAGTTCATGGCTTTGAGAGCTCGCTTAACTAATTTCAATTTGGACAATACCCGAAACAAAGGAGTACCTATAATTGGAGAGGACCAAGCAGCCTCTACAGTACTCAAAAAGTTAGGATGCGCTGCTAAAAAATTGAAGAATCTGAAGGGGGAGAACACTTGTGCAAGAGCCCTATCGACCGGATCACTAACGGAGAGTGATCCGAAACATGAGGGTTAAGGATGACGCAATGAGAGGAGGGGAACCGAAGGCTCCAAGCAGAGTTAATAAGTGTCCTATCTAACTTCCGTGCTCTGAAGGAGTCTCCTAATTGCTTATTAGACCAAGTAAAGGGAGGACCACTCAAATTTAAATCAAATAACCTATTATCCCCAACAAACCGTCTAAAGTCACAAAGATGACTTAAGCTCGAAGGACTAGGAGGATCAGCTTCCTGGGCATGGAGAATGGTGTTAAAATCTCCTGCAAGCATCCACGGATTTAGGCCTATAGATAAGGAGATTTGGGAAAGATCTTGCCAAAGAAGTTTCCTATGGGACGGAGAATTAGCACCATATACACAAGACACAAGGAAAGGTTATGAAGTATGCCTAAGCAGAATTTGCACATGAATAACCTGATCAGTACATTGGAGAAGAGTACATACAAGAATCTCCGAGTCCCAGGCAATCACAATCTGAGCATTTGAAGAATGATCTAAATTGCTACTGCTATCCCATCTAGGAAACAAGAAGCTGCAAAGTTTATTCAAGAAGACAGAAGACCTAATCCTAGACTCCATAAGACACGCAAAAGAAGCAGAATGAAGCCTAAGCCAAGCTCGAATTGCATTTTGTTTATTGGGGTGATTCAAACCTCGAACATTCCAAAAAACGAACTCTATTGACCAAAAAAAAACCAGCTATGCCACAACCGACTACTTCTGTTTCTTTCTAGCTTTCTTAGTCTGCCTAACAGAAAAGTCCCCCTTTTTCCCTCCCACTGTCCCTGTACTAGAGTGTCTCAATTCAGAAAGAGGAGAGGGAGTTATACGTAACTGAGATCTTATAGGAGCCTTGGACTCCCCATTGTCACCACCGTGCTCTGACATATGGAGGAGAGATACATTCGAATCCCCTTTCAAAGCTTCCTCGCCAGAGGGATCACTCGTCCCTATTGGTACTTCCTGCTGTATAGGCTCTAACACCATGGACAAGTCATTGGAGCTCTCGGGGATATTTGCTGCCTTTGGACAAGAAGGGGACTCCGCATCCGAATGGGGGGAAGGTTCAGGAGACTTCAGGTTGGTAGGCGGTATTAGCTCATTAACTTGCTCCAATTTATTGTGAAAACCTGTAGCAAATATCCTCCCTGTGGGCGTCCAAACCTTCTGCTTTGGCTGTGCTGTGGGCATCCATTCATACTCAACAGAAACTGACCTATAGGAAATATGTCCATCCGCACCATACGTCGGCAGTTTGAACTCTAAAGGCCATGTATGATTCAAATCCATCTCCACACATAAATGGGCACAATGAATTCTAGTCATGCGAGCTGTGGGAGTGTCCATAAGCAGAGGAAGACCTACTGTACTAGCAATCCTTCCTAGACCTTCGGTGTTCCAATACTCCACCGGAACATTGAAGAACCTAGCCCACACCGGTGCCTGAAGGATCTTTTCCTGTTCACCACCGTGTAAACTCCACCTACGGAGGAACAAGGGCTTCCCCTGGATGTGCCATGGACTGCGCTCCAGCACCACGATCATTCCCTGTTCGGAGGCAAAACGAAAGAGAAAATTATTGGAGCCCGTAATCAGTACCTCCTGTAGCGGTTCACCACTGGAAACGCCGGACGCTTTCCCAAAAAGAATCCGACCAGCATTGTGCGGAATTTGGAAGCGCCCTTCTGCGCCAACGCTTTAGGAGGAATCACATAGATCTGAGAATCACGAACTTCTGGAGGGAAAAATGTTAGTTACTGAGAATCTGAGGATTCCCCACTGCTGGCCTCCACGACGGCCTTCCAAGATCTAAGAGGGGCTAGGGGTTGGGTGCTTTTTGGGGGGATGAGGGAGCATCGACAGAGGGGAGGAGTGTAGGTTCAAAAGAAGATGGAATAGAAGGGGGTTTCAATGGCGGAAGAGAAATGGGGAACGAAGGAGAGACATTTGGGTCAGTATTTTGGTTCGCAATGGAAGAGCGGATGGGAGCGCTAGGGATTGGAAGATTGGGGGCAAAGGAGGAAGAAGGTAAGGGAGCAAGAGGAGAACGAGAAACTGAAGAGATAGAGGAAGAAGTCATAGATGGAGGAGACAAGCTCGTTGAAGCTCCACCGGTAGGAAGATTCTCACCGGTGAATCGCTCAGTGTTTCACTCTCGTCATTTTGTTTTTTGTTTTGTCATATGCTTTTCAGTAACTTGTGCTTGTAAGTCTTTTTGGTAACAACGATAATTATTTGATAATATAAAATAAGATAATTACATTTTAAATTATAATCAAAATTATAAGTTATATAAATTAAATATTTATAATGTTAATTTATTATAAGTATAACTGACCATTGATTTTATTGTTAATATCATGTAAACAGATTCATTCTACATTATATATGAATAATAATAAATAATATATAAAATATATAAAAATTAGTTAATTAACTGTTAGGATAGCATCTAAGTACTTAGTGGTCGTTATTATTTATTTTTAACACATCCATTAATTAATTAATTCACGTAGGCTTACGTAGAACAAATTCTACTTAGGTAATGCTTAACATTAATAACATTAACGAGAAAGTTAATAACAGGTTATATTTCTAATAAATTAAAATTTAATTATTTAATTAATATAATTTATAGTTTTAACTGATATTATAAAATTAAAAATATCATATTTAAAGTATAATTTATCATATAAAAACAGAATAAATTTTATAAATTAACAATAAATTTATACTTTTAAAATTACATAAAAAGTTTTGGTACTAAAAAAGCTAATATAAGTTCAAACTAAACTCATCTTTTTTAAAATAATATGATCCAATAATGTTATAATTTTTTCAAAGACATTGCAATTGATCTAGCTTAACAACATTCAGGGCATAAATAGTGTTGATTTAATTAAAGAGATTTATAGATAATCAGATTTAATTTAGTTGAATCATACCAAAAATTGGCAACAAGGAAACGAGAAAGAAGAAGCAATCAATCTGAAGATGAGGGCAAAGATATCGAATAATTGTAGTTGGAAAAAGGAAATGATTTTGGATAAGGCTTCTTAAAGGAAGCCATAAACTACAAAAACCGAAAAGGAATGATATCTCAACAAGAAAGAAAGCCTTAATGTGTATAATAAAAATATTATCCATTCGCATCGTATACTTATATTTTATTTTATATGTATGTATGTATGTATGTATGTATGATTGATGTAGAATCACTGCCAACAAGAGCCTACGAGATTTGTATAACTGAAATATCATCAGCTTCTCTCTCAAAGAGACATAGTAAATGAGGCCAAAAAAGTCATAACTCTCCCTTCCTCTCCCCTCGTATCTCTATAATTTACAGTTTAGTAGACTGTTGCATTTAGATAGAAAGAATCTTAAAGAAAGGAAGAGGCAAGAGAGAGGAAAATAGGTAACAGAGACAAAGTCAGAGGGACGGAGGGACGCTTTCAGATCTGATCCTTGTATTTGTTTTTCTTGTCAAAGATTCAAACTTGAGGGGTTTCTCTGCTTTCTCAACTTTCGTTCCACCAGGGGTATGGATCCTCAATTCTTCTGTTCCCATTTCACAATATTTCTTGTTTATGTCCTTTTATTGATCTTGGTAAAGGTATTGCGCCTCGTATTTTGATCATTATTTATGTGACCTGTTTGTTGCATGTTTACTTTGTCTCCGTATGTCCAAAGCTCGATGATTGATATTGTAAAGGACCTCCCTTTTCCTGGTTTTGTTGTTTGCTTTTGATAGCGGTGCATCTTTTACATTTGACAACTTGGTCTCGGCTCTGTTATGTCTTGTAAAAAGTTTTCGTTATTGCTTAAGTAAATAAATTGACCTTTTCTGTTGTATGGACCTGCTTTGGGTTTTTTTGACTGTGGGTTGCATTCTGCTCTGATTATTCTATTTCTCTTCTGGTTTCATTTTGGTTTCCTTCTGGATGATCGGTTGAGTTTTTTTTTTAAAACTATATCAAGGTTTTAGCTTGTTGATGACATTTTTGAATATTTACTTATCAGGTGATCGTGATTTATGAATATTTGCTAAGCACAGATCTTTTTTCTTGTTCCTGTTATTGTAATTCAAAAGATTCAAAAGATCATTTTTTGGGTTGCATTCAAATTGTGTTTGCTGTGCTCATTTTATATGCTATGAATTGTGCAGGTTGATTTGTTCGGAAATGGCTCAGGTACCAGTTGCCGCTGTAACTGATAAAGAAAACCCATTAGGACACGAGAATGCAAATGGTGAGCTTGATAAAGAATTGGGAACTAACGAACCAATAATATTTGGTTCGATTGAACAGGAGTCAGCTAAAGGAGATGGGAATGGTGTTGCTGATTCCAACTTCCCAAAGGATGTGGTTGATGAGTGGCCAGCCCCAAAGCAGATTCATTCCTTCTTTTTTGTTAGGTACCGAGTATTTGAGGATCCAAAATTGAAAGCTAAACTTGATCAGGCTGATAAAGAAATACAGAAGAAGAATCAATCACGATTTCAGTCAACTGAAGAGTTTAAAGCAAAGAGGGTAAGATTGAATGTTACAAATTTTACTAGATTATCTGGAGTTTCGGTTGTAGGAATGGTGCATAAACATGGAATCCTTTGCGGTATTTAATACTATGTGCCATATATTACTGGTTCTTAATTGCTAGAGTAAAGTACACTTCCCATCCAACTCAACTAAAGGCTTCGATAATCTAATTTATAGAAATAATTAAGTATTTAACAGCAGCAAAACAAATGATTTTATTCTAAAAATTTTCAGTGAATCAGCTTAATTTTTACCTTTATGAAAGCTTTTTTTACCTTTTTGTTCTCCTTTTCATTGTATTGTTTGTTCTATATCTGTTAATATTTGTAGATTTCATTAACACTATATATATATATAGCGTGTATATATATTTTTTGTATCAATTGTCTGGAACTATTATTAGTCATCCGATCTTTATGCAAGGTAACAGCTATTTACCTCCCTTTATTATTTTAGATGATTGCCTTGTGATGGCATCTTAAATCAAGAGAAGGTGGGAGTTAACATAAAAGTATTGTTTCTTACTATTGCAAGTTGTCTAAGAAAGTATTGCACCAAATAGTGCATCCATTCCGTTTTGAACATTGGAATAAGCAACTCTAATCATGCTATTTCTTATCTTCTGCAGTCTGAAAAGTCAGAGTTGATTAACCGTTTGAAGGCTCTGACAGATGAGAATAGGCAGTATAAGACGATCTTGGATGAGAAGAAAAAGGAAATTGAACCTCTACAGCAGGCATTGGGCAAGCTGCGTACTGCCAGTAGTGGTGGTCGTTATGGTTTATGTTCATCTGAAGAAGAGCTCAATGATCTTGTGCGTTTGACTACTAATCCATATAGTGATGGAATATGTCCTTTTTCCTTCCTGCCTCTTAACTTCAGTTTTCTTTACAAATTTGGTGTTTCAGATCTACAGCTTGAAGTATCGCATACAACATGAGAGCATCCCATTGACGGAGGAGAAACAAATACTTAAAGAAATTAAACAGCTCGAAGGAACCAGGGAAAAAGTAATTGCTAATGCTGCAATGAGAGCAAAACTTCAGGATTCACTTGGTCAGAAAGAAGCCATTCAGGACCAGGTCAAAGTAAGAACTGGAATTTGGACATTTACATTTTACAAGATTGCAGTATCACCAAGTGAGAGTTCAACGTTGCTTCATGATTCTTAATTATTTTGTGTTATTTATGTAGCTTCTGGGTGTTGATTTGGATGGAGTAAAGAAGGAGAAACAAGCAATTTGGTCAAAAATCCAGGGTCTGGAGTCTCAAATTGATAACTTAGTGAAAGAGATAGAAGCTGTCACTAAGGAGAGGGACAAAGCCTATGAAAATATTCAGGAATTAAGGAAGCAGCGTGATGAAGGGGTATGCTTTCTCTTTCCAATAAGCAACATGCATAGTTTTGGCTTATATTCCAATGTCTCTGTCTCTGTATCTATCTCCATCTCGATTCTCGCTCTTATTGTGTGTGAATCTTTGTCAATTAGATGTGACCTTGAGGCGTGTGATTTCTACAAACTAGAATGTCCTGTTCCATCAGGTACTCGTATAATTTTCATTAGGTGAAACATCTGGAACCCTTTGCTACCTTCATTTCCATTTACATTTCTCTACCCATTCCCTTATGGTGATCCTTTGACACTAGTTTCTACTATGCGAATCAGAAACTAGAAAGCTCAATTGTAGTTTCCAGAATTCTTCTAAAATTTTAGAGAAAAATAAATCCAGATCTCTGTACTGAAAAAGTTCTCCAACTGTTTTCATTAGAATCTGCGAAGTTTTCTGTGTGTTACGCACCTCACTATTTCCCTTTTGCAAACACCACTATGTTTCTTTGCCTTCTCATTTCTTTTCTCTTGTAAAGAGATCTTGATGCAATCATACCTTCGACCACAAAAGCCTTCTCCTTGAGTGTGGGACCTGCTGTGGAGGAGATATATAATATATTATATAAATAAGTCTTATAGGTTAAGAAGAAATTATTTCCATCTTTGAAATGAATCCCAAGAATAATGTCTTCAGTATTGAAAGTAAATTCCTTTATATGTTGCTCTGTGTAGGTTCTAATGCACTGATGATTGAAGTCCATTGCAGAAATAAGCTATCCTACTTATATGGCTTAATAGTTGATGTGTAAAAAATGTAATCTTTGTAAAGTTGCTCCTCAAGACACTGAGACTTATCTCATCCAATGTTTAGTAATATTGTACATCAGTCAATTGCATTAGAAGGCTGTAGTCACTGAATGATCTTGTTCATATTTTGTATGTATCCGGTGTGAGAGTGTTCATGGAATTTATAACGCAACTCCCTGTTATTGTTTGCTTATCATGTTTCATGCCTATGTGCATATGGCATTTTCCTCAACTTTTCATGTCACTTGTAACGAGTCCGTTTAAGCATTTATACTATGATAATTACCCTGTATATCTTTGGAAACCAATTGAGAACGTCTCCTTTTTATCAGAATGCTCACTTCTACCAGAACCGTGCACTTTTGAACAAAGCCAAAGACCTTGCTGCTAAGAAGGATGTGAAGGCCCTTGAGGAACTTTCACTTGTAGAGGTTGATCAGAAAATTTTCTTGTTTGTTCTTAGCAGCAATATCTAGTCAGTTATTTGTTACAGCTGCTTGCTAATAATTTTCATATTGACATTCTTAAATAGGTTGATAAATTTATGTCCCTCTGGAGCAGTAATAAGGTTGTTAGGGATGATTATGAGAAGAGAATATTGCCATCACTTGACAGTCGACAATTGAGCAAGGATGGGCGAATCAGGAACCCAGAAGAGAAACCTTTGCTAGCAGTGGAGGCACCCATAGCCTCGGTAACAGAGTCGGTGGTAAAAGCCAGCGTGAAACGACCAAAAGAAGATCCGAAATCTGTTCCAGAAAAAGATGCTAAACCCACACAAAAGGTTCAGAAAGAAACCAGCAAGACAGATTCAAAGACCACTTTGGAGAGTATAGATACAAACAACCATGATTTCGGTGGTCCAGAGAAGCAACAAAAGAACCCTCCTGTGGAAGAGGAGGTTGATGAGGCAAAGTTGAAGGAGCGTAGAAGAGAGGAAATGGAGCAGGCAAAGGAAAGAAAGAAGAAGTTGGCTGAGAAAAAAGCGGCTAAAGAAGCTAGAAGAGCTGAAAAGGAAGCTGAGAAAAAGCTCAAGGAAATTAGTAGTTCTATTTTTGTGGCTCCTGATTCTTGCTTACAGTTTTGATTTGTATTTTGAGACTGAATCTTGCACTTGTATGTACTTTCAGGAACGTGAAAAGAAGTTAAGGAAGAAGGCTGCAGCATCTTCACCTGCAACTGCGGCTGAACCTGAGGAAATTGCCGAAACAGTGGTACCAGAGGCAGCTGAAGCTGAAAAGGATGTAGTGAAGGATAAGGCAGCTGCTCCAGTGAAGGAAAAGGTTCGAGGTGAGAATGGTTTGAGGCCAAGGAATCGACCAAGAGGTGGCACTGATTCCCTTCCAAAAGCCATGTTGAGGAGGAAAAAGTCAACAAACTACTGGAAGTTTGCAATTCCCGCTGCTTTGTTGGTGCTTGTGCTTCTTGTACTTGGATACTTTTATCTACTCTGAAGAGGCAAGTCCTTAAGTAGAAGAGTTGGGGAAGTTTTCTGCTTGACGATGCAGCGAGTGACCTTAGGCTTGTGGTGGGAGAATCGAGTTGTTTTAGCTCATTTGCGTTGTTCTTAGGTTGGTGGACATTTTGAACTAATTTCCATTTGGTTTTGTGCTTTTGTCCCAAATTTTGACACTCATAATCCCAAGAATATTGAGCTTAAGCCTTCTTTAATACATATAATTGATGATTTAT
>JANZLF010000005.1:22447246-22458388 GCA_026546835.1 Erythroxylum foetidum | reverse complement strand
ATCTTTGTGCCGGGCGCTGGGAGGCTATCCAAGATGTCCGGAGTGAAGGGAGAGCTGTACTGCGCCGTCGGGCGATCCGATTGGTGACTCATAGCCGCGTGAATCCGATCATTCGCGACTTTCTCTAGGGCTTCAGACGGGCGATGATCGTTTATCACGCTGTTTTGTCGGGCGGCAGGCCGCGTTGACGGCGGCCGTTGTGGTGGTTGTTGTGGTGGTTGAGATTGTAAGATGTGGCGGATCAACAGGTCAGCGGCTTCCTCAATCTGCTTTTGAGTCAAGGTAGTGTTCACAGCCGGAGGAGGATCCGCTTCTGATCGGTGCTGGGGATTTGGATGCGTATTGAACGCAACGTTTTCCTCCGAAGCTGCACTCTGTTCCTCTTGCTCCAAGGTCTGAGGCTGCTGCTGATCATTCGGATGTGAGGATTCAGTGCGTGAGACGTGTGGTGCAGGCGGTCGTGTCGCAGGTAGCTGCGAAACCAGGCGTTGCAATGCCAGAGCTGCGACTGCGGCTACATCAGGATTAGTTGCCGCCGCCTGACTGATCTGCGTGGTTCTGGACGTGGTTCCCGGAAGTCGGGCCCCACGGTGGGCGCCATTTGGTTCAGCCGGATTTTGGCCGAACGGTACGTTGCCGTTTGGATCCATCGATTGGCAACCTTCAGTGATGAACTTCACGTAGAAAACTCCTGCAAAACAAAGGAAGGCACGTCGGGGGTGAGGTCCCGACTAGCCCCTCCGACGATCAAGTAAGTCTTTTGGTGAAGGTGAGTGTAAGCAAAATCAGAGAGAAAACTAGGTTATCGTTTTTCGTACCTCTGTTAGGAGAAAATAATACCTTATATACGATTTCCTATTAGGTTTTAGGTCTTTTCCTTTCTCACGTACGTGCATGGGAGATTCTTTCCTGCTAATGGGCTGAGGATGCATGGGTTAGGCCTGTGTTGATTGATGGATGTGAGACAGACCGATCGGCCTGTTGGATTGGGCTCGGGTCCGATATAGCCGACCCAACCATGTCCCATTCTCGCAAAACACATATCCGATATTTTGAGTGATGTTCAAGTATGTACCCTGCAAGAGCTTCATACTAGAATAGTCAAATACTCAAAATTTAATACAAAATTTTCAAATTTATCATATGCATATATGGAAAACACTAATAAAACCAGACCCACTTTTTTCTCTCTTTTTTTTACAATTCAATTCATAAGTGTTACCAATATTTTTCAAATCATCATAATTTTAATCACAAAGTATCATTTTTTATTATTTATTCAAATCCAAAATCTTCAATTTGAGCTTTGCTAATCTTTTCACGTTAAATTAATCTTAAATTTAAATATAATTAATAATACTTCATTTTATCCCAAATTCAACTCGACATTTTCTGAGCAACTGTTTCCCTTGATTAGTTGCAATAATCGCCCTTGTCAGTGGCGATTATCACTACTGTCGAAGTCCTTTACTAGCGGTCGTAGTTGCCACTAGTGAAGCTCACCTCAGGAGACACTCTCTTGCCTCTTATTTCGACAAACATAACACTCTCTTGCCTCTTATTTCGACAAACATAACACCAAATGCATAAACACATTCACGTAAAACTCATGTAATTGATTACCGAAAGCTGAAAAACAATCTATAGTCTTTAGATTCATGAATCAAAAATAGGGTCGTAGTAAACACATATTAACGGCTTAATAAGAAAAATCATAGCTTTCTAATAACCAATTTCTAGATATGGGAGAGTATGCATCGAAATTTTTTAAAGAAAAAGAAGGTTAGTTTCATTTGTGATTTTAGGAATCACTCAAAATTAAAAGCATGTAATGAGTTATTAAAGACAATGTAATGGCGATAAAACACAAAACAAAGGGTTTTGTTCTTAATTTTTAAAAATTAAAACAAATTAAAAATACATTAAAATAAATTTTAAGCCTGATTTTTTTTAAACAAATCAATAATAATCAAGCAATTTTAATTAAATTATAGAATTAAAAGATGACTCTAATATTACTGATGAAAGATCAAGGCAAGATCCAATCTCACGCGTAATAGAATAATTATAAATTTTGTTTTTATTTCTTAAAAGACAATATTATTTTAAGATTATAAAATAATTAACACATAAATCATAATAAAATATCAACTTGTTCCGAATCTTAGTCATTTTCTTATCACATCCTTCAAACTATTTTTGAAATCGATTAACCTCAACCACTATAGCTGCATAGGTTTTTGTCCTCTAATGATGTATCCATAAAATATATTAAAAGAACTCTGTAACTATTACAAAGAGAGTTATATAAAAAATGTTAAACTCTGTAACTATTTCAAAGAGAGTTAGACAAAGACTGCTACTCCCTTATATCTTAAGCCTATTTATAACATATTTTAAATATTTTAGTAATTTAATTGAAATTAAATTTACAAATAATTCTAATAAAATACTAATTATGCCCAAATAAGATTCAATATCTTATATTGATCCTTATTTATTAAATATCTTATATTTAATCATAAAATTTTTCAAATTTTATAATCAAATCTAACTTGATTAAAATAGTTTTCTTTCTTTAATTCATCATTTGTGTTTGACCTATTAGGTTTCAAAATATGTTGAAAAAATATAAATTAAATACCAAAATTGTATTTATGATTAGATAAATTGAATTCATTTAATTTATATTTAATTATCTAATTAAATAATTTATATCTATAGATCAAGATTAATGTCTAGCAATACATCATGACTATTCAAATATTTAGTAATGTCAAAATAGTTTGACTAATCTTTACATGCATGATTTTTAATATAATTCAATCAGTTTTTGAAATTATATATTTTGCATTAAATTAAAAAAAATGATGTCTTTTTCCACGGAATGATGTCGTTTTCTTTATAATTATCAAATTTCAAGCTAGGTTGAGCCTAGATAATTCGAGCCTTAAGCTCAATCAAACCAGACTTAAGTCATTAATTATGATCTTATCATAATTTCGTTTGTTATGTATATTTATCTTAGGACTTTATCATATACATATTCATGTACATCTAAATATGTATAAGATAAAGAATAACTTTATATTATTTTACCACCAGTTGGTTGATTGTAGGCTATAAACTAAAAAAAAGTACTGGGGTTATTGGCATTAGGGTTTGTATAAAAATAAAATAAACGCATGTTGAAACTAGAGTTGATAACCAATTTGCCACTCTTGGAAGCATGGACCTACTTTCTCCTACTGCCTTTAAAAACTTTTTATATAAAACATTATTATTTTAAGTTTTGATCCCATAAAAAATAAAATTTTGGTCCTATTAAAAATTTTCCCTCCTAAAAATATATTAAAATTTTGCCCCTGCTTAAAAAATTATCTGAATCTGTCCTTACTTGGAAGCAAGTCACTTTGACCAGAAAATGAGAAGACTAGTGTTTCATTTTATTTGTTAACAAAAATATCTTGAAAAACTGTGTCATAAATCACGACGAACCAAAATTTAAGAAAAATCAATGGTTTTCATGCAATTACCTTAGTGGCCATCTTCTTAATATTTTCCATCTCCATCACACGATCATCATTAGAAAGTGGCAACTTACTTATGCCATAAAATTGTTTGTTATAGCTAAAAACCACGAACTAAAGACACTTTTGAACTAAGAACGACTCGCACTTGTCTATGACCTTGTTCGGTGAAGAGCTGATTAGCTCTTTTTTAACTGGTTGATTCACTTTAGCTTATTGATTTTATAAAAAAACTTATAAGGTTGTTTGGTAAAGAGCTAATTGGGTTAGCTTATTCAACCTAACTAATTAATTTTCAACTAGCTCCTTTATAGGAGCATTTTATCCCATCAGCTGATATTTTTTCGGTCAAAATTTCATTTTGTCCTCGTTACATTTATTTTTGTTTTTCTCCTCACTATCACATCCCTGCCGCTGATTGGTCTCCATCGTCGCTTCCCATCGCTTCATCTATTGCGTCATCCATGGGCGTTTAATCACCCATCGTGATCTTACCAATGGCAACGTCGCTATTTAACTATCACCTACGGTGAAATGAGACACTCCACTTGTGACTTTGAAACCATTGGTTAGTTTAATCACAAAACCCAATAAAATAAATGCAAAACGTAGGCAATAAATCTCAAGAATAGACAAACACAGTAGCAAAAATAAGGAACACACGTGAACAGACAGAAAACAAGGTAGACGCAAAACAATTTGTTTTATGATGCATATTTGGGCATCAAATGCAATCTCAAAAGCATAAAATTAGAGAGTGATGACAGGACGTAAAAACAAGTTTCAGAGGCTAAAATATATACATATTTTGAACAATTCATATGTGAGCATTCTACAATATTATTATTATTATTATTATTATTATTATTACTATTATTATTATTATTGTTGTTGTTGTTGTTATTATTATTATTATTATTATTATTGTTATTATTATTATATATTCTATGATTTTTATTAAAATTATAAACTTAATTTTTGAAGAATTTAGAAAAAATCTAAATTTTTATAAGAATATTTATTAAAATACTAAAATATATAATATTCATATTCTTATATTTTTTAAAGTTATATCTTCATAAGTCATTTTATATATAAACAATTAATATTAAACAACTAATTTTATTAAATATTTTTAATAAATAATTAATTTAATCAGCGGATAGAATGATGTACTACTGACGAAGAGAGTCATTGGAGCCAGCTGACTACTGTTTTGATTAAAAGTTTTTGCGGCTCACAATACTTATTGGTTTCTTCTACAGGTCTAAAGTTGAGAAGACTTTGAAGTCTCAAAGTCTACGCCGAAAATAAAAGTTCTGTTACGATAGTTCCACTTGTGAACATTATAGAAACTTGCCTTTTGGTTTGTGCTGAACACTATCTGATGGGACTTCTGTTCAAGGTCTATAGAAACGTAAAGTTGACTAGAACAAGGCTTTTCTAAGCCTCGGTTTAGTTTCTAATCAGACCTGAGCAGCCGAAAGCTCGATTAAGCTTAACCCGTCTTAATTTTTCTAATTAAATTAAAAGTGTCATTTTTAAAATTTTTATATGTTGAGTCAGTGCTTGATGTCACGTGGTCCAGTTGTTGTCTAATTACCCTGCTTTTCGGGTTGCCACGACCGATTCCAACTGACGGGACCTAGGTAACTCGCTGGTAAGTTCACAGGACCCCTGTGCTGTGATGGAAAACAAGGCAGTAGCAGTACACTTTACGCGTACACACCGATCAATCATTTATCATCGTTATCACGAATGCTGGTCGTGATCATCAACGCAAGTGCGACCCATACTGTTCTACGCCCATGCCTACTATTAGTGGATTACTAAAATAAAAATGGTGGTAATTAAATTTAAACATGGTAAAATAAAAGCGTTTTAATTAAGAAAATATCATTATCCAAAGTATGGCGGTAAACATATGAATAGGAATGTATCCCACCCAGCTGGCTTGTTCTTCCATTTCCCTCTCTTAATTTCTAGAGGATCTATAACTTCTCCGATGGTATGTATAGTAAGCGCTCTTACTTCTCTGCTTTCCGCAGCAACTGTGCTGCTTCTTCTTCAGTGCTCACTGGCTCCGGCGTCTGCCCAGCGATCTAACTCCTCTCGCTGGCTCACACTTAACGGTGAGTCTTGCTTTTGCTTGCTCGATGAAGTAGTGAACAAGAAAAGGAGTAGGGAATCAGTCCCATTTGTCTCTGCTTGCCATGGACTGAACGTTGTTGCTTCTATAATTTCTCAGCCATCATTCACTGTTCCGTATGTAATGCAAAAAAACAGTTCCCACGCAGATTCTCTTGTATAGGTATTTTGATTCTTCCGTGTATGCTGAGAAAACCGATTTCTTGATAGGCAGTGAGGGAAATTATTGCCCTTTTCCATTGTTGTAAAATATGTTTACTAAGTCGTATACTGGTTCATAGCATGGGATTTGTTAGTATATTCATTTTGCATTACGTCTGAATTTTATCTCGTACATTATTGTTTTTATTCAATTGATGTATTTTATTTTATTTTTTCAATTTTCAGTGAAATGTAAAAACATGAACGATTATAATTTTTTTAATTGAAGAAATAAATTAATAAGACTAAAGGCTAAAAAGTATTACAACATCTCTAATTATGTAATTAAAATAAATTAATCTAGACACAGATATCTGAACAAAATTATACATACTTAAAATAATGTATTTTGTTAAGATTATATCGGTAGAAAATCACGTATCTAGCATTTTTATGTTGTTTAGGCCATTCGATTGATCTATTTTACTATTGATGCTAAGGAAAACAATACTTATTATCATGTTGACAAAATATAAAATATAAATAGCAGTATACCTACTCATTCTATCAGGCTTGCACACTTGGCGTTTTTTTCTTTTACTATATAAATAAAAGCAGGGAGGGGGTATGAAAATTAGAATAAATATAAAGATAATGGTTCTTGATAGTTATTAAATGATAGTTGACATATTGATATTGCCTGAAAATATGGGGTTATTTGTTGACATTCTTAAACATGATGTTCTAGCTAAAAATCCTTTGGGTCATAGTATGTGATAAATAGAGTTTACAAGAATTTTCCGTTAAGAACACAAGGTTATGAATTTCCTGGTGATTTGACTAAACTACTTTTCGGATAATTTGATGTGATCCTTAGTATGGACTAGCTATCTAGACATCATGCAGTGATAAATTGTCATCTTAAAAGAACCACTCTTAGAACAATTGATATTGATGAGATCACACTTATTAGCGAAATGTCAAATTTTCTCTTCAATGTTATATCAGCGACTGTAGAAAAATGGGTTATTCGAAAGGGGTGTTTAGCCTACTTAGCTTGGGTTTTTAAAGCTAAAAAGGATTATCCTAAAATTCAAGACATATCAACTGTATTTGACTTCCAAGATGTATTTCCTGAGTAGTTACCTTGGTTACCACCAGAAAGAGAAGTTGAATTTTCTATCGATGTGATACATGTTAAAATACCATTATCCATTGCACCATATTGGATAGCACCCACAAAACTTAAAGAATTGAAAATCCAACTACAAGAACTTCTTGAAAAGGGTTTTATACGCCCTAGTGTGTCTTCTTGGGGTGCACTTGTGTTATTTGTCAAGAAGAAATATGGGTCTCTTAGGCTATATGTAGATTATAGACAATTGAACAAAGTTATAGTGAAGAATAAGTATCTACTACCTAGAACTTTGTAATCAACTTAAAGGTGCAAGTGTATTCTCTAAGATTGATCTAAAACCAGCATATTACCTGTTGAGAGTAAAGGAAGTAGAAGTACCAAAGACAACTTTTAGAACAAGATATGGACATTATGAATTTCTACTGATACCTTTTGGACTCACAAATGCTCCAGTAGCCTTTATGTATCTTATGTATCATATTTTTCATCCTTATTTAGATCAATTTGTGGTAGTTTTCATTGATGATATCTTGGTTTATTCTAGGAACCGAGAAGAGCATAATGAGCATTTGAGAATTTTGAGGGATAAACAACTTTATACCAAGTTCAGTAAATGTGAATTTTAGCTTAACGAAGTTACTTTCCTTGGTCATGTCATATCAGTATATGGGATTAGAATTGATCATAAAAAGATAGAAGCCATTGTAGAATGGAAGTCACATAGGAATGCTACAGAGATTATAAGTTTCTTAGGTTTGGAAGGATATTATAGAAGATTTGTTAAGATATTGTCCATAATCGCAGCACCTTTGACCAAGTTACTTCAAAAAAAATTCAAAATTCGTGTGGAGTGATAAATCTTAGGTAACTGAAACGTCTGTTCTTACACAACCTATACCTTGTAGAGACTTCGTGATCTACAATGATGCTTCATATAACGAGCTCAGATGTGTACTCATGCAAGAGGGAAAGGTAGTTGCTTATGCTTCTAGGCAACTTAAGCCTCACAAAAGGAAATATTTGACCTATTATTTAGAGTTAGTAGCCATAGTCTTTGCTTTGAAGATTTAGAGGCATTACTTATATGAAGGGAAATGTTATATTTACACATATCACAAAAGTCTTAAATATTTGCCTACATAGAAAAAGTTAAACTTAAGGCAAAGAAGATGGATAAAGTTTATTAAAGATTATGATTGCATCATTGACTATCATCCAAACAAAGTAAATGTTGTAGCCGATGCTTTTAACAGGAAATCGTTATCAGCTTTAAGAGCAATGAATGCTAGGTTATCTGTAGCGAATGATGAAGCCATTATAGCTAAGTTAAGGCTTAAACCAAACTTGTTACAACAAGTCAAGGAAGCACAGAAACAAGATGAAAAGCTAGTTATCATTCTTAAACAAATTAAGGAGGGGAAAGATAGTAATATGTAATCAAAGAGGATGGCTACTTGTATCATAAAGATAGAATCTGTGTCCTTAGTGATGATGAGCTAGAAAAGGACATCCTGAAGGAATCCCATAACAGTTCATATGTTGTACACCCAGGAAGTACTAAAATGTATCAAGATTTGAAGACACATTATTGGTGGTTAGGTATGAAGATACATTGCAGATTTTGTTACGAAGTATCTTACATGCCAACAAGTAAAAGCAGAACATCAAGTTCCATCGGGTTTACTTCAACCAATAACAATACCCGAATGGAAATGGGATCAAATCATGATGGATTTTGTATCTAAGTTGCCTCAAACTAGGAAGAAGTATAATGTTGTATTGGTGATTGTAGATAGATTGACCAAGTTAGCTCACTTCTTACCTGCTAGAATTGATACCAACTCTCAAAGTATGTAGAATTATACATCAGTGAGATAGTGTGGCCTAAGTAGAATTATACATCAGTGAGATAGTGTGGTTGTATAGCGTATAGTGTGGTTGTATAACGTACCATCTTCCATCATATCAGATCGGGATCTAAGATTCACCTCAAGATTTTGGAAGAAATTATATGAGGCCTTGTGTACTGAGCTAAATTTTAATACAATTTTTTTCCTCAAACATATGGACAATCAAAAAGAGTGATTCATGTGCTAGAAGATATGCTTAGGAGTTATGTTATCGATTTTAAAGGAAGTTGGGATGAACACCTCCCATTGATTGAATATGCATACAATAATAGCTATCAAGCAAGCATACAAATGGCACCGTATGAGGCTTTTTATGGTAGAAAGTGCATAACACCCTTATGTTGGACAGAACTCAGTGAAAGCAAGATTGTGGGTCCATAATTGATAAAGAAAATCAAGGATAAAGTTAAGATTATAAAGGAAAGGTTGAAAGCTGCTTCTGATTGCCAAAAATCATATGCAGATTTAAAGAGAAAGAACATTGAATATGCTGTTGGTGACAAGGTTTTCTTAAAAGCTTCACCATGGAAGAAAGTGTTTCGATTTGGTAAGAGAGGTAAGTTAAGCCCTAGATTCATTGATCCATTTGAGATCATTGAGCATGTGAGACCAATAGCTTACAAATTAGCATTGCCACAAGATATGTAAAAGATTCATGATGTCTTTCATGTATCTATGTTAAGGAAATATCGATCTAATTCATCACATATTATAAAACTGGAATACATTGGAATACAACCAGATCTAACTTATGAAGAGAAGTCGGTGAAGATTCTAGAAAAATATACAAAATAGCTAAGAAACAAGATGATTCCATTGGTAAAAATACTATGGACGAACCACGACGTCGAGAAGGTTACATGGGAACTAGAAGAAACCATGAGAAAGTCTTAACCACGATTATTTGTCACAGGTAAATTTCGAGGACAAAATTTTAATTTAGAGGGGAAGAATTGTAACGTCCAAAAAATCTCGATTTCATGAATAGTACTTTTTAGGTAGTGAATAGTATATTTCGAGGTGAATAGTGACACCTGGACCCAAACTACATTTTATTCTATTTAGCATTAGATAATATTGTTCAAGGATAACCCGAGGATCAAATTAGAGCTCAAAACGTTTTCATTTTGAGGGTTTGACTAAGAGTTGATCAATGGTCAAAGTTTAACTCGAGAAAGGGTAAAAGTCAAACCCAAAAATATTAATGAAAATAAATAATATTAATTAAGGTCTTTACATGAGGTTGATATTTTTCTTATGGGTATGTTAAAGTTAATTTTGGATATAAAAAAAGAATTGGAAAACTTTTAATAAGGGACCACATGATATTTATATTGAAAATGAAATTATTATAGAATTCATATTGCATTAAGATTATCTTATACATATAGCTATATATATCATAGACTTTGTAATATACATCCGAATATAAGATAAAAAATGTTTTTAATCTATTTTGTCACTAAAGCCAACAATCTCCCACTTGCATTAAGTCAATCATTTAAGTATCTTATACCATATCACCATATAATGATAATGTTGTTACTAGGGTGGTGATTTAATTAAAAAATTCTACTAGATTCTCTATATAAATTTCATCTTAATTATCATCATAATTAAGAGAAACCTTTTTATATCCAATATGAATTATTCTTGGATAAATATATTTTCAACAATTGAAAAATATGAAATATTGTTCTCACTATGAGTAATATGTCTCTGCATACTCTTATTGAAGAGGAAAACTATATTCCCACGAACCTTCTTGTAGACATAATAAATTTACAATCATCTCTAATACAAACTCTTTGAATTCATCATAAAGTTGGATCTTTCAAAGTCTCGTAGCCTTTCAACTATACATTAAATGTATCAATAAAGGAACTAGTTCCACTAGATGTATTTTCATAGGATTTGATCTTTTCAAATTTCATCTTACTTCCACTACTTATCCCAAAAACCATTCTCTTATAGGTGTTCATTGAAGCAAAAAATTTGTTCAATAGGTCTGTAAGAATATATCCTACCTTTTTGGATATCTCATAACTTTTTATGATCCAATTTTGTTCTAAACTTATTGGATAATACATGCTCCAACTAAGCATTACATTCCTAAATCATTAAACGTAGCTATTTCAAAGTCTTAATTTTATATATCTAATATAAAGTCGTGCTAATTGATTTATTTGGAACATTTGAAGGTAAGTTGTTGTACTAAATATAGAAGAAATAAATATTTCATCATAGAATATCACATATTACATATTCCTCCTTA
>JANZLF010000005.1:22430650-22447146 GCA_026546835.1 Erythroxylum foetidum | reverse complement strand
GTTGCTTCTATAAGTTGCAGGAAATCGATGCTTGAACTTGGGCAACAATACACCTGCTTACATGATCCCAGTTGAGCCTGGCAGTCTCTTCGAGCTACTGCCAAGTGATGCTACGCCACCTGCTGAGGCTCCAAAGCCGGCGCTAACGGTATCTGAAGTTGCCGAGTCACCTTTGCCCTCTGGTATAACGAGACCACCTCCCGTTGCAACAACTACTGGGCCAGCTTCAGAATCTAAAACTACTGGACCAGCTCCAAAATCTAAGGGTCCGCCTAGAATTATGGGATGTATGTTCCTCTCGAATCTCGTTCTGCTCATCATGGTTCTATCATTGTTTTGAATCTTTACGACATATGATCCTATTGCCCTTTTAGCAGAATGTCCCATTTTTTTCCAACCTCAGCCATCATTCACTGTTCCGTATGTAATGAAAAAAAAAAAACAGTTCCCACGCAGATTCTCTTGTATAGGTAATTTTGATTCTTCCGTGTATGCTGAGAAAACTGAATTCTTGATAGGCAGTGGGGGAAATTATTGCGTGTTCCATTGCTGTAAAATATGTTTATAAAGTCGCATACTGGTTCATCGCATGGGATTGGTTAGTATATTCATTTTGCATTACGTCTGAATTTTATCTCGTACATTATTGTTTTTATTCAATTGATGCATTTTACTTTTTTTCAATTTTCAGTGAAACGTAAAAACATGAACGATTATAATATTTTTAATTGAAAAAAATAAATTAATAAGGCTAAAGGTTAACAAAATATAAAATATATACATATACCTACCCAATCTATTAGGCCTGTACACTCGGCGTTTTTTTTTTACTATATAAATAAAAGAAGGGAGGGTTATGAAAATTAGAATAAATATAAAGGTACTGGTTCTTGACAGTTCTTAAATGATACTGATACAGTTGCCTCCTTGTGTTTTCTTGTAAAATTCAAATAAATTTTTTTCTATCATTCATTTTCAATAAAGTATCGATCCTTAAAAAGAAGAAGATTTATTATATTCTTTTTCTGTTACCTAATCAATTAATAAAAAATTTGATTTTGGTGATTGAATGTAATTCCAGAACAAAACTATACCTACACAGTAAAAAAACTACTAAAAATAAAATCATATCTAAATAAAAACTCCTTTAATATTAATATCCAAATAATTTAACATGTTCTATAAATCGAAGTTTCTCAGATTGATGAATTGCTTGCTCTTGAGTTAATTAATTGATATTTCTATCCCCAAGAATATACTAAGATATGCGAATTTTCATGAAAGTTTTGACATTTACGTAGAATAATTTTTAGCACCTCATGCGACCTCTTGTTTGTAATCTATTGCCCCTCTTCGTTCTCTCTCATTCAAGTCTTTGAATTTTTGGATTCTTGTTCTCCGGTTTTCTTTTCATTTCTAGGTACGCTTCTCTATTTCATTCTACTATTGTTTTTTGATTAAAAAAAAGTGTATTATATGATATAATGATTATTAGTTGTGTATGATGTGATCTATTATACTTAGCGATTTAATTAATCATCATCATTTTTTATTATTATTAGTTCTAGATTGTAATTAAAACAATACATAGCTGTAAGATTGGCAGGCATAATTCTAGAAATAGTGAGCAAACGTTTGCAACATACCAAGTAAAAGCAGAATTTTACAACTTATCAAGCATATTTGTCGAATTATTTTTTAATAACTTTTTACTTTCTAAACTGGAATCTACTAATATGTACTTTTTAAATTATTATTATTATTATTTCATGTTACATTTTGTTTTCAGATATATCATTTGGTTATATTTTATTTTTGATTTATTTACATATTTATTGTAATTTTATTTACATAATAATTTATCGTGCCAGTTTTACTTATTTAATCTTTAACCTACATTACTCTTTTATTGTTACATTTACATGCGGGTTTATCGGAAATAGTCTCTCTATTATATAAAGGTAAGACTGTGTACCATCAGAGCTCCTCAAATCTTGCTTTATTATAAAATTTTGGACTGAATGTGATTGCGATGATGATGAATTTTTAGCACCTCATGCAACTTTTAATATCTATACCATGATCCACTCACATATAAGTTCTTTCAAATTGTCCACTTGAAAATTATAATCGAATATAACTGCTAACTTTTCATATGTAATCTTAATATTCTAATCTGTTTTACTTTAGTGGGATGATTTTCAATATCCTTCTTTGAGACCAGATATTGAGTGTATCTATATGATTTTTGTCTTCTCTGGCGATCAACTTTAACTTTCAAAATTAAAAGAATGAAAATTTCTCTTTGTTCTAGTATTTCCTCTTATTTAAATATTAATTTTTGATGCAAAATGATCTGAGATATGATTGTGTCCTACGCCATACAACTCACTATTTCTTATATGGGAGAAATTCAAGCTTGAAATGCTCGTATTCTAACTCTTATATTTTGTTGTATCTTTTCGTAAATTGTAGCACCCCATTCTCGCAAGATATGAACCCGACATCTTGAGTAATGTCTGAATACGTACCCCGTAAAGACGACATGCTAGAACAATCAAACACTCGAAACTCAATACAAAATTTTCAAAATTTATCATATGCATATGTGGAAAATAATAATCAAATTGGGCTCACTTTTTTCCTTTTTTTAACATTTTCATTCACAAGTGTTACCAATATTTTTCAAATCATCAAAATTTCATTAATCACTAGGGCCTATTTCAGATACAAGACACTTACGATCATAATTTCATTACAATATAAATGCATTCGCATACACGTTGTACAATAATTTCAGAATACATTCTTTAATACAAAAATTAATGAAAAATTCTATGTAAACGTAAACTGATCCCGACCTTTATCTCTTACTTGAACGTAGTGGCTATTCTCCTATTTGCCTAATGGGGCAACTCTTCTAAGCTTGAAAAATATTACAAATTTTGGGTGAGTTTTACAAACTCAGTGAGTTAATCATCCTCGATGGTTCACTCAAGTCATATACACCTCACATCATATATTCATATAATTCACATCACTTCATTTACCATGTAGCATCACATATCACTTACTTCACATATCACATTCAGTCAGTTGAACAGATCATTTTGATCATTTAAAACATATATATCAATTATAAATACAATGCACATGAGACTCACTTTTATTTATTACTTTATTGTGACCGAGTGCCTTTTTACTAGCTTATATCCCTTATAGATACCGAGCTGTATCAAATAATATCTCATATACCTTAGTAGATACCAGGTACATTCACAACTGAGTCAGAGGCTCTTATCAGATTCTAAGCTTTAAGTTCTTTTCATTGGCGACTCTGATCACAACTGCCTTTATCTTTCACGCATTCATGTAATGAATTGCATCACATTTACATATTTTCAACAGTCATCAGATTTTAGTTTCACATTCAGAACATATCTATCATCGGACTGTGGTTCGACATCCAATATAAAACGTTGAGTACACTTAGATTTTAGTTTCACATTCAGAACACATTTATCATCGGACTTTGGTTCGACATCCAACATAAAACGTTGAGTACACTTATTTCAACCAGATTCATATAAAAGGATTTTCACATGTATCAAAATCCTCGAATATGCAATGTCTAGAATCAAAACAATCGCATTCACATTTCATAATTATTCAATCCATAATACATAAACAAAACAATCAGAAAAGTAAGACTATCTAGGTCATTTCATAGTACGCTTCAGATTAGCATTAGCTTCCATGATCTAGAAACGTCTGGATGCGGACGTTTATCCTGCACATCAACATTATGCAATACACATATTGCACACACACATTAATAACTTAGCACAATTATAAGTTTTCATTTATGCACAATTGTGTATATGGATTATATGCAATGCATGCTCAATGACAATCTCGGGTATATTATCAAATTTCACAACTTAAGCACATGCTCATTTTTAGCATTATTTATTCTCATAATAGCAAATTCTTATTCACTTTTACTTGATACCTATTACTCATCTCCTTTGAATCATAACTACAATCATAGGAAAATCTTTCATTTCCATTATATTTATGACTTTGGTACTTTGAGATCAATAATTCATTCACTAATGTTATTCTAACATTATATGATCGTACAAGATCCAAACTCTCACTTCTTCTTATAATATCTCCAAAATTTCAGACCTTCAGGTCAATTTTTCATGAACATTTTGACAAAGAAAATGGAGTAATTTTGTAACACTTCCTTCTAGAAAGTTATTCTCCTATTTCTTAAGTTTCTAATGGTACCAAGATCATACAATTTGATTACGTATTCTGAAAATTACAGTCCAAATATTTCAGACTGTTCTTAAACTAAAATAGTACTATGTACTCAACTTCAATTCATATTATGGAATTTTAGAGATATAATTAAAATTATATTTCTTCATAAAATTTGTATCCTTATGTCTCTAGTTTACTTTAAATTAAGAATTATTCCATTTGGATAACTAAAAAGCAAGTTATGACTAAAATACCGAATAATGTTTAGTGAAAATACTCTACTCAAGAAATTCCAGAACTCCTCATCAATTTCGTCCCAAATTCATCAAACTCCTCTGCATGATTTCAGATGGCTATAATATTTGGTAGAGATGAAGAAGAATATGTTATGAGTCTGTTGGTTCAAAAATCAAGTCATTTGGTAGTCGGAAGAGGAAGTTATGGCCAAAAGAATAAGGGGTGTTCAAAACTGTCCACTTTCATTGCACCTTCACTGTGCACAATCATGCAATTCCAATTGATCCTCCATTGTCAAGATCAAATAACCCCTTTATGACCTATTAGAGTCACGATCGTGCACTATCTTTATTTCTAACTTCTTCCAGCTCTTCCCAAATTAAACTTTTGGGTTACTTTTACATGGTCATTTTGACAAGTAAAATGAAGGATTTAGGCGAAATATTCTTCTTAACAATTGTTCCTTTATGTATTAAGTTTATAATGAAACTAATTTCATGCAATTTAGTTCAGAATTATGTAAGTTATACTAAAACAACTACAGACTGTTCCCAAACCATGACAGAAACCCAAAACTTGACTTCAAGCCAGAATTTGAAACTCTTAGAGACAGAATTCGCAATTGATTCCTTCATAAAAAATATAACCATATTTCTCTATTTAATATAAACTAAAATTCAACCCATTTGGATATCTACAAATGAAGATATGGCTAAAATATAGATGTATGTTCAGTGAAAACACTTCATCTACACATTTTCCAGCACCCTTCATCATCATTTTCATCTTAGTACATCTCTTTTGTTTAGTCTATCTCCTCTAGCTTATTTCCTCAATATTTCATCTTCATTCCTACTCCTATTTCAGTTCAATTCCAATCACAAACAAATCATAATCTATGTTTGACCATAATACCAAAAATAGAACCTGTCATACATGCATATTCACCATATTTTCTGCTCTCTTCTCATTCATATTTTCATTGATCTTTCAAACTCAAAGATCACTTCAACACTATCTTATGACATATTGAGCATCAAATACGTAAAATAACAAATCAATATTTTTATCTTATATTCACAGTATTTATGCAAAATGCCCACTATTTTCATGATCATGTAATGTCAAATAAATTACCAAATTTATTTCATATTCATACTACCTATAAGGATTAGCACAATACTTACTTATTAAAACTCCAAATTCTTCAAAACACCATGAAGCCCTAATTTCTCATGCAACCCATGTACATCATCTTGAAGGTGGATTGGGTTATGTTTTTTTGTGGCAAAAGAAAGAGACAACAAAATGAGAGTAGTAAAAGATAGTTGAAAGCAAGGTGTAACTTTGGTGAATGTTTGGTGAGAAATCCGTGAAGAAGAAGAAGTTTTAGGATATAAACCTTACAACTTGGAGGCTACAATAGAGTGGATACAAAATCATAAATTAAACTCTAATTCCTATGATATTTAGATGATAAAATTAGGAATTAATTTCCTAGTGTATGAACGGTGGAAGGAAAGAAACTATAGGCGATTTAAGGATCAAAAATTAGAGGCCTGGTATCTATTCAACAAGATCTTGCAAAGTATTAGGGAAATAATGATAGTGAAAAATCTACACTCTATATGTAGTAATGATATCAGAAGAAGATGGAATCTCGACTAACAATTACTACCAACTAAAGATACACACCAGAAGTATACCAAATTCATGTAGACTAAGAAATATCAGCAATTAAAAAAAGGGAGCAACTCAAATAAACCTAGAAGATCAGTAGTCTAACCTTAACTAGAACCATTGAGACCCACATAATATTTGTTGTTTTGATAATAGTGACCTGGATACCAAAACTAAAATAGTCCTAAGAGTCTAGTAAACTAAAAGATTGAAAGAGTTAGATAATTCTATATCTACATAATAAGTCACATCAAGAAGTAACTAGAGCTTTCCAAGCTAAGTTTGCTTCCACTTCCTCTAGAGCATTATCTAAAAATTACCTAAACCATTGAGGTTGAGAGTTACTGGAGATTAACAACAAACCGACCAAAATTAATACTACTTAAAGGGAGGAATAAGAATGCTAGACAACCATTGATTATTGAGATCATCTCTGTTTATTGAAATTACCTTTGTCTGCTAAAATTGTGTCTAATGGGTTAAATTACTTCTACCTTGTTCTCAGTTTTTTTTTTCAAAATTGCTCCAGATTCACCCTTGGAACCAATTAGACTAACTTCAGATACACTTAAAATATAGAAGGGATAGTTGACACGTAACAATTTTATGCCATATGTCTTCATATGGAATGGACCAAGGTTAAATTATTTTTGCACCTAGAATGTAAAAAATCATTTTCATTCAATATATCATTTTAATTTTTTAAAAAACTAAAGAAGGATGGTTTAAAACTTCAAACTATCATGACACTATTTTCCCTTTTTGTTCAAATTCTTCTTTACAACTAGTTAGTTATCTTCTTCCTTCCCTTTTTTTTTTAATTTTTATACCTTTTTTTTTATTTTTTTCTAATGACCTACAAAATGGATGTCAAATTGTCAATTCATAAGCAACTCTTTCATTTTTTGTTTAGACAACATAACTATGGTTTTAAATGAGATATAAACCATATACATTTAGGTTTTAGGTCTAACAATTTTATGTAATCTTTTAAACTTTGGAAGAGATCACTCTAAAAGGAAGAATAAGTGGGTGTTTTTTGTCTGAAAATGCTTATATGATAAAAGTCCCTATTGCAATTATATCAGCGTTCTTAATAACTTTCACTTTTTCGTATTCCATTGGAGAGTAAGTGGAAGGGACCACTCCAAAAGGAAGAGTAAGTGGGTGTTTTTGGTTTGAAAATGGTAATGGGATAAAAGTCCCTATTGCAATCCTATGAAAGTTCTCAACAACTTTCACTCTTTCATATTCCATTGGAAGAATAAATGGAAGAGAACACTCTAAAAGGAAGAATAACTTGGTTTTTTTGTCTGAAAATGCTAATGAACTAAAAGTCCCTATTGCATTCATATCAAAATTCTAAACAACTTGCACTCTTTCATATTCCATTGCATCAAAGGCTTTGATAAGAATCTTTGATTTAGTTTACAAGTCATCTTTATTTGCTCTTAAAAAGTTAGGATTGTAAAAGGGCATGCATTTTAAGGGATGAAAAATGATAGAAGATGACAATTAATTAGGGATGGATCATTCTAATTATTAAATAAAAACCATAACTATTGAAAAAGTAATATATACCCAGCACTGTTACATTCTAACTCTAAAGTAGAGTTGAAAGAGAATTAGAGAAAATTTAGAGGAAGATGGAAGTTTCAATAGAGAACTGTCTAGTTCCCTAAAAGGCTTTTATTGACAAAGTGGGGGGCTCCATCATTATCAATTATGATGATATGTTGGAAACAAACTTTAAATTATTTTAAAAAATTCACATATGAACTCTTACAAAAATTTAAAATTTTGTTAGTTTGAATTTTAAATTACATGATGTTCACAATATTAAGATTCTTTTTTAATACTATTAAGCTTTAGGATTCAAGTTAATTTATGGTGCAAACATTAAATTTTGGTATAAAATTTCCCTTTTACCTATTTTTAATAGAGTTATCCATTTAAATAAATTAAAAATTTAAAAGGCTACTATCAGTTCAATAATTTAAGTAGCTGCAAATATCAAAGTTAAATAATAACTATTTAATAATAAACATTTAAATTTTTGTAAAAATATATAATTTAAATTATCTTTAAATTAGAATTCATTTTCAAATTCTAAAATTAGAATAAACATACTTAATGAGAATAAGGGACTGAAATTTCTAAAAGCCCTCCAAGCCCATATTTCATTTTAATATTGGAATTAGATTTTCTTGCTTAGAAAATCTCTAATTATATAAATTAAAATATTTTAATATATAGTACAAGGTGTCAAATAATTCAAAATTTATCCTAAACCATGAAATTTTGCAATAAATTAATATGACAACATCTCTCCCAAAGATAAATATATTGTCTTAAGATTATGCTTATTAGAGTTATAAAAACAATAAAAGTGTGACACAATTATATTAACTTATTTTAAATTTATAATTTACAATTAATTACCAAAATTTTATTAAATTAAAAGATGCAAACTAAATGTTTTAACCTCATTATGTCTTCATAAGGATAAGAGCACCTCTCCATTTTAAGATATATAATATTAGGAATTAATTATAAAATATTATTAAGAATTACACAAAAATATTAAAGTAATGGATAAGATAAACATATGAACATAAAATATTTTAGATAAATATGAAAAAATGGAAATTTAATATGTAAAATAAAACACAAATTTAATAATATCATATAAGCATGTATCTGAGTACAAAAGTATTAAAGAATATATTCACGTATACCAATTAATATATAATATCAATCAAAATTATGAATCCAGTATTGGTACCAGTATCAGAGTTGGTTATGGTACAAATGATATGTCAATACTTTCCCATCTAAGATTATCTTTCAAGTCACTCTCATTTATCAAACTAGATTCCTAAAAGGTTTAATCTACCAAAAGATTGATATAGTCAGGGAAAATTAGATTTACAAAACTAATTATTCTATAAAGATTCCTAGTAAACAATAAAACTAAATTATTAAGAAGTTATATCCAAATTAATAATAATAATAACATACCTTTCTCAAAGCTTTAAATTGTATCGAACAAAGACTAAGTCATTCAATCTTTTATGCTCCAATTTATTACTTTTTCTTATGATGGATGAATTTAAATGTGCTCCAATTCTTTTCACACCCTGTTGTACTCATTCATTGACTTAAAATTTGAATCGTAAATCTTTGCAACTCTGAAACACCACTTTTGTATTTCTCCAACCAAGTAACTGTAAGACAACAAAATTAACATTATTAAAAAAATAAAGTGATGATTAATTTTCAACAAGTAATAAATATGAAAAATAATATATACTCGACTTAAGTTTGTCTCTTTGGTGAATAGCAATTGACATCCCAAAATCACTAAAAGCATCCTTATAAACCTCCATTTGTAAGCTTAAAAGATCTTGCATCATTTTATAAGAAATAATTTTTGTAATAGTTAATAGCATTCCTATATTAACTTCAACTTTCTTTGTAAAACTTGGTATGAAATAGACATTAGGGGTAAAAGATGCCTTAGTTGTAAACAACGGAGGTTAAAGTTGTCTTTCCTATGTCTCATTAATGATTGTAGGATAAGGTGTGTACAAAGAAGGCTTATTTTTCACATTGGCCATGATTTCTTCCTTCACCCTCTCCATGAGATCATAAAAATAACTTATTGTTTCCTTCTCATCATTATCATCAGGACGAAATACCCTCACCAAAGGCTCACAAACTCGAATAACAAGTTGACATTGAGATCAAAATTCATTATCTTCAAATATACTTCTAGAAACTTCCAATCTAACATTAGACCTAGCATGCTGAGATGTAACTCACTTATTACTTGTAAACATTTGCCTCAACTCCTTCTTCATCAGAATAAAACACCGAAGTGATAAGAAATTAGTTGCAAATCTTGTAATAGTAGGTTGACAAAAATTCTTACCATTGGTGAAATGTTTTCTCATGCACGAATGTAGATGAACTTGTTCACATTTTTTGCTTTCTAAATAGTCTTATTAATAATAGGAAAATAACTAGCATCCCTTATATTTTTCAACTCAGGTCAATGCAATGTACAACAAAAGGAGTCTAATAGAAAGAATTATACTTACTTTACAATCATCTTACTGCTGCTTTATAAGCACAGTAATGAACTGAAAAACATTTTGTAGCCTAACTTCATTCACAACTTCATCAAATATTTAAAATAGAGTATCAACATTCCTAATAAGGTTAGATGCATTAATAAGCTTAAAAAATATTGTCCCTTTTGTAGCATAAACTAAAAAGTAATAATATGCTCATGTCTTTTACTTGTCTAACCATCATACATGACTGAACACCTGAAAGTAACCCAAGTAATTATTCTTTCATCCAAATAACTTTTTAGTTTATAAATAGAGCTACTTAAAATTGACTTCTGTAGTCACTAATTGAAAGAATTTTATATCCTGGATCATAGGAGGCAATAACCTCCATCATAGCCTAGTAATAATAAGATTATATAGCATTGAATGTTATACATGAATCATATAATCATCTAGTCATTGCTATGTCCATATTATGAGTTAGCTTCTCTAGATTGTAATAGGTTGAGCTTCAGGAGTTGTTCTTGGTGAAAAAAAAAATATACATGTCTTGTTCTTTTGCTAACATCAGGTGCAACATTTCACTCTTGTTGGGAAGCAATACTACTATCTTCAACATCCTTACTGTCATTTTGACCAACAATAAAAGAACTTCAACTACCAATTTCATAATTCAATCTTTTCCTTCTATCTTTCTCATGTTAATACTCTTCAAGTAAAGTCTTCATTTGACATTGCACATCATGAGTCACTTTTTTACAAGGCTCCACATCACCTTTTACTCAAACTAAATGCATCTTTAATATAGTGATTCCTCCACCTTTTAATTATTTGTTATAATATAAAGAAATAGTTTGGTTCTTCATTCCAGGAACCAATTTAGCATAAGCCCAAGCTAGATCATCTAATCTTCCTATACCTGAAGCGACCTTCCATTTATCTATAAAATAAGTAAAGACATATGTCCAAATTAAATTAATAACTTCATATCAAAATAAAGAAAACTTAATTTTATTATTAACTACTATCACAAAATATGTATTATTAAACTCAAAACTAACACAAAAGCATAAACATCTTATATTACTCATTTTGTATGATTACATCATTCAACCATAAACTAAAGACATACACTAACAACTATAACGTATTCAATTTCAAATTTAAGTCATAACTACGAATTTACAACCTCGTTTATATAATCACATAAATTCAACGCTAAACTAATCTATTTTGTTTACGTATACAATTTAATTTGTAATGCTAATTAACATTTTTGTTTTATTTAGCTAATTTTAATCAACATTGTTATTGATATCCTAATTCCCAACTTTAATTTAACAACCTTTCATTTAACTATTTTAATCAACATCCTTAGTTTTTTTTACTCAAATTAACTCTACATTCAAAAGTCAACATACACAATTCAATTTCAACCAATATAATTCACCAAGAACCAATAATTCAACAAACACAATTGCTAGACAATACAAAGTCACAAGATGCAAATACACAATTCATCATAAATTCACTATTTAATATTCATTTATCTATACTTAATATTTTTAGAATACAAATATACAATTCAATATTTAAATAAACAATCAACAAAATTTAATATTTCAATATCCATCTTCCATAATTCCATAATCCATAATCCACAATTCCACAAAATTTGTTACAATTTTTACGACCTTCACTGAGTTGAATCCTAGGACTGGTACAGGTCGGGTAAGCAGCCAATGGGTTTATCTGAGTGTGTGTGGAGTCTGTGGACTATGGTGTTGTGGACCAATGTTATAGGTCAACATGTGGATAGGTTTATCTGTTAGGGTTAAATTTTCAATTAAGTCCCCCAATTTTTTAAAAATTTACAATTTAGTTCATTATTGAGTGGTTAGGGTGTTGTGTCTAATTTTATTGATTTTACTGGCTTTTATATTTTAATTTTGGTTAAAAATTCATATCCTTTAATCCAAATTTCAATGAAATCAGGTTTTATAAAGTTGTTAGTGAATATTGTAGGAAAAGAAGAAATTGGATCAAAAGTCACATAAGTTACAGGAGCTATCACCCGGGTGACATAAGTGTCATGCACGTCACAAGAAGTGATTGGAGGTGTAACCTAGGTGATTGGAGAGGTCACCCCTGTGCAACTTGTGCAAGTCTTGAAAAAAATTTCAAGACCTATAAATTACATTGAAAAAAATCACACAAGTCACGTAGAATCAAAGCTAACAAAAAAGATCGGATTAAACCTTAGACTCTCTATATAAATAGAGACAGTTTATAGAAGAAAAAAAGATGCTTGGTCGGTGTGAGCAAAAATAGAAGAACAGAAGATAGCAGATGCATTGGCAAAAGTAACCATTTCTGGGTAGAACAGAGTATAGCAAAGGCAGAAAGCGGGAGTTGAAGCCAAAGAGCGTGAGCAAGGCCAATGGGGTAAAAACAAAGAGCGATTACGATGGGCAGGAGATTCACCGCCAACTATTCTTTGTTCAAGAGTTCTTCATTCCATTTTTTGAATTTATTTCTTTTGTTTATCATTTTTATTTCTCTATTTACAGTTAAACATGGGATTGAATTTAATGAATATGATGAACAACTTTTATTCCATTATAGGCTGATTGTTTATTCTTAAGAATTAATGGATCTGGTTTAATTGATTATGCATGATTGAATTATTATTTAGTTATATTCTCATTTTAAATAATTTTTGAAATTATTACATGTAAGAGTTTAGTCAGCTTTTGCATTATTTTGTTATTAAACGAAGAATCGAGACAAGAAGTTTAATATTAGAATAAGAAATTGTAGACTCTTAAGTTATGAATTAGAAATATATTAACTTAAGTAGGTAATTATCAGTTAGGTTTAAATAATTGATTTGGATATAGACTTGTTAAATATGAAAGTTAGATGTAGTTTATTATTTGATTCGATTTTAAAACCTAATTGCTAATTTTAGTAAGACAATTATTTAATCAATTTGCCTTAGTCATACATAAGAGATTAAATTAGAGAAATTAATTTCTCAAGAGCTCAATATATCGATTGATCAAATCGTTCTTGGCCTCTAATTAATTTAGTTGACTTGTTATTTCATTTTAATTTCTTTTCTTTTCTTTTCTTTAAATTCTTTTCTCAATAAATTGGGTTAGAGTATTTAGAATTGCATTTGTTTTTATTCAAAGTTAATTTGAGTGAACTAATTTCATCTCCTTGAGAAACGATCTGGGGTATTCAACTACAATTATCGCGTATACTTGTGAGTGGGATAACCTAGGTTTTTAGAACTTATTTTGACACAATAAGTTTTTGGCATCGTTGGCAGGAAGGTGTTTAGTGTTTAATCATAAATTAATTTTGATCGTTTTGTCTTTTCATGCATACACTTTTTTTGCATTATTTCATTGATTTGTTTTATCAATTTTTGTTATTAATCATTTTTGTCCATATTTTGGTTATGCTAGGAAAGGGGTTTCTAGAAAGTGAACTCATTCCCTTTGTTGATAACATGCATCGAATAAGAGGACCTCAAGGAGACTTTGAAGACAATCTAAAGGAACCCAAGCCCAAAGTTCAAGTTAATAACCAAAAGATGGGTAAAAGGCAGTTAGTGATGGAGGAGTACACTAGACTAGTGATTGGTAGGACCATTTCGTGCATACTTTTAGGAGAGGTAGCTAGAAAGTATGAATTGAAGAGCATTCACTACAATACACTACCATCATTTTATGGAGTTCCTAATGAAGATCTTTTAAACTTTATTAGGGAATTTTATACCACTCTCCAACCATTTCCTTTAGATGGCTTAAACGAAGATCAACTTAGAATGAGATGCTTCCCATACACATTGAAAGATCGAGCCAAGACATGGTTAATGATACTTCCATCTGATTCATTAACTATATAGGAGGCGATGTACAAAAAATTCAAGGGAAAATTCTATTCTGATCAAAATACCTATGAGTTGCAGAAGAAAATAGTTACCTTTACTCAAATGGAGGGAGAGTCATTCCATGAAGTGTGAGAACGCTTCAAAATCTTGCTAATATAATGTCCACACTATCATTTTTCAATTCACTTGCAAAACCAATTCTTTTACAGTGGATTGACACAGAAATATCAGTACACTATGGACAATACAATAGAAGGAGCTGAGAGAGAGAAGACTATTAAAGAGACATACCAAATCTTTAAAATGTTAGGGGCCAATTCTCAACTAAAATGCATGAGGGGGAGAAGGGCTAGAGTTTATGAAGCGAACTCGAACTAAGAAATGGCTATATAATTAGCTACGTTAACAAAGCATATAAAAATTTTAACTATGAGACCACCCCAAAAATGTTCCAAATTAAGAGGCATGTGGTATATGTGGAACTTATGATTATAGAGATAATGTTTGTTCATATTCTTTTGAATTTTTTACAGGTGAGGAAGAACAAGTGAGCTCACTTAATGGTTTTCAACCGAGGGTGCAAAAAATGATCTATATTCAAAACCTATAACCTTGGTTATAGAAACCATCCTAATTTTTCTTGGAAGACTAACAATCCACCAGAACAGCCCTGACCACCATATCAAAATTTTTAGAAGCAAAACCAATTCCAAGGGCAATCCTCAAATTAGAACCTACTAAGAAAGCCTTCTTTGGAAGAAAGTATAGATGCGTTTATTCAGGCAACAACTCAAAATGAAGAAACAAACAATAAGATATTCGACTCCTTAGAAGTTTCTATAAAGAGTATTGAGACTCAAGTAGGGCAACTCACTACTCAAATGCATAATAATTAAAAAGGAAAGTTTCCTACCTACCTCGAACAAGCCAAAGCAGTTACTATTCTAAGAAGTGGTAAGGTAATTGATAATTAAGTTGAGATTCCTTCTAATTTGTCTGATGCAAGTAATCAAGAGGAGGGGAGCCTCATCAAAGAAAAAAATTAACAGAATGAGGTAAGCAATAGGCAAGACTCTTCAAATCATATTAAAAAAGGTGAAAACTAGAGCATGCAACTCAAGGCAATGAAGGACTAAGGTGACTTCCTTATAGACCACCAATTCCATATCCAAGCCACCTCAAGGACTCAAAACAAGATGAGCAGTTTTTTTTTTATTTGTATAACATGCTTTCTAAATTTAATATTAATCTACCTTTCTTGGATATGATCAGGAACATTCCAGCTCATGTAAAGTTCTTCATGGGCCTAATCACTAAAAAATGAAAATTTGAGTTAAACAAGAAGGTGATAGTTTTAGAAGTAGTAAGTCCAGTTCTTCAGTAACAGTCACCCCCCAAATTGAAAGATCCAGGGAGTTTTATTATGAAAGTATCAACGGGTAATGATGATGACGTTAATGGTATGCTTGACCTTAGAACAAGTATAAACCTTATGCCTCACTCTATTTATGTGAAATTAGATCTAGGACAGTTAAGATGTACAAATATGTGTTTACAATTAACTGATAGGTCGATCCATTATCCAAGGGAATAATGGAAGATGTGATAGTAAAGGTTGAGAGGGATTGATTGTCCTCATAGATTTTGTTGTCTTAGACATGGGGGAAGTAAAAGAGCAAAATAAGGAGCACGCCATACTCTTAAGGGGGCCTTTTAGGGACACCACCAACTGTTGACTGAAGTGAAGAACAAAAAACTGACCATGATTGTTCTAGGAAAATAGTAGTATTTTCAATTTTTAATGTTAAATCTATTCCTACTGTTGTTGTTTATGAAAAATGTTCTCTTATTGATCAAATTAATGCTACAGATCTTGCTTTGTAGGAAGAAGAAGAAAAGGAGTTAGACTTAGATAAAGAAATTGATGAGTATTTCCAATTGCTAGACAATGCAACCAAGGGAGAGTTTTGGCAAATTCTTAAACGTTACAAGAGTTAAGACATTTAGTGACAATTTTTTATGACTAACTATTGTTTTGTCACAATACGAGGCTTTTTGTGACAAGACAATTGATTGACACTATTGTTTGTATTAACTATGATGATTTGTTTTTTTTGTCACTAATACAATAGTAATTGTGACAATTTAGTATCTTTCACAATTAAGTTGTCATTATTAATATATTTATAGTGACAACTTTTCTTTTATCACTAAGTTTTGTCGTTAAAAGCCTATGTAATTTGACGTCAAAATAATTTTGGCGGGAATAAATTGTAATTGTGACAAAACATATGTTAGTAACTAATATTTTCTATTTGTTGTGA
>JANZLF010000005.1:22385873-22396858 GCA_026546835.1 Erythroxylum foetidum | reverse complement strand
ATGTATTTGAATCCAAATCACCTGAAATAATTTCTTAACCAATTCTATACATTTTATTATTATCAAAACATAAGTGGAATTTAATTTGTCAACCACCATTGGTCCAACATTAGTTGTTAGATGTGCATGCATATCAGTTGCAATAGTATCTCCAAAAATATGATGCACATCTGAAAATTCCTTACATCATTTTTTCTTGAACCTATGGGCCATTTTATACACCTATAGTGATGAAAAAGAAATATGATAATAAATATTATATAATATGATATATTAATAAAACAAAGACTTATATTACCTTAAATAGATTTTCTCAATATTCATTTGTAGCATTAAATTCACCAGTAAAAGAGTTGTAACCGATTCCTGTTTCTTTGAGTAAGTTATTGAAATTCTTTAATCCAACCCTTAATCCATTATACTTATTCTTTAATTGAATATCAGTATATTTCTTATTGAATTTTGTTTGAAGCTCTGCCTTAATATTCTTTCAACCAGATTTGGAAAAGGTAGTATTTGATTTCCCTTCTACACTTCTTAAACCATTAATGAGATTCATTGCATCTCTATAGTATCATTCCATACTCCATCTTTTTCATTTATTTTCACACAATCATTGGAATCGTTCATATTGTTTAAGTCTTTCATCACTAAATGTAATCATATATAAGTGACATCAATCACAATAATTTCTACAAAGTATTAATTGCTAAACATAGTTCAAAATAAACATGATACAACCACAATAATTTTTACAAAATATTAAATGTTAAACACAGTTCAAAATAAACATAAGACAATCATGATAGGATTTCAATTCTATTGAATTCACACAAGAAATTGATCAATTAAGGATGCCATCCGAAAATAAATTTGATGAAAATAAGATATTTGGTGCCATAAAGGGCCATTTAATGACAAAAGATTCCTTATGAGGTATGTTGCCACTTTAACTTGAAGACCTCAACCACAACACATATGTTCATCAATTAGCGTTGATAGTGCTAATATATTAAAATTCAGTACTCATTCTAATGGATTTTTGATAAAAATTCCTAAACTGTCACTAATCTTGAAAGTCATGACTGCAATTATTTTGTTTTTGATGTTGATTAATGTGTGCTCTGTTTTCTAACTATTTACATAATGTATTAAGTGGCATCATTTTCTTTATTGTTCGATAAGAATTTTGACAAAACCAAGCATGGAATTCAAATATATTGTTGCAAGAGATTGTTGCTTCTTCCACAAATAAACAAGTAGTATCCTTTTTAAAATCTGGTTTCTGGAATTTATACAAATTACTTAGACCATCACATCCACTTGGCATCCCGAAAAAATCACCCAAGACTTATGTTCCTTCCTTAGTGAATTCTTATAGTTCATCAATCCGAAACAATTCAAATGCATCCTCCCCTTCTATAAATGATACTACAACACCTTCCACATCACCCTCAGGGTCACGAACTATCTTTAAAACCTGAGCTAAAAAGTCTTTTGAAAAAACTCATCAAATTGTCATCTTTGTTGGATCCATAGTGGGTGCCTTATTTCTTGAAATGTGACAAAAAAATCTGATCTCAGAGGTGTTGAAGACTGTTGTAAAGACAGGTAGTATGCAATGGACGTCTTTGAAGACTGGTGTTCCAGGAGTTTTGAGAAGAGATAAGGTTGAGACATTGGTGAAAAGGCCAATAAGTGGGGGTGAAGAGGTGGCAGAGATGAGGTGAAGAGGTCAAGAGCTTGTAGAAAAGGACAAAAAGCCACTGAAGAAGGTAGTAGTTCATATAAAGATATTTAAAAGACAAGAATAAAGGGGAAAGAAACATCTTGTATAAGAATAGAAAAGAAATGACTTCTACAATGGAAGAGCATATAAGCAAGAAGCTAGCTGCTTCATAACGGAAGATCAATCCAAAAAAGATGGAATTGATGAAGAGAAGATGAACTCACATTCTGTGGGGACCCACATCCTCAATGTAGGGTTGTTTTGTAAACACTATGTCTCAGGATTTTTGCTGCATTTATGAGCTTTGTAACTAATGTCGGGTGATATAAAAACACCTCCTTCAAGAGAAAAATCACTTTATAGACCAAAGTTCCTGAATTGTGAGAGAAAAATGAAGAAGGAAAATGACTCAAGTAGTTAACGTTATGGCGTGAGGACTTTGGAGAAGTTAATCACTAATAAAGCACCCTGAAAAAATGAGACATGACATATAACAGAATCCACCGCAGGTATCTAGACAGAAATCACAAGCGATGCTCAGATGATGGTGCTAGACAATCGTAACAAAAGCCTTCGAAATTGTAAACTATCGTAAAACCTCTTGCGTTGTTTAATGTTCGTCAAAGAGAGGAGATTCTGTAACAATCGACGTGTAGCGATGGCATGCAACCGGTACAGCACCTGAATGCGCGCTTCTCTATTTTCTCATTGTTATAAACAGTAGCATTTTTTTTTATTAAAGGGAGAAAGTACAAACAGCGAGCTAGACTAATCTGGGGATACTAATCCCAGCTATGTCCTCTAGGAGGATCGATTGACACTCGTTGGGTGCGGATACAAAAGTGGTAACCCCTATTTCAAAATTTACAACAAAATTTGTGAGCCAGTCAGCACTCCTATTACCCTCTCTGTAAAAGTGGTGGGGTAAGACTACCCAATTACGATTGAGTAGCTCATTAATGTCCAAGACCGGCAGATTAAGAGATGTGACATGGTTAGTGGAATCAGAGAGAAGACTAGATACCACTTATGAATCTATTTCTAATTCCACCTTCCAAAATCCTAAGTCCCAGATCAGATTTAGTCTTGAATAGACGCCCCAGAGTTCTACTACTATTGAGGAACACCGGTCAATATTCTGGACAAAACACCCTAGCCAATCACCATCTCTGTTTTGAAGAAGGCTCCTTGTGGTGGCTAGCCCTGAAGAATGTTCCCGCGCCCCATCAATGTTTATTTTCACCCATACAGGAGCAGGTCTATGCCAGCCAATTAAGTGCTCCTATTGAGGTCAGGGACCTTGAGTGGTCGTGCTTTGCCATTCTGAGGCTTGGTGGATTTGACGAACATATTCCAAAACAGTGTTAGCAAGAGTGACCGTCCAGGAGAATTGGGCCTCAAAAAGGGACTGGTTTCTCCAGGACCATAGAAACCAGCAAGCTGTGTCGAATATGAGGGACCAATCATGTGGCCACCGATCTGACGGTGCATGTGAAGGTTGATCTGGAGCCAATCATACAGAGAAAGGTCAAAAAAGTTAGGCAAGAGTACTTTGATAGGAAAGGAGTACCATGGCCTTTTTGCCCTGGGGCAGTCTAGCATAACGTGGATGGAGGACTCTTCCTCCTAACATTGAGTACACTCGGCAGTTGAAGTCAGATGTCGGCCAAACCGTTGCTAATTGGTTAACAATCGATCATGAGCTAGTAGCTAGAGGAAGGAGCGGATGCGTTAAGGGCCGACCTAGTGCCAAAAAATCATCCCGTGGGTAGGAGTCTCCTAGGGGGCCTGTTCCATAATCATGGTGTACGCGGTGGCTGTAGTGAAATGTCCAGATTTCGACCTCCCCCAAGTCAGCTTATCTGGCCCTAAGTGAGGCTTGAGCGACAAAATACCTGCAACGGACATGCAAACAAAATGAGGAAGTAATAATTGAAATTTATCCTAATGCTAATTACCTGAAGTGTCGGTGTAGTGCTGTACTCGCAGGTCTAAGTCAGAGTGCGGGATAGGAGCGAGCGCGTGAGAACTGAGCGGTCCCAAGTCTGTCACCCATGGGTCTAGCTAGAATCATGCCATTGAGTCGTTACCAACTACCCATTTTATGTCATAAAGGACGTGGTGCCAATGCTCTTCCAGATCAAAAAGCTGCCTGCGACTTGTATGGAGGCGGGTAGGTTGTTAACATCAAAATTATATTTGGCAGAAATAGTTTAAACCCATAACTTGTTCGGTTGTGAGATCAGAGTCCATCCAAGTTTGGTTAACAAAGCATCATTAGTTTCCCTAATTTGGATAATACCCAGGCCCCTAAGTTCTTTTGGTTGGCAGACTTTGTTCCAGGCAACGAGATTAACTTTTCTCGTGCCCAGAGAAGAGAGTTATAAAAAGTTGCGCATAATTTTTTTCAAGTCATCACAGAGTCATCTGGGTAGGCGTACTGTCTGCATCGTATAGAGGGGAAGAGCTGAGATGATTGCTTGAGTCAGAGTGGTGCGCCCAACAACTGATAAAAGATTAGCTGTCCAACCCGAGAGATATTGTTGAACCTTATCTAGTATGAACTAGTACGTACTCTTGTGGACTCTTGCATGGAGCAAAGGCATGCCAAGGTAGCAGCCTAAGTCGGTAGTTTGCTTAAATCCCAATTCTTTGCTCAACTGACGGGCATTGGAATGGAGGACATTCTTATAGTAGAAGCAACGAGATTTCTCTTGAATGATTTTTTAGCCAGACGCATTGCAGAACAAGGCCAAGACATCTCAAATGACTCAGGCTTGATCGAGAGCTGCTTCGGAGAAAAGGATAAGGTCGTCTATAAAAAATAAATGAGTTAAAAAGGGACCCCTGCGACTTAATTTAATAAGTTTCCATTTTCCTTGTAAAACCGAGTGGTGGATCAAGTGACCGAGGTGTTCCATGCACAAGACGAAAAGATACAGCGATAATGGATCTCCTTGTCGGAGACCTTTGGAGGGAGTAAATTCCTCACTCAGTTCACCTCCCCAGTTAACTTGCATGGTAGCTGTAGTAACGCACTTCATAATGAGAGAGATTAGAGAGCTAGGAAGGCCGGCTTCTATGAGTGTATCAAGGATGAAGTCCCAAGAGAGTCGGTCATAAGCTTTCTTAAGATCTATTTTTATAGCCAGAAAACCTTTTTCCCCTATTTTCCTTCTCATGGTATGGATAATCTCTTGGGCTATGATAATGTTATCAACTATCATTCGCCCCGGAATGAAGTCATATTGATTAAGGGTGACCAGAACATCAAGAAAAGGTTTCAGACGGTTAACAATGATCTTGGACAATCCTTTGTAAATCACTGAGCACAATGCGATCTATCTGAATTGCGTGATTAGTTTAGGTGAGGGAATTTTTGGTATAAGAACTAAAAGGGTATGGTTCAATTCTGATTCCCAGACTTCGTGTCGAAATGTTTTCTGCATAAAACTGATCAACGAAGGCCCTAATGTGTCCCATTGGGATTGGAAGAATAACTTAGTAAAGCCGTCAAATCCCAGGGCTTTTTTAGGAGCCATGGTGAAAAACAGTAGATTTATCTTCCTCGGGCAGGAGAGGGCTTTCAAGACCAGTCTTCGCACTGGGATGGAGAGAGGGAAAGCTTCCTCTAAGTTGAAGCAGGGTCGAGGTAGTAGGATGCTTCGTATACAGCTTTTCAAGGAAAGTCTTAGTAAGATGACGGATGGCAATAGGGTCGGAGTGAGCTGTGCCAGATTCATCAGTAAGGGAGGCTATATGAAGCTTTCATCTTTTGGCATTCACGATTACGTGGAAGTATTTAGTATTCATGTCGCCTTGTCTGATCCACTGGCATCCAGATTTTTGGTGTCAGTAGTGCTCTTCTTGATAAAGCACATGTTCCAATTCGGTTCACAGAAAACGGTCTAGCTCGCGAAGAAAATCAGAATCCTCTTCCTCCAAAGAATTTTGAATGTCCGTCAAATGCACCATGAGTCTCTTTTTACGCACTAAGATGTTGCCAAAAGTTGAATGATTCTAGGATTGTAGAGTGTTGGCCAGGTTTCGAACTGCCCCACAAAAGGTGGGTGAGTGCGGGTTCTAGTGATCAGCAATGGTATGGGGGAAGTCCCCGTGTGTAAGCCAAGCGGATTGAAATCGGAAAGGACGAGGGGTAGTGGTCTGAAACACAGGAGGATTAATAGAGACTAACAGGGGGGATGATCCGACTTAAGAAAAGGCAGGTGGAGAACTCTCGTAGAAGGGTAGTGATTGAGCCATGAGTTAGAGCATAAAACCTTGTCAATCCGAGTTGGAGTTTGACTGCAGTGCCAAGTGAATTTGAGCCCAGTATATCTAAGGTCGTGGTGGTGGCAATTGTATGTAGTCTCTGAATTGAGGATTGACAACCGGATTGTTGCGAGCACCCCCTCGTTTGTCGTTTTGATCTAATTTGCGTTAAAATCGCGCCTTATGAGCCACGGCTGGGTAGTGATACTAGCAATTTTGCGCAAATGATGCCAAAGGATGGGTTGAAGGGAATAGGTAAGGCTGGCGTAAATAACTATAAAAGCAAAAGAGTTATGGTCCCAATCGATAGACGCATGAATAAACTGGCGATGAGCCAACAGGATCTTGAGAGTTATATTCGGTTTCCAAAGAATCCAAATACCGCCTGAAAAATTGTAAACTTCTACTCGATAAGAATTTTGAAACCCAAAAGACTAGACAACCTTGCGTGCTCGATCCCCGTTGATTCTGGTTTCAACCAGTACCACCAGCATTGGGTTATGGATTCGAACATAATTCATGAAGATCGACTTAAATTTCTTACCACCGGCCCCTTGACAATTCCAGATAAATATGGACATAAAAAGATTGAGAGAGGAGAAGACTAAACCTAGTCTTGGGTTGAATCAGAGCCAACATGCTATTCCTCAGATGCAGGAATTGTCGATTGAGAGTGCTACTTAGCTATCTGTGACTCTTGAAACTCCATATCTGTACTGTCCGAAGCGGTACCTTGAACTGGGTCCGGCGGTTGAGAGGGAGGTTGGAGGAGTTGCGAAGTGGTGTCCCTAACTGGTGTATCTTCTTCCATGTTACTTGCAATAGAATTATCAGACATTGTGGGAACCAAAGCTGGATCTTGAATTACCAAATCTTGGTGGGAGGGTAATTGTACAGCCTGTTAATTGGGGGTGTCAGTTGGGGTGGATGTTAAGGAGGGAGGGAGTTGATGTGGTTGGGCTACTGGAGTAGGCTGGGAAGCTGGGCCGGGTAGGAGTGGAAGGGTTGAGCTGTAGAGGAATTGCCTGTACGGGCTGGTGCTTTTGGAGCGTGGGCCTTCGATTGGAGCATTGTTGGCCCACGTGAGGAGGGCCCGTGTCTGCGTTGGCCACGACATGAAGTATAAGTGGGTGTCGAAGCTGAGGACGACGTGAAGGCAAATTTGGAGCCTTCGATTGCAAGCTGGGAGACGCGAGATGGGGCTGGCGCCGGCATGGAGGAGACGTTGATGTCTGTTGGTGTCAAGATTTGGAAGCGGGAGCCTCTAGGAGCTGCGACTGAGGTGAATCTTGTACTGTCTTATCTTATGACCATTGCTGCTGTGGATTGATGGCGGCCCCTTCTTTGGACTTGGAGCCAGGGTTCGTACGTCTTTATTGGGGGCTCTTGGTCTCGATTGGTGGCACGTCGTGTGGAAGTAGAGGTCGTGGGGAGATTCGTTGATGGATCGGTGGGGGTCTGGCCTGGTGGGGATGGTACGGTCCGAGGTGGGCACGTATCGGCTCCGTGTCCCACATGCCCACAAGAGAAGCAGATGGTTGGGAGGCCCTCATACGCAACTTTGACGTGTTCCCCGTCAATCTCAACTATGGAGCGCAGTGGTTGGCTAATGTCAACGTTCATCGCGACATGGGCGAACTTGCCCCGCTGTGAGTGCTGGGTATTGGAGTCAATCTTCACTGTGCGTCCGACGAGGTTTCCAAGTGCAGTGAGGATGGAGGGGTGATAGCGGGCCACGAACAACTCCAGGAATCTTACCCAAGCAACGACATGGGAGACTTTGCTAAAGGAAGGGCAGAAAGAAGGGTGCCACAGTTGGACAGATAGAGCATGATCAAGGAGTATCTAGGGTCCTTGGGTTAAGGCAGTGATGTAGTCTTCAGCCTCTTTGAAATTGATCAGGAAGAACTCATTATCAAGGTCAATTATTTTGATCAAGGAGTATCTAGGGTCCTTGGGTTAAGGCAATGATGTAGTCTTCAGCCTCCTTGAAATTGATCAGGAAGAACTCATTATCAAGGTCGATTATTTTCATTGGACCATTCAATTTCCATAACGAGGTCAGTAGAGTTTTTAACATAGTGTATCCAATGCATCTTCCCATGAGTTTCACTACTATAGCATGTTTCCATTGTTTATCAAGTTGGCCCTTAAATGAATTTGAGAGTTCGAGTCCAGGGCCGAATGGTCCAGAAACCAGATTGATATCTTCTTCTTTGATTTCAATAGGTTCTTCGGTAGGCCAATCGAAATTTTTATCAGCTGTGTGTAATTGGCCTATTACTGTTGCTCTGTAATTAGGATATACTGACTGTGTTGTAGGTTGAGTGAGAGGTGGGTCTTCTTCCTGTTCCCAAATACAAACTTTTTTTTACCATCCTGCCATCTTGGTCATTGATGAGTAGTTCAATCATGGCGAATGAAGGCCGATGAATTCTGGAAATGAAAAAGATGCACTGTAGCAATTGAGATCATTGTTTACTGTGAATAAGTTCCTTTCGAATTAAGATTTAATGTTAATACAAATGGCTCCTCTAAGCTTTTCTTCTTCTTTATCTCTATACTTTAAACAGTAGCGACTTTATGTAACTTTTTGCCCATTTGTAACATAGCATTGATTACTGAGTGCAACCACGCTTTAAATGTGCAGAACACTTATGTTTAGAACACGTGTAGAGAACGAAACAAGTTTATGTAGAAACGTAAAAAACCATAAATACAAAAAAATCAAATGTTCAGAAACTCACCTGATTAAAAGCCCAAGCTAATTTCACCTTTTCCTCGTATAGAAAAAGGGATGTAAGAGGTAAGTTAGGGAGAGAAAAAATAACCTTTTCCTCGTACGGAAAAGGGATGTAAGAGGTAAGTTTAGGAAGAGAAAAACAAACAAAGCAGGAGAAAGAGAAAAGCTAAGCCTGCCGAGAGAGACAAGATATAGTTTATACCTTGAAAAAAATTTAAAAAGAAAATAGAAAGAAAACTTGTAAAAAGTTGCTGCCAAACATTAAAGAAACATCTTTTTTTTTCTATTTTGGAGAATTTGTTGCGATTTTTTATTTTTAGGAACAGGAGATTAAACCAAACGCAATTTAGGGTGCTATTTCCTTTTTTATTAACAATCGCAACAACAAATAGCAAACTAAAACAGAAACAGACACGCCCCCTAGTTTATACCAACTTGATATTTAATGAAACTTTTTGTAGCTTAATATTGGGCGTTATGTGCTTCCGGACAAACCAATTGTTTTCTTTCCTTGCAGATATTTGAGCTTCTCACGCTCGCCATAGTGAACAATGCGCCTTCGTTTTGACAATCATTAGACCTAAACAATCATTAGTTGGAAAACTGTCCAGCAACTAAAGAAAACCCAAGTGTCAAGCATTTTGTCAGATCAAGCGGCTCACCCCTCAGAAACCCATGCGACGATATGGAAATCACCATACAAAACTAGGCAATGACTCGAGTGTATTAAATGCACCATTTAATTGAACAAATCCCGTCGATAAATATAAGTATTCTAACCAAAAGCTTAACCACAGCACTATTTTGACCTTCATGTCTTGATTGCTCAAAATGTTCCAAAAGTAAGGAATGTAAGGTGGAAACAAAAATCTGATATATAAAACTTAGGCAGCACCAGCTCCTTTGCCCTTCTTCCTCTGGATCTTCTTCATGTAAAACTCCAGCTCTTTGCCTTCCAATATGTATCTGTCACCCCGCAAAAAAAAAAATACCATTAGCCTACCCTAGCAAAAGGAAATTTTAAGAAATAAGACCATGCAAGGAAAATCAATAATGGGCTTCATAACTTCTGGAATGATCACAAAATAACCACATCCCCGATATACATATCATAGATGGATTAATACCTGGTCAAGCTTGTAATAACCTTCCTTATCAGTGATACATCTTTCATGAACATCAACAATAATTTTGGCACCGAAAGAGAGACATTACATTAAACATTTAACACCGACAGCGATTCCTACCCGTCAGATATTAGCCATAGAACATGGTTGCAATACAATGCATTTTATACGTTCCAAATGTTTGGGGGAAAAAGATAAAGAACAATACTGAAATAACATCTCAAAGGAAAAGCTGTCCAACTCCAAACCATACACGTGACAATATCTCACCTGGAACTTTTGGGCTACTGCTACATGTTGATGTTCCATAGAGATTGACATTACTGGAGCAGAAACATCAAATACTATATTCTCACCTTTGTAAAATGGAATAAGAAAATGTCATCAATCACAATATTTTCAAATCCTAGCTCCACCTGCAAATTGTGTATGGTAAAATACAGGTCAAAAAGTAGGATATTGTAAGTATCATATTATGTTGAGAGACAGAGAGGATACAACATGATAATCAGAAAAGCATCTAACTGTTAGGTAAGGGACTTATTTCCATATTGGAAATAAGTGAGGGAGGGGGTGGCTTACAACCTATAAATAAATCCCCTCCCCCTCCCATTTATATCATCCAAAACCAAGACAAAAATATTTACTCTTAGTAAGAGTAGTAAATTTTTGTGAGTAATTTTTTGGGTGTATTGGGATAAGGGTTGAGAGTGTGTGAAAACACTAGTGAGTTGAGTGTTGAGTGTAAACATTTGTAAGTGTTGTTTTTCTCACTAATAAAAAGGGTGTACAGTAGCACCGGAGACGTAGGCACAATTTGGCCGAACTCCGTTATCAAATTTTGTGTTGTTTTACTGGCGTTTTTCGTTGCGTGGAAATAGTTTAATTTCCTAACAATTGGTATCAGAGCCTTGGAGCAGTGAGTATGCTCTGTAGTCGCCACAGTAGTGGATCTTCTACATCAGAAAACTTTCCTTGGGTGTGTTGAAGCTTGGAGTTAGTATGCTCTACAGTTGCCACAGGAGTGGATCCTCTGTATCAGAAAACTTGCCTCAGCTTGTGATAAATACACCGTGCACGTAACTTCTGTCTAGGAGGCCGGGTTTTAAGTGGG
>JANZLF010000005.1:22364431-22385773 GCA_026546835.1 Erythroxylum foetidum | reverse complement strand
TCCCAAGTATACAAGTGGCTTCCTGAGTAGTTCACAGTTTAGGATCACTGAATCTTGGTCTTTCACCTATAAGCAATTAACTGAGAGTAGGTGATCACATACCCGTCAGCACGGCCACATTGACCAGGACGTGACGAAATGCAAGCTAATAAACGTCCACTGCCAAATTGTTCTTCAATATGTGAGTCAAGTTTGCGAGTTTGTTGTCTCTTCTCCAGTTTCCTCGTAACATGATTACTTTTCTTCGCTTCCTCAGTTGTAGCTTCTCCTTCCTACGAGCCAAAACAGGGAGACAACAGAAACAATGTTTGTTAAGTTTGTTGATCTTTTCTAAGTTACTGATATGAAAGTGAAAACAGTGTAATGATAAGCATTTGGATTTGGATTTGATTCTTCCTGCTCAAGCTGCATTTGGAATTGATCAACAATTGTAAAGCAAATTAAGTTGAACAAACAAGAAAACATTAATATGCAAAGTATACTTGAAAAAATCGATACCCTATTCTAAAATAGCAAAACAAACAGAAAGAAGAGATTCCATGTTAGGGAACTGATCAACAATGAATTAAGTTGAACAAACAATAAAACATCAATATGCAAAGTATACTTGAAATAAATTGATACCCTATTCCAAAATAGCAAAACAAACAGAAAGAAGAGATTGCATGTTAGGGAATTGCACTACCAACAGAAAGGATAAGGCAACGTTTGAGTAATACCTCTCCTTCTTTCTTGGTAGGTGCTACAGTTTTCTTCTTGCGACCAATATCAACCCCATAGTGCTGGAGATACCACTGCTTGAAAGGTGCTGCATCAACTTGAACAATGGCACTCTTCACCAAAGTTTGAGTTCGCACCAGTTCATTATTAGATGCATTGTACACCACATCAAGAATCCTGGTCTTCCTAGTGACAGCCTCACTACCCCACGAGTAGTTTCCAGTATCAAGCCTCAAAGCACGCCACTTCACATTGCCTCCTCGAACCCTAATCCTTCTCACTGTCTTGTTGCTAGACAGCTTTGTGTTTGCTGGCTGCCTTCCAAGCTCATACCTTTAATGAAAATGGAAGTAAGAACTTAGATCCATCGACCACTGCACTGGATAAAAAACTCAATCCCAAACTTTAAACTTGAAGCCATTTGAGGAACCATAGAACAAAGACTACGACAAATAGACGTAAAAAATCCAATATGAAATTGATATTGTTGAACAGTGGCTTCATGCCCGTCAACTGTTCAATTATTTATCAATCAATAATCTAGTTTATGCCATGACTTTTTTTTGTAGAAGTAACACATCAAGTTAAGCTACAAATCAAATCTTAAATAACAGATCTAAAAATGCAAACTGTTACCATCGTTCCAAAACCAACTAGCAAATACCAAAATCAAACTGACCAAGTATTACTATCTGCCAAGATTGTTCACCAACAGGAAGAGAAGATCCGAGCCAATTTTACTAATGTGAACTCAGGAAAAAAAGAACTCGTTTAAGACTTACTTGCGCTTCTTCCTCCATGCTTTCTTCTTGCCACCAGTGGCACGCCTCTTGTGCATCGAGTCACGAGAGATACCTGTCAACACAAAATTTTCGTATCAACAACGCTTAGATCACAAAAAACCAAACAACATGGAAAAGAACAGATAAAGATGAAATCTTTAGAAGAATCGAACAAATCTGAGACATACCCATTTTCACACAGCTAGGGCTCTAGGGTTATGACAAGCCTCAATCACAAGTCGCTTATCCCCACAGCGACAACACTCGTAGGTTTGGGAGAAGAGCTGTGGGGCTGAAGGGTTGATGCTAGTTATAACGCAAAACCCTAGTTAGATAAAATGACCATATTGTCCTAGCTGTGAAATCATATGAATGACACAGGAGCTCTGAGGGTTACCGGTCGAACCGGTCAATTAGTAAATGGAACATACCCAAAAAGAAAAGTAGAAGGGAAAAGAAAACGACGACGGATGACTGAGTGCATAATCTTCCAGTCCAGCCAAAGCCAGTATAGTATTAAATAATAAATACCTACCCTTCTCTAACTCTTTAACTCTCAAAGAAGTCTCCATCTATCATTTGTTTTCCCCGTAGCGTCTTCTCGTCATTAGTCGTTCAGCTAAGTAGCAGTAGTAGTATTTGTTGTTGTTGTTGGTGCTGTTAGATTGGAATGGTTATTGGGTTCTAGGTTTTGGGATTATTTTCTTCATTTTTTTAATTTTGATTTTCGTTTTATACGATCTGTTTATCGCTTCTGATCCTTATTGTGTGTTTGTCGATTCTGGTTTTCCGAAATAGTTTCTGGGTGGGTTTTGATTCTGTTTGTTTTTGGGTAAATTGGAAGAAATTAAACCCTAAAGTTTTCAGATGGGAAGGAAGAAGCCGAATTTGCGGGACGAGGAGGGTGGTGGCGGGAAGGGCAAGAAGAAGGCGTTGGTGATTGATGATGATGAGTACTCGATTGGGACTGAGGTATCTGTGGAGAGTGAAGAGAAGGTTGCTCCGATGGCTGCTGTGGGGAAGAAGAAGGTAAAGCAGGGTAATCGGAAAGTGAAAGAGGAGGAGGAGCTGGTGGAGAAGAAAGTGGATGATGAGCTGGTGGAGGCTGTTTTGACTGGGAAAAAGAAGTCCAAGGGGAAGAAGAGTGATGGTGGTTCAGTGTTCTCTGCGTCAGGTTTTGGGTTGCTTGGAGATGAAGAGAATGGTGATGATGATGATGATGGTGGCGGCGGCGGCGGTGGTGGTGGTGGTGGTGGAGAGAAAGATAGTGAGGGAGATGATGAGCTGGTTGTTGGTTTTACAGGGAAGAAGAAAGCATCGAAGAAAGGTAGTAAGATTGGTGGCAGCTTGTTTACCGCATCTGCTTTTGATGTTTATGATGATGATGAGGAGGAGGAGGTGATTGATAAAGTTGAGGATGAGGATGATGGTGTAGATGCTATTCACTTTATGGGGAAAAAGAAGTCATCGAGTAGTGGTAAGAAAGGCGTTGGTAGGGGTAATGTGTCCGCTGCAGTTGGGTTTGATGCTTTGGGTGAGCATGAGGAGGAGAAGAAAGATGAGGACGAGGACGAGGATGGTAGTATAGATGCTATTCAGTTTACAGGGAAAAAGAAATCATCCAAAAGTAGTAAGAAAGGTGTTGGTAGAGGTACTGTGTTTGCTGCAGTTGGGTTTGATGCATTGGATGAGGATGTGGAGGAGAAGAAAGATGAGAATGATGATGTTTCTGACATAACTTTCTCGGGCAAGAAGAAATCGTCCAAGTCTACCAAGAAGGCTGATAATAAGTTCAGTGCTGCATTTATTGATGGGGAGAATGATGGAGAAACTTCTGTGTCTGGATCTGCTAAACTTGGCGATGACATGGTTGAAGAGGAGGATGAAGATGGATTAGCAATGGCTTTCACCGGAAAAAAGAAATCTTCTAAGAAGAAGGGGCATACTAACAGTGTTTCTGCTACAGCAGGTGAGGTCGCTGATGTAGTTCAACCAGCAGAACCTAGTACTGGCAGGACTATTGATTCTAAAGTCCAAAAGAGTGAGGAGGCTGTAGAGACTTCAAAAAGCAAGAAGAAAAAGAAGAAAGGGGGAAGAACTGCTCAAGAAGAGGATGATTTGGATAAGATTCTTGCAGAGCTTGGTGAGGGACCAAAACCTCCTGCACCTTCGCTGCAAGAGGAGAAGGCTCAACCTCTGTCTGAGCCGGATGCAGCTGCTGATGCTCCTGGTGAAAAGGAAGGTGAGGAAGAAAAAGAAGAGTCTGCTGCAGCTAAGAAGAAGAAAAAGAAGAAAGAGAAGGAGAAAGAGAAGAAGGCAGCAGCTGCAGCTGCAGCTGCGGCTGCTTCAGATGTAAAGGAAGAAAAACAAGAGGAATCAAAAGTAGAAACAGTAGAACCAAAAAAAAGTGATGTAAAGGGTAAAGCGGTTGACAAGAAGGTTTCGAAACAAGTCAGAGAGATGCAAGAAGCGCTAGCGAGACGAAAAGAAATGGAAGAGAAGAAGGCTAGAGAAGAGGAGGAGAAGAGAAGGAAGGAGGAGGAGGAAAGGCGTAGACAAGAAGAACTAGAGAGGCAAGCAGAGGAAGCTAGGCGTAAGAAGAAAGAAAAAGAAAGGGAAAAACTTTTGAGGAAGAAACTGGAAGGCAAAATCTTATCTGCAAAACAGAAGGAAGAACAGCGGCGATTGGAGGCTATGAGAAACCAAATACTTGCTAATGCCGGTTCTATCCCTGTAGGAGACAAAGAAGGTGCTCCAACAAAGCGGCCAAAGTACCAGACCAAGAAATCGAGACCGGCTCATAATCAAGCAAATGGTGCTGCTTCTGTGAAGCCTGAGGAAACTTTAGAGGCTAAAGAAAAAGAGAAAGACCAACCAGAAGTCATACTTGAGGTGGAGACCAAGGAACCCGAGAAAGTTGACGAAGTAAAGTTAACAGACTCGGAAGAGAAATTGGAATCGGTTAATGTTGGACAGGAAGATGGAATGGAGGAAGACGATGATGATGAGGACTGGGATGCAAAGAGTTGGGATGATGTTAATCTTAATGTTAAGGGTACTTTTGATGATGAAGAGTTGGGTTCTGAGCCTGAATCAGTTGTGAAGAAAGAGGTAAAGAGCTCCGCACCAGTGTCTCGTGGTGAAGGTTGGTTATACTGCCCAAATTTCCTTTATTTGTCTTTCTTTTGTAATTTCATTTTGGCTTTTGATTGACATGGATTTTTGATATTTGGTCTTTGATTTTGCAGCTCCTTCTGCAAACATAGAAGCTGAAGTTGCAGCAAAAAAAACTGTTTCTGGAGAACCAGTGAAATTTCAGAAACCGGAAAGCAAGAAAAATCATCCAGAGGCTGAAACTATTGGAAAAAATAGAAGAAAAGACACCATTGCAAGGAAGAACGAACCAAGTTCAGATACCAAAACTGAAGAAAACCTCCGTTCTCCAATATGCTGTATTATGGGGCATGTTGATACTGGTAAAACCAAGCTGCTGGATTGTATCCGAGGCACTAATGTACAGGAAGGTGAGGCTGGAGGCATCACACAACAAATTGGTGCGACATACTTTCCTGCTGAGAACATAAGGGAGAGAACCAAAGAATTGAAAGCAGATGCAAAACTAAAGGTCCCTGGTCTACTGGTAATTGATACCCCTGGCCATGAATCATTTACTAATCTACGGTCTCGAGGATCAGGTCTATGTGATATTGCCATCTTGGTTGTTGACATTATGCATGGTTTGGAACCACAAACCATAGAATCACTTAATCTTCTGAAGATGAGGAATACAGAATTCATTGTTGCATTGAACAAGGTATTATATTCTTTACCATCATTGATAACATCTGTCTGGTCTGTCTCCTTATTTAAGATTATTAAGTTACTTCTTTATAATATTGCAGGTGGACAGGCTCTATGGATGGAAAACTTGTCGTAATGCACCAATTATAAAAGCCATAAAGCAGCAGTCAAAAGATGTGCAAAATGAATTCAATATGAGGCTCACACAGGTGCAGTAATTTAGTTTGTTGTTTTTCTTCATAAAAGTTCATTGATTCTGTAAGGAGACTCCAAAGTTTGTGCTTTGTTGGATCCTAGATTGTAACTCAATTCAAGGAGCAAGGACTGAATACTGAATTATACTATAAGAACAAGGAGATGGGAGAAACCTTCAGTATTGTACCTACCAGTGCAATTAGGTATGTTGTGGATCTCTGATCTTTCTCTTATAATTGGTTTTACCCTGATGATCTTCAAATTCAACTTTTGTTTGCTGATTAGCTTAATAGTTATACTGATATTTTCATTGTTCTTTTTTGTAGTGGAGAAGGCATTCCTGATCTATTGTTGCTACTGGTTCAGTGGACTCAGAAAACTATGGTTGAGAAACTGACTTTCAGCAATGAAGTGCAGGTATGTTTCTCTCCGAGATTTTTCCTAAATTCATGGAAGCCTAACATAAGGCTAATATCTAATTGTTTTCTGGTAATGTATGCAGTGTACAGTTTTGGAAGTCAAGGTCATTGAAGGCCATGGGACAACTATTGATGTGGTCTTGGTTAATGGTGTGCTTCATGAAGGAGATCAAATTGTTGTTTGTGGCTTGCAGGCAGGCTTAAAATCTTTTTTGTGTTAAGCATTTACAAGATGAATTTTTCTCTTTTGTTGCCCCCTTGCTCACCTCTTTCTATGTTTTTACCCTGGCCATATAGGGGCCTATTGTGACAACCATTCGAGCTTTGTTGACACCACATCCAATGAAGGAACTCCGAGTTAAGGTATATTTTATTTTATTATTTTCAGTATGTCCCTCAACTGCTCTCTTCCAGGATACTGTTTTTGCTAAATGATCATCTTGTATGCCCAAGAAGACTAGCATTTATGTCTACTTTATGACCGGTTAAAACTGCTGTTAAATTGTAATACTAGAGAAGCTAGAGGTGACCTTCAATGAGAATCAGATATTGCACTAGGCTATCTTTTGGAAAGTTGAACAGTTGCAGAATTATGTGAAGTTAGTTTAAACAAAGAGATGGCTTTCATACCATACCTACCAGAAAATGGTAGGTACTGTTTCAGGATAAAGTATCACCTGATACCAGTGATTTTGGTTGGTACCGGTTTAAATTGCTAATACTGATAAGATACAGGATTAGAATTCAAAATCTAAAATATTAAAAGATTAAAATGTAAAAATAAAACATTTTATTCAATGCCCCTCTTGACTGCCCCCTCCCCATTCTGCAAATGTAAGCACAAAATCCCTAATTTTGCTGCCGCTCCATTGCTTACACCGATTTCCTTTCCACTGCTGACTTTGTTGTTATTTCTGACTGTTTGCCACTGATTTTTGTTTGCAACCGTGCCTCTTTGGTTTAGGCATTGTACCATTAGAAGTTTATCAAAAGGTGATGACCTTGCCATCACGCATATTTTGTCTACCATTTCCATTCTCTGTTTATGGGCGTTCAGCTCCTATCACGATTTCTTTATCATTCTTGAGCTCTAGTATTACATATTCTCTAGCTATAGCTTTTGCAGTGAAAGTGTTGTCTCCTGTTATCATTTTTATGTTCACTCCTGTTGCTTTTCAAGGTTCTATGGCTTTCTTAGCCCCAAATCTACATGGATATTTGAGACCTCAATCCCTAACAAACTCAAACCATCTTCTTGTAGCTTTTGTTCTGCAGTATCATCAGTCTGATTCTTCAGTTCATTTCCAGCAATTGTCCTGTGAGCAAATGCTACGCATTGAAGGCTACTAGCTTTCATGCTTTCTATTATTTTTCCTATTTTACTTCTTTCATCTTCGGCACAATCCATCAGCTGGAATGTAGATTAAAAAGCAGAAATGGTATATTGAAGGACTATTTTATAATTTTTAAATTTAGGAACTATTTTATAATTTTAAAAGATTATTTGAAATGATATCAGATATTGACTGGTACTGGTACTGTACTAAAAAAAATCCAAAACCAGGTCTGGTACAGTATTTGCAACAATGATTTTAAGGTGGTAAATAGCTGACTGCTTTTCTTCTGTGCTCCAATTGACATGCTACAGGAAATGAAAGAATCATGTTACAGAAAGAACCTCATAATGTTTATAATTGGTGAAATGTCTTGGCTCTTGTGTGGGCACTTAAGTGGATTTCCATGGACCTCGCTTATGGAGTTTGTAGCAATTTCTGCTTTGATTTTGGCCTCTTTTGACTACCAATTGTTCAGTCTGACTTTTGCTTCTGTAAAAATTGTGATATTAAAGTTATCTTTTGTTTTTTTGTTTTTTTTTGCTTCCATTTTCTAGTTCTGATAGTTTTATACTCCAGTTGGGTAAGTTGGAATGTTTTCTTGTGTTATTTGTGGTGTTCTGACCTCCTAAGATTTCTGTATTGTCTTGCCTTCTGGCCTCTGAAGAAATGTAAATGTTGATTTATCAAGTTTTTGGGTTGTCTGACTGTATATACTTCCCCCTTATTCCAACAGTACTAGTATGGCGCAGTAATTCTCTTGTGTTCTGATATCAGGGTACATATCTTCACCATAAACAAATAAAGGCTGCACAGGGGATCAAGATCACAGCACAGGTAATTGATATTTAACAGACAACAGCAATGAAATCTTGGAAATCTGGGTTCATGCATACGTTATCCTTGACTTCCTTATGCACCACAAATTGTGGATTTGATAGTCATGAAGTTATAACAGCATAGTACTGTTGGCATATCTTGTCAAATGCAGGGCCTTGAGCATGCTATTGCTGGTACGGGTCTATATGTGGTAGGGCCAGATGATGACTTGGAAGATGTTAAGGAATCAGCAATGGAGGACATGAAGTCAGTCATGAGTCGAATCGACAAAAGTGGTGAGGGAGTGTATGTGCAGGCATCTACCCTTGGTTCCTTGGAAGCATTGTTGGAGTTTTTAAAATCCCCAGCAGTGAGCATTCCTGTTAGTGGAATTGGTATAGGCCCTGTGCATAAGAAGGATGTTATGAAGGCCAGTGTAATGCTTGAGAAAAAAAAGGAGTATGCCACAATCTTGGCATTTGATGTTAAAGTGACACCTGAGGCTCGGGAACTTGCGGATGAATTGGGTGTGAAAATTTTCATTGCTGATATCATTTATCACTTATTTGACCAGTTCAAGGCTTATATTGACAACCTGAAGGAAGAAAAGAAGAAGGAAGCTGCTGATGAGGCAGTGTTCCCATGTGTTCTTCAAATTTTACCAAATTGCATTTTCAACAAGAAAGATCCAATTGTACTTGGTGTTGATGTTGTTGATGGCATAGTAAAGGTATGTTTTCTGTATAAATTTTACCTTTCTGCTCCTCGATTGGTGCATTGAAGTGCTTGAATTACTATTTTCACACAGCACAACCATACACATGGAATGACTTGCATCTTTTTTCTGATGATTTGACCATGTTTATTATCTTACCAATCTTACCAAGTAGGCTGCAACTGTATGGAACTCTTTCAGATAGCTTACGATACTGTTTTCATCTGTGTTTTGACCTCTGTTTTCACATGGATCACTATAATGATTCATGTTGCTTTGCCTTGATCGTAAATTTCTTTCTTATTTTGTGTGGGAGAATGGTGCCTAGGCCTTCCGTTCCACCATATTAATAATACATCTTTTATGGGTGTTTGTCAGAATCTTTAGTATTGTTTGCATTCTTTTATGTAATTTAATGTCCTAGAAACCCAGGGATTCTAGAAGTTATTGCTATACTTGTATGTAGGTTAATAGTATCCTAGAGATTCAGGATTTGTCATTTGGTAATTTTTTGTACCCTGGTAATTGAATTGTTGTCTCAATTATTTCTGGCACTCTGTCAACGTATGGGCTTTGTCAACAGGTTGGCACCCCTATTTGTATTCCTCAGAGAGAATTTATTGACATTGGCCGAATTGCTTCCGTTGAGAATAACCACAAGCCTGTTGATTTTGCCAAGAAGGGACAGAAGGTGGCCATCAAGGTATAACCATCTTAAATATGCCTGGATTTCTTGTGTTAACCACCAAGGAAGTATGTTCGGCTCATAATGGTGGTTAGTATTGGGCTTACTCTCTTCCCGAATTGTGTGATTTCACAGATTGTTGGCACAAATGCCGAGGAGCAGCAGAAGATGTTTGGCAGACATTTCGATCATGAAGATGAACTTGTCAGCCATATCTCAAGAAGGTCAATTGACATACTTAAAGCTAATTATCGGGTAAGTTTGCCTGAAAAATCAAGTTTAGCTGATTCTTTTTTGGATGATGGGATCTCAGTTAACTTGTTTCTTCCAATAACTGTTGTTGTTGTTTCTGTAACTTCTTATTTACAGGATGATCTCTCCATTGAGGAGTGGAAGTTGGTTGTTAAACTTAAAATCTTGTTCAAGATACAGTAAGCATACACCTAGATGAATGGTTGAGTTCTGTTCTACAAATACTTCTAGGAGCATTCTCGGTGACCTGACAACTTAATGTGGAGGGTTTATCCAGAGGGATAAAGGCATGATCTGAAGTCTACAAATGCAGATGTCGAAACTTGATAAAATTAGGTGGAGGATGGTGTAGTTGATGACACAGTGGGATCAGTCTTTTTACTGCTTTGCTAATGATGTTATTTACATTACTTGATGATCATACGAGCGCTATTTAGGCAAAAAGGCAACTTGGACCACAGGCACGGGAATGACGATGCTTTGAGATGTTTTTATATTTGTGGGAAAATTTTGAATAGCAGAGATTCTTTCCCTGACACTTTTGGAGATTGGCGCGCCAGGTCCGTGTGTTACTGGATAAGCTTGAATAGCTGGTGAATTCTTGTTGCCTTACTGATACATGGATCCGTTGGTGACTTGTTCTCTATGCCCTGAATACTCCAAATGCAATTTTGATTGGTTTATGCCAATATAGAATTTTCTTTTTCATTATAACCCACATATAAAGTTGCACTCTACATACCTGGTGTTCATGATTTGAATTAACCCTCCTTGCCTCGTTTAGTTTGTGTTCACTGTGTTGGAAACAGCCATAAGGCGTCACAGCTGACTGTCCAAAACCTTCTTAGTTGATCTTTTATAAAATGATTACATTTTTTTTTTTTTGGCTATATACGCGGCAAATAATCTGGGAATTAATGCTGTCTACACATGTCAAGACATTTTGTTATTCGCAAACAAGCTTTCATAATCAAGACCATTGATTTATGAGGAAAATAATCTACAAAAAGCAGCTAAACAAGTAGCAATGTCCCACCAAGCCCTATCAATGAATAAGAGATGAAATGGCTGCTTTTGGATTTCTTTAAGGAGTTGCAGAAAAAAGGAGATGGCTCCGTTTAGTTCATCTGGAAGGGGAATTGAAAGGGGGAGAGCTGATGAGCGAGGTAGCATCTGGTGTTCGTGCTTGATTCTTGCTCCCAATGAATGAGCAAATGCTGGTTGCTGCTTGTTAAGACCTTCAATGATAAAAGAGAATGCCCCAAATGTTAGGCAGCTTTGAAGAAGTGCCAAAGGTGCACCTGCATAAAGAACCAGTCTTTGAGAAATTCATCAGGACATTGAAACTGATCCATTCAAAGAGAGATTGCACACTGAAGGCTAATAGGCTTGATAACTGATTGCACAAATACAAATAAAGCCAAAGAACACAAGCCTGTAGGACATGTATCACCCTCTTTTTCTGGGTGAAGCAGAAAACTCAAATTATCTAATCATTCCATTACCAACTCAAAATTAAGTACCTGAAAAACTTAAGAGGAAGACCAGTGAAACATCCAGCTACTCCAGCATTGATGACTGCAAAAAGAGAGAGCATAATCCATTATGTAACTAGTCATCTAATGTGAATGATGAAGTTCTATATTTAGCATCTCTTACCATCATACTTTCCTCGCAGTCTCCTCAAAAAGCAGACAACCAAACTATGCAGTCCAGACTTCACATTGTTTAAAGCTGCCTTCACCCAATACATCTATGGGCTATGGAAAGAAAGGAATACCAGAGTGTACAGGCATGAAGCAGCGGAAAAATATCAGTTGGCAGATAAAATCTTGAATGAAATTCAAACAAGCATAGTGGCAGGAAGCAAGGAGCATCAACTGTTAGTTACTGTAGTTAGGGGTGACTTGCTTGTTACTCTCTTTTGTTATTGCTATAGTTTAACATCCGTTAACTCAATACTATTTCAATTTCTAAAAGAAAACATAACTAGTTTTGCCCGAATACGACACCGTCACAGTTTTGCCCGAATACGACACCGTCACAATTTAATGCAAGAACTTAATATCACCACTTTTATTGTGATTATTTTCTACGTGACAAATACCACCCAATTCAATGTAATTAGTAGCACTGACATGAAAAGAAAAATGACGTGAGATAAAAATAAACTTGGAAATCCATTTTAACGTTTTGTACACTCGGATAAATCAACAACAATAACAACATTAACAACAATGATTGTTGTTGTGATAAAGAATTAGTAATGGTCTTGATATATTGCTCCAAATTCTGCTCTCCATGCTTCATCATCATCAGGAATTGCACTTTGTGCTACTTCAGAATCCCGAGGGTACAGTGGTTTCAATGCAGATTCTGGCAATCTGCTTTCTGCTAGGTATTGTTTCATTGTTATCATTTCCATCTTATGCTTTCTTTTCAGCTTCTCAATTTGCTTCTTTAACTTGTCATTCTCTGTCTGTGCATTAGTAAAGTTTTCCTGAGAGTGACACAAGGACCAAATGATATATAAGAATTGCATTCTTATTAGTGTAGTTAAATGATGTTTGTTTAGATGCAATTAATTTACCTCTGCGGTTGAGGCAGCTTGCTCAGCTTCTCTCAATCTAACAAGAAGTTCTCCAGCAGCTTGAACAGCTTCTGCTGTGTCTCTAAGCTGGATTCTAAGGCTCTTGTTCTCCTTTTTCAGCAAGTCCCTCTCTCTTTCCCTCTCCACTCTTAGAGCAGAAAGTTCAGCTGCAAGTGATCTGGCAAAGCGAGCGCGACCTTTACTTCCTGCTTTTAACGCTGCCTTTTTCACCTCTGCGATCCCTTCCATGATTGCACGGTGCTTTCCAACCAATTCATTATGGTTCTCTTGTAGTTCTACATAGTGTTCCACCATTCTGGCATGTCCAAGGACAGCCCTGTTAAGGGCATCATCTAACTCCTCATTGCATTTCTTCTCCAGAATCAATTCCATCTCCACCTTCTCTGCATTGCGACGACTTGATTCAAGATCAATCCTCAGGTCATCGGTTAAAGATATCCATTCACTTTCCATTTCTGTCCATCTTTGTTTCTCCAACTCAAGCTCTTCATCACTGCTAGGTCTAGCATCTACACTTTTCTGCAGTTGGATAGATCTTGCCAACAAAGAGGACCTCAACTTGTCAGTTGATTTTTTGGCTGATGTACCTGTATGTAACTGCAACTGAGTCCTTAAATTTTGAATTTCCCTGAGAAGTGCTTCCTTCTCCATCATATCATCAGAATATGAGTTCTCATCATCCAATGCCTCACTGATTTCCTTTGTTTCACAGGTCTTCTCCTTATCAAACTCTGGCTGATTGCTCTCCTTCAAACTCAGAAGCTGCAGAAATTTCATACAAGTAAGACAGAATAACAGGAAAATGCTTAAAAGAAACAAAATTACTTCAATGAATAAAGGCCATAAACCTTGTCTTGATCCTTCAATTTTTCATTTTTGGCTTCCTCAACCAGAACCATTTGACCATGCATGCCCTCGAGATGAAGACTACTTTCTCTCCCATGTTTGTATTGCTCTATCTGCAGAAGTACAAAAGGACTTGAGTAAAATAAAAACTTGAATTTTACGTAGAATTTTAGGACGTTCGGACAGAACTAGAGGCTTATTACCAGCTGATTCAACTGCTTAATTTTCAATGCTTGCTTCAAACAAGCTTGTTCAAGTTCCTGCTCTCTTTTACGGGCTTCTCTTAAACTTTTGTCTCCGTCCTGAAAGCACAAAGTCAAAATTACACATGCAACGAGTTGAGATTAAATAAAAAGTGGATGCGACTTGGTCAGGATCAAACAATAACATACTTTAGCAACTAGAGTCATAGGTTGGCTAGAGTTCCCATCTTCAACAGAACTCTCATTCAACTTTTGTTGACAAGATGCACAGAGCATATTAGCAGAGCCTTTATCTGATGATGACATCTCTTTTTGTAGCTCTTGCAAAGCAAGGCCTCTTTCTACCTCTGGAGAAGGCTTTAATGTTAAGTGTTCAAAAGAGAAGGACACTGAAGATCTGTCAAGTGTTGAATTATGGTGATGATAATCAATGATTTGCAAGCCTCTATGAAGGCTTGCAGCTAGGGAGTCAGTGGGGTTTGAAAGTGCTTCACTACTTGAATGCAATGAAGGTAGCGCCTGTCCTTTTAGTTCTTCAGACTTGATGGAACTCTTGGACACATTGGTCTGACTTGATAAGAACGAAAGGTTAGCCACCAAGCTTTTCCTGGTCTTTGAAATTTTAGGTGACTCGGACAATATCGGCTCTTGAAGAATTGCAACATCAATAGTTCTTGAGGTCTTAAAATCACTTGAAAAGTCATCTTGACATTCAACACTTTCCTCTTGTTTCAGTGAATTGATAGTTTCCCAATCATCTGGACCAGTCACTTCGTCCTCACTCATTAAACCTGTCTCAAAACTTTGATTCACAGAAGTGAAGTGCACAGAGTCTCTGTTGTCAGCCATTGAGTTCTCAGAAGAACTACACAACTTATCTAGATGTTGATGTAATTCTTTGACATCATTCTCGTCAACGTCAACCTCATTGTCATCATTATCCCTGTTGGGCAACATCAAAGAACGATTAAGGCTGACTCTCAAGTGGCTCAGGCTTTCCCGTACATTTTGCTCATTGAAGTATCTATTTGTACTTGTGTTCCTAACATTGGATTTTGCTCTTATCAGTTCTTCCTGTGAATGTCAAATGCAGTTCCATGAATTTAGTTAGTCTGGCTTCATGGTTACGTCAAGAAGAGTTAGAAAACAGAAAACTCCTTAAGAAAATTGACCTTTAACTGTCGAATCTGATCACTTAAGTTGTTAACATCATCCTCTGAAATTTCGTTTATCACAGGATCATTCTTTATGGCTTTAACTCTCTGCCCAAATCTGAGTGTCCTCAATGTTTCCCCGTCATTTCTGCATCCCACCAAACATCATTACAAAAGATAAGATAAAAGTTATTGTTTCTGCTCTGCGAAGTTGAACAACTTGCCAAGAATCCTGTGATTGGAGACAATAAACCACAGGTAACAGAATGCCAGAGTATGCATTATGTACCTAGTATCCGAGGAAATGTTGCATATAACTGTAAGTTTTGCATTTCCACCGAGTGATTCTTGCAGCAAATGAGTTAAGCAGGAGCTATTGTATGGCATATCTTCAGATTTCTCACCCGTTCCTCTTGCAAGCATGCTCACCAATTTCCTAGTCAACGAAACAAAATCTTACTTGGTATACCAAAGCCTGGCAAACGAAATCAGTTGTTGCATGGAAAAACCGACCCTCTCTTTTATTTGAGAAAAGTGGATTAATTATGAAAAACCATATCTTCATCAAATAGCGACGCTAGAGATTCTCGTAAGGCTTTTAAAAGTTAAAAGTAAAAAAAAAAAAAAAGACGCAAAGCTGGTTTTCTGGAGATAATAATTGGATCATACCCGAGCTGTGACAGAGACTTCTTTACATGTTTTCCTTCCCTTACAAGTTGTCTAGCATCACCATCATCATCAGCTGCATTTCTATCCATTCCAGCAAGATCAACAAGGTTAATCCTGCTAATTTTTGAACTGCTGAAACATTTTGCAGAAGCCCCCTGGGATGAACCTTGCAGGTTAGTGTGATAAAATTAACAAAACACAAAAGAAAAGCAACTAACTACGCTAACGCTGTACATCACCACAACTAAAACATGGGCTACTGTATCTTCACGATATCACTTAGACTTCGTGCTTGATGAACTAAGAACAACAAATCAAGATTTATACCTTGCACCAAGATTCAAGAACTAGAGTGAAGACAACGTGGGACCTTGAGCTCTTGGAATTAATGCTTGTTGCTCCAACTTTTCTGTTTGAGAGCCCCTGAGTCACGTACGTTCACTATGTAAGCACGAGAAACGATTCTGGAAAGACAAGCCATGTTATTGTCTTCCTACCTTGATTAAAATTTGAGTTACGTCCTCGCAGCTACTCACGTACTCCTCAGACAAATTTTCAACGTACATTCCATTTTTAGGGTCATCCCTTATCTGAAAAAGAAAATTTTCATTTGACCACATGAACGAACACAAAGTACATAAATAATTAAGGCAAGACATGTCCACCACCTCAAGTTTTCTTTGCACAGGATCAAGCAAATCATTTATTTGTTCGTTGTAGATCTGCAATTGTTTTTGATCCAGTTAGCTAGACATGACATTGACATAATAAACAAAGTGGGCTTGATGTGATGTGAATGTAAGATACGCACCTCGAGGAACGAACATCTGCACTGATAGTTAATCTGCTTTCTCTGAGAATCATCATCATGCTCTTGCTCCTCCTACATACATATGGCAATCATTTATGATTGATTTCAATGAACATTTATTAAACTAGGGAAAGAAAGAAATCCATACTTTGTGAATCTCATTGAACAACATCTGGAAGATACGAGGAACGATGCCCTGCTGACTAGTGGATGAAGGCTTCTCAAGCATGGAGCTTGGTGGGCCCCACAAGGTGTACGTCTTTCCACTCCCAGTCTGAACAAAATTCTCCCATTACGTTTATATTATGATCGAGAATGAACGAAACATGTTACCAAGCTACCACCCTACCTGTCCGTATGACAAGATAGAAGCATTGTAACCTGCGAGTGCACTCTTGACCAAAGGGATGCCAACTTGCTGAAAGATCTCTTCCTGCTACTCAAAATTTCAAGTTCAATAGTCTCTACACCCTAACTAATTTGCATATTCAGACAGATCGATCAAAGTCTCAGACCTGGTTAGAACTCGAATCAAGAACCCCATCAAATGTAAACTTGCGATCACGAATCGACAATGTATCCCAAGACACTTTTCTTACACTTTCATCCCTTGCTCTCTCATCATCGCTTGCAGGTCTAATTCTTACCACAACCTTTTTCCATGCAAAAAAGCCGCAACAAAAGGAAAAGCTAACAACTTTAGTTTCAGAATCCAACATAAACACCATATCAAATTTATCTGCAACAAGATAATTCAGGGTTAAGCAAACCTTCACAGGTGGATCTGAAGTTGCCAGTTCTTTACTGTTTCTACTCATGTCTTCCTGAAAAAGTTTTTAATAACCACAAGAACCACATCATGTACACAAAAACCCATAAATTCAAGTCCATCATAGAAAAACATCACACAAAAACAAAGAGAACTCATTGAAAAACAAAACGGCTCATTTGCTTTTACAATCCTCCGTCTTTAAGCAAATTACCTTAACCTGCGGGTCGGCCATTTCACAATGGTCGTCAGATGCGGCGGCTTCGTTGATGGTTGGGACCGATTTGGTAGGTAAAAACTTGGGTGTTGAAGGAGACAAAGGAGGGTCACTGATGTGGATGTTGGGGTGAGCGTTTTCGGTGTCGAAAGAGTCGAAAAGCTTGGAACTTGAAGAGTTATGTCTGCGCCTGGACCGTGGAAGGAGACTGCGAATGGAGGAAGCGGATATGGTTCCGAGGAAGCCATTGTTGTTGCCGATGTCGCCAATTGTTCTCATGCTTCTTCCGAATGTTGTCAATGTCTTTTGTCAATGTTGAGAGAGAGAGAGAGAGAGACTTGAGACTTGATAGTTTTGTACCGTTAGATTCATTTAAACAATTCATGGAGAGGACAGCTCATTGACTGAAGGGTAAGTTGAATTTGTTTTTGTTTAAAAGAAAAAGGGGGAGCGGCGCCTGGCGAGGAGTGAAAACTGAAAAGCAAACAAGGACAAGATTGTCCTTCTGAAATAGTTCAAATAAAGAGCCGTTGAACCATGGCGCGTTTGGATCCATTTGGATTTAATTTGGTGCCCCACCACCTCCAACATTATGTATCCGTTTAGATTTAACTTTTGTAATACATGTTATGATACACTAGCTTTAATAAACTGGTTTAAATTAATTTTTAGAGTTACGTGTACAATTTATGATAAATAATATAAAGAAAAAATATACTTTTCAATGTAATTAAAAATGGAAAATTAATGTATACTTCTTACTCTAAATACAAATAACTATGTAATATTTATTTTTTTGTATTGTTTTAAAAATTTCTTTCTTAACTTGGATGGAGCTTATTGTCCTCTACTTAAGATTGACCTTTGTTCCTTAAATTTCTTTCAACAAGTAAAACTCTCCCTAGTCAAAAATAATTGCAAGTAGGACTATTGTCATCTATACTTGACAGTTTGGCCCAGGTCCAGTTCAACAATTTATGAACAGCTCAAGTTCAGCCTGAGGCTCAATCAGGCCTCGATAGTTCAAAGTCCTGTATGGCCCAATTTGGCCAAAAAAATTTGCTTTTTTAGTAAAAATGAAAGAGTAAAATGACATTTTTTTAAAAGATAAAAGAATTCATTTATTAAACCGTAAAAGGCATCAATAACTATTTAAAAGTTGGATTAAGTAAGAAAAAATAAGGTTTTTGCAACATTTCTATGAAAAAACTTAATTTTAGAGATTTCATTGTCTTCTATACAAAGAGCTTGGTTGTTCTTGTATATGATGAGCTACCGATGTTTCTCGTATCTAACAATATAACTTGTGAGCCTTATCTATGCCGATGTTATTGAAATCTCTATAGTTTCTTTCTCTTCAATTGGAGTAAATTGTACTGTTGAAATTGAGGCTCTGAATCTATAATCAACACATTCTAATATTTTGTTCCAATTTGATTCATGACAATAAAAGTTAAGAGAGCGCTAAACACTAACCTAAATGGAGGCTAAATAACCACACTTAAAGAAAAGGTGGTCAATTAGTTCAAGCTCACTATAACGTAGTTCACATAATTTGTCATCAGATCCCATAATTTTATCTTTAGTTTTCAACCTTTTCATAACTACAAGCCAAATAATGAAAGAACCTTTTAGCTTTAAACAATATTATACAGAGGAATAATAGCGGAAGAGGGCTTGAGAGCTTTGATGCATGCAGAGTTTGAAAAGTTCCATTCTAGATTAGTGACCAAAAAGGTATGTTTGGAGTAACTGTGTTGGGCATATAGATGGGAAAATAATTCTGTAGTCTTTCACTGCCTCTACCTTGAAAATGCGAAGAGTTATTCACAATTATTTTACCAACTCTTGCCTAAGAAGGGATTTTATTATGAAGAGAATAGATATTCTCCCTAAGATATATAGGTTAAGTGAAGTCTAATTGTCATACTAAAACCATTTACCTTCCCTATTCCTTATCTAAATTTTGATATGTTGATAGACAGTGGACTTGTTCCTTAGAATTTGTATAAAGAGCTAGGTGAATTCATTCATCTAAGCTATTTGGCCATAAGCTAGTTTCCTTAGGGAGATTCCTAGTGAGCACGACATAACAGTAGCAAATCATATACAAAATATATATTAGAGAGAGACAATCCCTTACATTTAAGATGAAACCTGAAATAAGATCTCTTGGATATGTTATAACAAATAATTCTATTTAAGACCTCCATAGCAATAACAAAAATATAAGGAGAAAGAGGGCCTATTTGTCTTAATCCTTTCAACACTTTGAATTGCTTAATGGGAACTCCATTAATAAGAATATTGTATGAAGTTATGGAGATGCTAGCATGAATCCATTTAATGAATTGGTTTGGAAATCCAAACCATTCCTAGCATATAGTAATGAAGTTCTATTAAAGTCTATCAAAAGCTTTTGAGAGATCAATTTTGATGGAACAACTTTTGATATGTCTTTTAGAGCTGTATTCTCTCATCAATTCTTGTACCAATAGAATATTATCAGTGATATTTCTGTCATAGATGAAAGCTTCTTGAGATTCATGAATGAACATTTTCAAACTCTCTTTGAGTATGTTTGCAAGAAGTTTTAAAATCACCTTGTAAATGGTGTTGCAACACGAGATAGGTCAAAAATCATTAAAACTACTGCATTAGGAATGTTAGGAATCAAGCATATGTGAGTTGCATTGATTTCCCACAATAATTTTCCATAATTAAAAAACTACATGATAGTTTCCACATCTAACTCGTTTATAATTTGTCAATTTTTTTGAAAAATGTATGCACTGAATCCATCTGGGCTTGGTGCTTTAGTAGGATTCAGATTAAAAAGAACATATTTAATCTCTTACAAGCTAAATGGTCATTGAAGCTTCATTTGTGTATCCTATGGCAAAGCAGTGAGAGACCATATAAGATTAGCCTAACAAGGAATTAAAGAAGTTAATAACAAATTCCTTATGAAATGTCTATCAGTAATCATTAATTATTATAATCCAATAGACAAGTTATTCGATTTCTTCTTGCCAAAACAGAGTTATGAAAGAATTTAATATTGAAATCCCCAACTCTCATCCAAGTGATCATTACTTCTTGTATAAGAATTGACTTATGATGTTAGACCCCGAATTTTTTTTATGATATTACTAAGCATGAACTGTGATTATTGTGAGTTTCTGCCTTAGTTTGATTTATTTGGGAAGTTTATTTAAGTAGGAATGGATTTAGGCTTATTAAGAGGGGTATATTGGTCTTTGTTCCATGTCTTTAGGGTTAAGAGATTAAAAGAAAGACTTAGAAATAGAAATAGAAAAGAAAAGAGAAGAAGAAAAGAAATAGAGAAGAGAAAGAGGGAGAAGAACGCCGTCGAAGGGAGAAGAGGAAGAAGAGTGGAGATTTCGATTTCTCGGATCTTTCGACAGATTGGAGCGTTACCCGGTATGTTTAGCTTCATTTCTTCTTGTTTATGGTTGGATTGAACGTTAAGATAGCTTGGATTGAGAGAAATCGATGACTTAGGGTTTTAGGGTGAAAATGGTGAGATTTCGTGGGTTGATGTATTCTTGCCTGGTTTTGAGTTGTTAATGGGTTAGAAATGTAGCTTGGGACTTGATCTATGCTTTAGATGAGTTGCATTTGAGTTTGGTATGAATTGGAGGTGGAAAATGCGGAAATCTGGAGTTCGGGGTCGGTTCCTCGACTCAGACGTCGCGACGTGCGTATGAATAACGCCGCGACGTGTGAGGAAGGGAGCCACGTCGCGACGTGTAAATAATTTTACGATTATTCGTCGCGACGTGTGAAATGCTGTGGACGTCGCGACGTGTGAAGGGAGACGTCGCGACGTGTGACGTTTGGTTCGCGGCGAGCTTTCGCTTCGCCGCGGCGTAGGGTCGTTCGTCGCGACGAGCGTCTCTTCGTCGCGGCGAGCCCCCTGTTATCCGAAAGTGAGATTTTGATATTTTTAGGCATATCATAGGTTTCAAATGTCCGATTGAAGTGATTTTGGAGTCGTTGTGATCTAGGGAATAAGGACTATAAGAAGTATAAAAAGGGAAGTTCGGAAATTAGCCTGTAAGGGTTCGGGATTTTCAGAGGAAGTCGCCTTTAGACGTTTAGTGCTTTATTTTGGCTTTTCAGGCTTTGCAATATTGTCTTGAGATACTGATTGATATGGAACTTGGTTTATTTTAGGAAACCAAGCTGAACCGTTTCCATCGCAAGAGGAAGGACATCCGTGAATTGGATACTCGAGCGATTAGAGGTGGGTAATATACTTATAGTTATTGTGTGATTAGGCAATTTCTTGCCTATGTATGAATATATGTTATATG
>JANZLF010000005.1:22347062-22362548 GCA_026546835.1 Erythroxylum foetidum | reverse complement strand
AAACTAAAAATAATTTAAATAAATATTAAGTTTTAGATAATTAAAAATAATTTAAATAAATATTAAATTCTAGATAACAGAAATTATATTATTGAATTGAATATAAAAACAATTAAATTAATAATATAATTTTTAACTATTTATTATAAAAAATATAAAAACATATCAAAACATGAATTGAGTTACAAAACTCAATTAATGTTATAATTCATGTTAACAGGGTGCTGTGAATTAGAGGAGCAAGCTAAGTAACGTGGAGTTGAATTCACGTGCCTTTTAACGTAAATTCAACCCCTTTAAAATGTGGGGATTGAATTCATACTTGGATTCAACTCTTGTGATTTTTGCATTCAATCTCAAGATTGAATTCAATTCATCACATTCCAAACACCCCCTTAGCATTCTACACCTCCTCAAAGTATGTCTTACGTTTATCCCCATCCTCGTCACAAGTTGGAGTATTATCCTGGAATTTTGAAAGTTCATTCTTATCCATACTCTTATCACAAGCAAGGGAGTTAACCTGGAATTAAGATAATACATTCACATCCTCATTATACTCTTCAATATTTGGTTCATCCTCTATTCCCATTAATTCTTTGTAATCTCCTTTAACAAACTTTTTACCATTCGGTTTCCATATTTGGTGTCTACTGTGCAATTTCCAATTATATGTTAACCGAATAACAAACTTTTTTAACTCGTTGATTACATTAAATTTTATTATTGGAAAGACTTCTGGGAGTGGATTCTTATTATTTATCTCAACAAAAATTCAAGCAAAACACACCTTCTCCATCTTTGCAGTGGTTGAATCAAATACCATTGGTTTTCCCACATCACTTGCTAAAAACCTCAAGCCATATAATGACCAATTTTCTAAAGGTATGTTGTGAAAATTGATCCACAAGGGAAAGGTTTCAATGTTGTTTTATCTAAGGAGTCCATTTATGTAAGAACATTGACTGGCCCCTCACATACTAAGGGCCAACTTATAACACTTTACTCATGCTATCTTCATGCACAAACTTGAATAGAAATGTGTCAACCTCTAATAGGATAATTCTCTCAAGCCCCTTGCCATTCTACCTAGTTTGAGCCCATATTTGCCTGAAGGGATGTGTTAGTCGTTTATTTAAAAAAAAACAAGTGTGTTCTTCTAACTTTTAGCTCCTTCTTGAAGGAGTTAAATCAAAAGGTAAACAACACCATCAATCAAAGTAGAAGAGAAGTTTTTAGGCTTAGGAATAGAAGAGTTGAGGATGGGGCAGCTATCAAGTGTGGGGAAGTCTGTTGGGGATGGAGAAGGCTATTAGGGGTGGCGAAGGCTATTAGGGTTTTAATGTTTTTACTTTTCTCTCTCTTTCTATAATAAGTGAGTCTTATAGGAAAGTTGTCACAATAAAAAAGGTTGTTGGGGGTGGGGACATTGTTAGAATAAGGAAGGATGTTTGAAGGTAGGGAACGTTGTTAAGGTTGGGGCAACCTTAATTTGAGCCTGAATTGAGGCCTAATTTTTGAAAAAACGGTCCAAGGCCCAACACAAGGTTGGGCTAACTCAATCTTGACCCATAGCCAAGCATAGGTTCTACCTAGCTTCGAAAAAGGGGCTTTCATTTTTCAAGTTTTCCTTCATTTCATTGAATAAAGTTGTACAAATTCGTCAACCTCTAGTGTTTGTAAATGTCATTAGGCATTATCTCATTTGATTTTTGGTTCAACATGATTTAAATTATTAATTTAAATAATGAATATGTGTTTACAACACAAAGTATTTACAACATAAAGTAAATTCACTCTATTTGGTCCACATATGAAAGGGGCCTAAATCTAGAAGTTATGAAATTTATTTGGTTAAAGAATTCTTAGAAAAGTTCAGGGTTCAGAATTTCCAAACAAACATAATTGACATATGATTTAAAGAAAAATAGTGCAAGGAGGTAACTAGGTAAAAAGATAAGGGAATGGATTAGAAGTTGAACGTTGGTGCATAATATGAAAGTTGAGAGAATGATGGAAGGTGGTTAACAAAAATATGGATAAGAGGGTTGAAAGTTAAGCAATTACAAAAGCTAGAATTTTAGAAATGTGAAAGTTAAAGAGATAGTGGCAGGTAATTAGGTAAAATGTAGGAAACTAGGTAATTATAGTATAACATTGCTTAAGGCTGAGAAAACTACAAATTGAATAGATCTTGAGGACAAGGGATGATCTACACATAACACAATCTCCATACCAACACAATATAATAAAATCACTTTCTAAAGAGATCAATCAACCTCTTCCAAACGAATTCTATTATTTTGCAACTTTGTTTGCACGACAAATTCACTTTTGTTATGTCGAATTCTCTTGTGTTGTTCATGATTTCCTTTTACAACTATCAGTAACTCTATTCATTTTTAGATTTCATTTCGACAGATCTTAGCATTTTGGTAATTTAGTACTCCACTATCTAAGTTTTTTGAAGTCTACTTATATTGTCGAAAAAATTGGGTATAAATTTTGGGAGATTTTCTCACTAGCACATTTGAATTTTAGATTCACACCAAATAATTTGGCACGACCAGTAGAGCACTAATGCAAAAAACATAAAATCGAAAAGAAATCGTTTTGCCGCTAACCCTAGAGAAAGAAGTCCCTACAACCATAAAGAATGTAGGCTTTAATATCATAGATGGTAGAGAATTTTGAGAAAGAAGCCTTGGCTTTAATTAATTTCCATATAGGTGTGCACAAATAAAATTTTAGAGTTGAATCAAATGTCGTCTATACAACTAATGCAATCAAAGCCTTGACAGAGAAGGTTGACAAAGTGTTTATCTATCTGATGCAATTTGCTGGGCAAAATTTGCCTGTTCTAGCAAAGCAAATCTCTTAAGGACTTGAAAGACATCCTAGTCCGATTGCAATGGAAGTTGTAGAATGTAGATTCCTTCGAACAGCTTCCTTATGTTTCTCCGCATAAGAGAAGATGTTTCTATAACACCTCCTTGCGCAAATTACGAAAACTTCAACTACTATAAGCTCAGGTTATTCCTGAATTTCTTAATAAGGACTATAGGATTCAAGATTTTTGGTCTTATTAAAATAGAAACAATCAAATTAGCTAGTCAATGCGCTATATAAAAACTATAGGATTCAAGATTTTTTGTTTTTATATATGAGTAACTTGTTCTTCGTTGGTCATTGCTGCAAATAATGTGGAGATTGTTATCTACAAATAGGACCACACCACAGCCAACTTGATGACACATTTTTTATCAATTCTTTCATAAAAGCAAAGAAAAAAGATTTAAGACATCTCAACCTCTTACTAACTAGCCTTAGTTGTTTGGCGCTGCATAAAAAGAAGCATAACATAGAACTTGCAATGCCCGTCAAGACATTTTGTTATCCGTAAACAAGCTTCATAATCAAGACTATTGATTTATGAGGAAAATAATCTACAGAAAGCAACTAAACAAGAACTAATGCCCCACCAAGCCGTATCAATCAATATAGGGGAAATGACTGCTTTTGGATTTTTTTAAGCAGCTGCGGAAAAAGGAGAAGGCTCCTTTTAGGGGAATTGAAAGAGGGAGAGCTGATGGATGAGGTAGCATCTGGTGTTCTTGCTTGATTCTTGCTCCCAATGAATAACCAAATGCGAGGTGCTACTTGTTAAGACCTTCAATGATAAAAGAGCCCAAATGTTAAGCAGTTTTGAAGAAGTGCCTAAGGCGCACCTGCATAAAGAACAGTCTGAGAGAAATTCATCAGAACATTGAAATTGATCCATTCAAAGAGAGATTGCGCACTGAAGGCTAGTAGGCTTGAAAACTGATTGCACAAATAGAAATAAAGCCAAAGAACACAGGCCTGAAGGACATATATCACCCTCTTTTTCTTGGTAAAGAAGAAAACTCAAATTATCTAATCATTCCATTACCAACTCAAAATTAAGTACCTGGAAAACTTAGACCAAGACCAGTGCAACATCCACCTACTCCAGAATTGATGACTGCAAAGGGAGAAAGCATACTCCATTCTGTAACTAGTCGTCTAATGTGAATGATGTTCCATATTTAGCATCTCATATCATCCTTTCCTTGCAATCTCTTCAAAAAGCAGACAACCAAACTATGAACTCCAGATAAAATGGCAGATGTCTGAAGCGGCAGTGATGAAACGTAATTAACCTTAGTGGCTAGAAAATGGAGAAGTGTATCGTGTCTACTCATAACATAAATAGCCAAAAAGACTACTGAGAACTAAATTTGGCAAAACAATGCACAGAAGAATGTTAGGTACAAATGACTTGAAACATTACTTAGAAATGCCTTCCCTATTCACTATTACCACAGTAAGTGGAAATGTTTTTGTTCTCTCTAGTGGACGAGAGATTGATGAATTTTACACCTTTGCATATGAACCTGCCTCTATCAAGGATACTTTAAATCGACGCTTCTTAATCTAGCTCGAACCTGAAATTCATGTATGTAAGGTCTATATGGGGTGACCTTAAGTTTTATACTTATTTGGTTTGTAACTTCTAGCTCTTCTCTATCCAATTATCATAAAAACTGCATCACCTGCACACTATACCTTCAAATTTTGTGCACGCAAACTGAAGTGGAATCATTACATTTAATACGAGATAAGTAACTTCAAGTCCAAAATGCATGCGCAAGTCAGAAAACTTAGTATTGCTTCTAACATAGCCTGTTTTTCCCTATAAAAATCTTTCATTTTTGTAGAAGACAAAAATCTGGCTATTTGTACTAAATTTGGCTTCGAGGACACTAAGGCAATAAAAAACATGATGAATATGGTTCAGCACCGGAAAACCATGCATTGATAATTGTTCGAGCAACTTCCTCGTGCTGTATAGGCTACGATCTTAAACTCAATTCCCTTCTCTTAGCACCTTAAGATAATGGAAAGGAAAGCATCTAAAGGCAAAAAGCCGCCTCCTTTACAGGAATTAGACATAAGAAAAAAGTTGTCATGAGATATACCACAAGAATCCGTTGCAACCTATAAAATCACCCATCATGAACCATGCAATTGACACTGAAACTCAAAGACAAGCTTTCCAGCAATTGGAAAATACCCAAAACAAGTAAAAGAAAGCTCGAGCTTGATAAACCACCAAAATCAGTAAAACAAAACCAGAGACCAAATCACCTTTTAAGAGCTCACCACAACCCCACAAAAATTAAAAAATAGATAGTTTGAGAGAGAACCGAAGTCGAACATAGAGCCCATGACGCACCGTTTGTAGAGTCGTCGGCGAAGCGGAGAAGGCAGACAGTGGGAGTAGTGGATTGTATAGTAGGTACCAATGCATTGAAAGAATCGGACTTGGGGTTAGGGTTAGTCTCTTGAAGATCGCAGTCGGAGGAGCTGGGTTCTGGAGAATCGACCGTTGCCATTGTCTCTGTCAGCGTCTCTCTCAAAAGGGTTTATTTGTTAACAATAAAACTAGTTTTGCACGAATACGACACCGTCACAATGGAACTTAATATCACTATTTTTATTATAATTATTTTCTACATGAACGCGACCCAATTCAATATAATTAGTAGCACTAATTACAATGATTATTTTCTACATGAAAAGAAAAAAGACGTGAGATGAAAGCAAACTTGAAAAATCCATTTTAGCATTTTGTATATTCAGAAAGATCAACAACAATAACAACATCAAAAAGTTGATGTTGTTGTGATAAAGAATTAATTATGGTCTTGATGTATTGCTCCAAATTGTGCTCTCCATGCTTCATCATCATTCGAAATTGTACTTTGTGCTACTTTAGAATCCTGAGGGTAGTGGTTTCAATGGAGTCTGGCAATTTGCTTTCTGCGAGGTATTGTTTCATTGTTATCATTTCCATTTTATGCTTTATTTTCAGATTCTCAATTTGCTTCTTCAAATTGTCATTCTCTGTCTGTGCATTAGTAAGCCTAATGTTCTATGGGTGCGAATTCTCTCCGCAAAGCACAATTTTGATACCAACAATATCCCCGTCAAGCTGGAAGGCAAAGGTGACTCGATGATTTGGAAAAATTTAAAGCCTACTTGGCACCTCGTGCTCCAGGGCATGCATTGGATGGTGGGCGACGGGTATAGGATTCGTTTCTGGATTGATCCATGAATTCAGCAATTAGGCCCCCCCTGTTATACTAGGCTCAATCCCCAATTCCTGATATCATTCTCACTCTCAGTATCCAACATTTGGTGGATGTAGACGGTAACTGGAAATGGGAAATTATTCAATCTTATCTTCCTACCTCGATTTGCGGGATGATCGTTGGTACATTTCCCCCGAAACCATACTTGGGACAGGATAAACTGTTCTGGGGTTATTCTGACACTGGCGAATTCACGGTCGCCTCTGCTTACTCCCTGCTCATAGACAACGAAGATGAACAACCCAACGTGGTTTGGAAGGAAATTTGGCACTGGCCGGGCCCCCAATGTATCCGCTCTTTTCTCTGGCTTTTGGCTCATGATCACCTTCTCACTAACCAACATCTCGTCCGTCGGCATATCTTCGTGGATGGATCATGCCATCATTGCCGCCTTGATGAATCCTCTTTTCATGTCCTGCGGGATTGCAGCAAAACCCGCCAAACGTGGAACACTTTCCCCTCCCACGTTCTTCCCCACGACTTCTTCACTATGCCGGAGCAAGAGTGGGTCCTGAAAAACCTTTAGCAACACCAACGGGTCCAAGGACATGCTGGGCGATCCTGTTTGGCACGACCTATTGGCTCCTATGGACATGGAGGAATCTGAATATATTTGATGCAAATTTTACCTGGCCTTCCTCACCCACATCTTGTATTTTATCTTATGCAAATCTGATATGGCAGGCAGCCGGATGGCGGACAGCTTCCGACCCTCGCCCTCAACATCAACAATGTATCGGATGGAGCACCCCTTCACCGGGATGGGTGAAACTTAATATTGATGGCATCAGTAAACGCTCCTAGTCCACAACCTCAACAGGCAGGCTTGTACGGGATTGTGCAGGCAACTGACTCGAAGGGTTCACCAAAAATTTAGGTTGGTGTTCACCGATGTCTGCGAAACTCTAGAGGATTTTTAATGGGCTCACAATCGCATGAAATAGGAGTTATCGCTGGATTGAGTTGGAAATGGACTCCACAATGACACTTCAATTAATTTCCTCCGCAGCTAACAGAGTCAAAGCCCTCAACCCCATCGTTCAAGGTATACATGAGCTGCTCACCTGAAACTGGACTATTGCTTATCACCACATATATCGAGAGCAACAGATGCGCCGACTGGCTCGCAAATTACACCACTCATTTCGATCTACGGATCACCTATCTAGAAGCTCCACCCATCAGGTGCGATTTTCTCCTTGTAGAGGATATGTCGAGAATCGGCTCCCCTAGACTCATGTTGTAACCTGTTTCAGCCTTTTCCTTTTATAAAAAAAAAGTTTTCCTGAGAGTGACACAAGGGCCAAATGATATATAAGAATTGCATTTTTATTAGTGTAGTTAAATGATGTTTGTTTATATGCAATTAATTTACCTCAACGGTTGAGGAAGCTTGCTCAGCTTCTCTCAATCTAACAAGAAGTTCTCCAGCAGCATGAACAGCTTCTGTTATGTCTCTAATATGGATTCTAAGGCTCTTGTTCTCCTTTTTCGATAAGTCCCTCTCTCCTTCCCTCTCCACTCTGAGAGTAGAAAACTCAGCTGCAAGTGATTTGGCAAAGTGAGCGCGACATTTACTTCCTACTTTTACCGTTGCCTTTTTCACCTCTGTGATCCCTTCCATGATTGCATGATGTTTTCTAACCAATGTTGGACAATTTTGTCCTTTCTTATAAAGTTTGACAACTATTAATTGCATTTTTTAGTTTTTAAATAAATTATTGGTTAAGTTATGTAATTTGATCTAGATAAAGATAATAAAGAGACTCAATAAATGATCTAGATTAATATGTCGAAGTCTGGATAAAAATGAATCCCAATTAGTGTAAACCAAACCCATATCGGCCTTGTGAAGGGAAGCCCAATATGGAAGATATATAAAGGTTAAGGTCTTCTGCAGTTGTTCATATCAATCTTAAACATAAGGAATCTCTGACTCGTTAAGAGAGCTTATATATTGAGAAAATTGTAGAAAGACATAGCCCATATCCCGGAGAGGACTTTCCGTAAAAACCTCGGGAGGTTCGTAATCATTTGGAGCTCGAAATCAACATCAGAATTAGAGATGGAATTGAAATCAAGTATTTTGCATTACCTTCGTTTTTAATCCTTTCGTGTTGATCTTGCATACGTAATAAGGTCTGTACTATGTATTACATGTGGTATCAGAGCGGTTACGTGATTAGATTGTCGGAAATGAAGGTTTTTCAATGTTTCATCTCATATGATTTTCCTCGATTGTTGATTTGTTTTTATTTTTTTTACGTATATAATTACATAAAAGTAGTATACATAAGGCTAGCTAAAAAAATGGGTTGAATGGAGTGAAAAATGACATCCTAGGGCACTGGAAATCGCCTCCGACGTTAAAGAAGGAGAAACGTGAGACTCGCGATCCGCTCTCCCACGAGCGTGGGACGGTGGGCACTTGCCGCGCATGTGTCGCATCCCGTCCGCACACATGACATGTCAGATGGGGGACACGTGGCGACACATGCAATGCACGCATAGTACAGTAGGCGTGCGTCTACACGTGGGGTGCGAGTGACGCACATGCGTCAGACACACTGATGTGCGTCGATGCGGGTGCATGCAGCACATGCGCGGCCCCGTGCCACACACTGTGACGTGATGTGCCACATCAGTCGTACGGATGCTACAATATTTTCCCAAAAAAATACAAAAATTCCAGATTTCACATAAGGGTGCCCCAGAGTGTTTTGAGTCAGTTTCTGAGTCTAGAAAATTTATAAAGTAAGTTTTCCATTTTCTGGATTTATTACATTAGTAATAAATTAAAGTTTAACTCTAGAAAAAGGAACTAAGTTATTCTGAATCTGATTTCAAGTGAATTTTCATGCTTCTTGACATCATATGAGGGAGATACATGAGGTTCTTGTGTATCGGGTCTCATATTCAATGTTCGAGATTGCATGATACTTGATCAAAAAAGGAATTAAGATATTTTGAAGCTATTTTTAAGTGAATTTTCAAGCAACAAACTTGTCATAAGGGATACGTGAGGTTTTCGTGTCTCGAGAGGTCAGTTCAGTATCCGATGACACGTGATGGTCACTCTATTGAGATATTTCTTTTACAAAAGTCTCAAATGAAGTTTTCAAAAAATGTCTTTAGCACGAGTGTATGACAATGAGACTATGCATTCATTTTTTACATTTATTGATGTTATATTGTCACATACCATATGCCCATAAAGAATGTGAGGATAACATAAAGATATATCCCTTGTGTCTGTGGACTTTTTGAGTGCTGATGAGAATGTAGTCACCAAAGTGGCATTTTAAGTTGGTATTTTGAATTATTTTGCTTGCATATTGGGGGATGTCTCTGATCTTATGTTTGGTTATTCTACCTAAAAATGTTGGCCTTACATACTTTTTGAGATGTTCATAAAGACGTTAGATGGAGGAAAACTATTACTCAAGTGATCTATTCACCCAAAGGTGGTAGTGTCATAAGAGTTGATGGTTTTTACTCTAATCGCTTTTATGTGAAGATCTAATTGCATTATATTACGTATTCAGCCTAAAGGTGTTTCATAATACATGTGATCGGATTTTCAGTAAAGACATTATTTAATAACTTTGAGTATCATTGTTATCCTACATTTGTACTGATTTAAAGATTATCATCTTGAAGTCACCTTTTCAGTCAACGAAATCAGTGTCACCATTGAAACCCTAACTAGTTTCAATACAAAGAAGTGGACAGAGGACGTATTGAACACTATGGAGATAGTTGTAGTTGATATAACCGTACAGACAGATATGCCATCTCCATTTACATCCATGACCTTGAAAATTCATAAAGCAACTAATGAAGCCTGGGATTGGTCTAACAAATTATATCTAATGACCATTAAGAGATCCATTCCTAAGCATCTACAAAGTGGACTTTTGGACACAAACATAGAGAAGGAATTTTTTAATAATGTCTCCCAGAGGTACATAGTCTCATCTAGTGTTGAGATAAGTGCCTTGATGAAAGAATTATTCTCTATAAGGTATACGGGAGAAAAGGGAAGTAATAGAGTATATATCGAGAATAATTCATCTTCACAGTAGATTGAAGATGTTGGGACTTCAATGCTTTGATAGCCCATTGCGTTGCTAAAGAGGAGAAACTCAAGTTTACTACTCCTACAGCTCTCGAAGCAACTAAAGGGAAGACAAAGATGAAACCCATTGAATTCAAAGGTAAAAAATTCAAATCTTCTCCACACGCTGAAGTTGGTCAAATTAGTGCTAATAAAGGTCTTAGGGACATAAAGAAACCAATAGTATAAGGTTTAAAAGTTTAGATTAAGACCATCAAGTTACTTTTTGGCTTGTCAATTTATATATCTAATTTGTGATAGTTGCATTAAGTACATGGTGGCTATTTAATGGAACATCTAATCAAGGTGTTTCCACAATGCAGTGGTTTATAGCTAGGATAAAGTCAAATAAAGGAAAGAAGAAATTGATGGTTCACAACAATAAAGAAGTGGAAGTGATATCTATAAGGGATATATGTACTGAACTTTATTGTAAGGTTCACTTGGGTTTTTCACGACACATTTTATATGTGATCTTTTGATCAATTTTGGACAAAAAAGGTTGACATTTTACATTTAATACTTCTGTTATACAGTTGCGATTTAACGCAAAACATAATGGTATAATTTTCTTGTCATATAGTTTGTATAGAATATGTCTTACATCAAATTAGATAAATGCTTTTTCGTATCTTGCTAAACAAGTTATGAAATAAAGGACCCTAATGAATGAAAAGTCATACATGGTGTGACATAAAAGTATAATTCACATTTCCAAAGCTAGGGTTGAAAGGTTGATCAATGAAAGCATTTCTTAATTATAGATTACGATGATATGGGAACATGTGTTGATTGCTACAGGGGTAAGTTGACTAATAAAGATATTGAGATCAATTCAAGCTTCTGACTTGTTGAGTATGATACATAAAGATATCAGTAGACCTTATAGAGTTGCATTGTGCAATTCCAAATGTATTTTGATATTTATTGATGATTATTCCCATCATAGTTATGTGTTCTTGCTTAAAGATTAAAGGTTGAGAAGCAGTTAGGAAAATTCATCAAGAATCTTGTAGAATTCTCTCATTAATCACCGTCCCAGTAGTAGCATGATCGTCATATGGTGATATAGTATATGATACTTAAACGATTGACTTAGTGCAAGTGAGATATGTTAGTTTATTACTATATCTAATCGGTTTGGTTGTAGATTAGTGACAAAATAAGTTAAAGACATTTTTTATCTTGTACAAGTTTAGATATATATGATAAATTCTACGAAATAATTATACTTTGCAAATGAAATTATAATAAGATTAAAATTATGAGATTTGTATTGCATTATGTATCATTCCTAAATTGTTTCTAACCGTTGTTCTATTAAGGCTAGACATTAGTAGAACACAAAAATATTGTCACACATTATGTTTTTCTTTATGAAAGAAGTAGTCAATCTCATAGGCTAAAGTATGAAGATACTTAAATAAATATATGAGTTCCTATTAGAGAATGAGTTCACTGAACTAACCCAATATGAAAATTTTATTTAAAACATTACTTGTATGTCTATGAAACTTCTCATTGTGATGATTGTATATGTGATCATTTGACTTGAAGTCTCTAAGTCTCTAAAGTTATTTTCTATAGGGATTGCTATATTTTGATACTATTTATAACTTATTCTAATCATAGATAGTGGTTCTGTCGGATTCTGGCGAGGCTGTACGTTGCCGTTTGGATTCATAAAGTTGACTGCTGAATACGTGAATTTTGGCTTGAAGGTTCCTACAAAACAAAGAAGGCACGTTGGGGGTTGTTTTCCGATAAGCCCCTCTGACGCTCAAGTCAGTCTTTTGGTGAAGGTAGGTTCGCTGTGAGCGGAGAGAACTAGGGTTATGATTACGTACCTCCGTTATGGCAGAATTATACCTTATATATGGAGCGGGAGCTAGGTTTAAGTCTTTACGTCTGCATGGGAGACTTCCACCTACGAACGGGCTGTAGATTTATTGATTGGGCTTGGGCCTGGCATATCCAAAAGGTATAAGACTAATCCTTGAAAGATGGACCGATCGGCCCTTGGGTTGTTATGTCTAGATTAGGATCCAGCATGACCGACCCGACCATAAGCCCCCTACTCCTCGAGTCTGAGCGAAGAAAAGAGTCGGAGGAGTATGCAAGGGTCTTGTAGCTCGTCTGCAGGGCAGCTCGGGGTAGGCCCGATCGGCCAGATATTGGTGTTGTAGTTCGTCTAAGGGATAAATCGGGATTGGCCCGATCGATGGGTATCGACGTGTAGTGCGTGACTGCTCGTATTGGGATCGATTAGCTGAATGTCCCAATTGGTTGGCATCGACGCTTATTGCATGATAGCTCGCGCCAAAGTAGATCGGGTGGTCATTATTAGTGAGCGAGTGAAGGTACTTGGAGCATTTAATATTGGCGACGTGTGATATGGCAGCTTTTCAGAATCTGAAACGTATCATCTTCGTAACCGTTGTACAGTTGTCATGTATGTCCTTTCACTTGTCGCGCCGTTCTGGATTTCGAACAACCCTAATTTACCTCGGCTCAGACTTTGCCACGTGTCTGAGCTTGGCTCGGATTTTCTCCGTGTGTCGAGATTTGATTGGGTGCCCTTCGACCGGTCTTCCATAAGTACTCATGATCAACAGACTGTGGGTTTTCTTCACGCTTGCTCTGTTCTCTTGCTTTCACTCTACTTTCACCTGCCCTTTCTTGCTCTCAGTTCCTGGAAATTTCTTTAAACCGTCGCCCGATTTCCCAACTTCGAATCACTAAATAGGTACGTCCCCTTCCTTCGTCTCCTCCTCTAAACATTTTTCAAAGGTTTTCTTCTTAGTAAGCATGTCGACGACCAGTTCTAGAAGTATGGTAGGAGATGTTGAAGAAATATCGACGAAAGAGCGAAAAGATGGGCTGGTTGTGGAGGAGCCGCCGAGAAATGAATCAACGATGACCCCGCCTGAGCTGAGACGGTCGGTTATTAGGAATAACATCCCTATGGCTTGGGGGCCTAGGTTGCCCTTGGGGTACGAGCGAATCCACAGCAACTTGAGTGGATATTTCGCTGTTTCTGACAGTTTTTTCTCGGTGGGTGGTATGAGGCTTCCATACGTCCCGATTGTTGACGAGGTGTGCGCTGCCTATCAGCTGATGCCGAGCCAAATTCCTCCAAATAGCTGGAGGTTTATCAATGGTTTGGCTTTGCTGTGCCACCAGTTCGGCTGCCCTCCTTCGATTGGCATTCTACGTCATTTCTTGAGAATGAGCCAGAGTCCGATCTCTGAGGTCGGGATCCCTTCTCTGCAGTACCGAGATGCCCGGTATTGCCCGACCGAACTCTGGCTCTCACATCAAGAGAGCTCGTCAGGACTACCGCCCTGTCTAATGTTTTTGTTTCTGCTAAGTAACACTCCCTAGCGATTCTCTGATAACCCCTGATAGTACCGATTCCATGGAGTGTTGGGAATTTCATCACTTGGTAGTAGGTGGAGACGACCGCTCTAAGGGCGTTTTGAGTAGCTCGCCTAATTATCGCATTGTACGCCCCTTGAAACTTCACCACTAAGAACTCAACGTCCTTCTCAATTTGACGTGGCCTTTGTCCGAACTTCACTTTCAAACAGACTCGGGGAAACGGATAGGCCGATGCTCCAGTTATCCCTTCGATAGGTCCTTCTATAGGCAGTAGTTGATCTTCGAGTACCTCCATCTGCTTGAAAGCATCATAATACAATAGGTCGACTGAGCTGCCCGTATCAATCATCACTCGCTTCACCTCGTTGTCGTCCATGTTCAGATTTATGACGAGCGCGTCATCATGAGGACAACTTACACCATCAAGGTCATACTCGTCGAACGATATCATCCCGTCGTACTCCCTCTTTCTTTTGGTTGACGAGTCTTTGCCGACCTGCTTAGCATATCTCTTTCTTCCTTTAGCAGTGGATCCCCTAGTTGCATTTTCACCAAGTATCATGTTAATGACCCTCACCGGTCGGTCATCTTGTTGTCCAGCATTCCTGTCGCCTCTTGCCCTTGATCGTCCTCTCTCTTCGCGACGATCGCCTGCATTCGTATTCTGCCTCCCTCCATCATTTCTATCATTCCGCCTCCAATATTGTCGTCTGTTGTTGGGCCGACCGCTCTTATGCTCGTTATCTCGATCGGCATTTTGCTCGTGCTTCACAAATCGGCCTAACCTTCCCCTTTGTATGAGGAATTCGATTTCTCTTTTCAATTGCCAGCAATCTTCCGTGTCATAACCGATGTCTTTGTGGAAACGACAGTATAAATCGGGGTTCCTATCCTTGGAAGGAGTCTTCATCTTATCGGGTTCTCGGATAGTTTCTCCATCCGCTCTCATGGCCGCCAGTACTTTTGCATATCGTCTGTTGAGCGGGGTGAACTCCTGTCGATATACCTGTCGATCTGATGGTTTTCTCTAGTTCGACTGGCCTTTTTGTCGCTTGTGTAAATTACTCGCTCTGTCATTTAGCGAGCGATCATCCGTCCAGCGCTTCGTATTTTTCAGCACTTCTTCGAGCTGAATGTACTTTTCCGTCCTGTTTCTTATTTCCTGAATAGATCGGGGCTGATCGAGGGCTAACGACTTTTTGAACTCCTCATCCCTCGTATTGTTCATAAGCGCTGCCAACATGGACAAGCAGGTGAGGTCGGGGACTTCGACCGCTTCATTATTGAACCGAGTAATGAATTCCCGTAGGCTCTCGTTCCTCACTTGTGTCAACTGCATCACTTCCAAGGTCGTCTTCTACGGCTGCTTACTTGTGGCGAACTGGTTAATAAATAGCAGCTTAAAATCCTCAAAGCACGTGATACAGCTCGGAGGTAAGCTATTGAACCACCGTTGAGCTCCCTCTTGAAAGGCCATACAGAAAGCCTTGCACTGAATGACGTCTGGAACGCAGTGCAGATTCATCATTGACTGGAAATACTGTAGGTAGTCCAGGGGGTCAGTCTTTCTAGTATATTTTTCGGGCATCGGTGTTTTGGTGCCGGGCGACAGGAGGCTATCCAAGATTGTTGGGATAAAGGGAGAGTTGTATTGAGCTGTTGGGCGATCTGGGCGGAAACTCATTGCCGCATTAATCCGATCATCCACGATTTTTTCTAAGGCTTCGGTAGGGTGGCGATCGGTCATCATGCTGGTCTGCCGCGCGATCTGACGTGCAGGTGGCTGCTGTTGCGTCGGCTGAGACTGTAAAA
>JANZLF010000005.1:22325614-22346962 GCA_026546835.1 Erythroxylum foetidum | reverse complement strand
GTGTATTGATTAAACATGAAAATGTTAAAGGATTTATGAGTGATAAAGGCCAATTATCTAAATAACTAGTTCTAGTTATTTAGACAATAGTTAACCCAAGCTCAATTCTTATTAGTGAACTCTACACTCTACTCATATTAAAAATTCAATATGGTATCAGAGTAGGTTTTGTTGGGATTATGAATTTCCCGATTGTGCGTCTGGATGTCCATTACCAACGGCTCGGTCCGGTTACTACTGCGTATATTTCAAGTGACAACTAGATGTCTAGTCCCAGTTGCATTTGGGGAGAAGTGTTAGAGTGTCCCATATTGATTAAACATGAAAATATTAAAGGGTTTATAAGTGGTAAAGGTCAACTATCCAAACAATTAGTTCTAATTATTTGAACAATAGTCATCCCAAGCCCAATTTTTATTAGTGGACTTTACACTCTGCTCATATTAAAAATTCAATACACTCCCTCTTCGTTGACTTGTTTTCACAATCAGGAACACATCGTGTAACCACAATGTATAAAATCACCGTCATTGAACAAAATCAAACTTCCAACCACCGTAAGTCAGCCAACCAATAAATACAGGCGTGAATAAGATGATTTGTATGCTTCAAGCATCCTTGTGGAAGAGGGCTTTATGCTGGCCTTAATTCAGACAAAGATCAGCAAACAATTGCGTCACAAAATCTCCAATGTTATATACCATAAAGGACTAGCTTGAATTTGCTCTTTAAAGAAAAGAACTTGTCCAGAGAAGCAAAGGAGCAGATACATGTGCAAGGAGTTTATTCAATAATACTTGGAAAGCAATCAAGTAGGTGAGACATTAAGTAGGATTATATTATTTCATCTTTCTTTTCAAGGGTTATTACGTTGAAGTCAAATATAACTCGTTCAAATTTAACAATTGTCATTAATAGACGTTAACTTCAAATCCAACCGAGTAATTTTGACTTGGCCTAAGCTAATCTACCATTTTTACGCCTACAAAGAAATCTCGGTGTCCAGGCTTGCTGTAACCTGAACAACCCGGAAAGGAGGCGGCTACAGTTATGGTACCGTGACGTTTCATTCTTGGGTCCAGATATGTGACATTTCATTAATACCCACTTCTTCAGCTGGAATTGATTGTTACTTGGGGGAAAAATAGAAGGAGCCATCAATTTCAGATAATTAAATACTGAATCTACCAAGGAAAAAGTGGGGGAAAAATAGAAGGAGCCATCAATTTCAGATAATTAAATACTGAATCTACCAAGGAAAAAGTAAACTCAAGTGCTGCCGAAGCTGTACGGCACCTTTCATGCCCGTATCTCTTCTGGAGCTTAAAAATTCACTTGGTTCTTTCTGAACGTACTCCGACCAGAGGACGAACATTTAATGCTATCTTTGTTGGGTAATAGAATCCTGTCCACGAAGTTCTAAAACCCCCATCAGGGCCCAACTGAATGTGCTGTAAAAAATGTCCGAATGCACTTTCACAAAGAACTACTTGAATTCTAACACAAAACGGTTAACTTATATGCAACTAAGAAGTGGCTCAAGTTGAACAATTACTTCCAAAGATGGCCACTCCAATTGAGAAATGGACAATCCTTTATTTGATCACAGCGAAAGCAGCCAAATTGTAAATTCTTACTCAAATTACAGTTCGGGAAGCAGTATTTAACAGCATATTGTGAGTTAGAGTTGACGAAGATAATTAATTTCTATACAATATTAAATGCGCTGTGAAGGTTCTACATAAGAAACTCCAAGCAATCCACACCAACTCCGAAAAGCCCACTGGAAAGTAAGAGTGCGTAGTAGGACGGACTAGGGCTAGACATCAATGAGCACTTACGAGAAATGGGTGCTGACATACTCCACACTCGATGGTCTCAGACCCTGAGCTGGGAACTTGGACCTACAGAGGAGAAATCACACTATCAAGTATCAACCAAACACAAGAAGTGAAAATCCTAACCCTCTGGAAAGTGATAAGCAAGAGTTTCAAACCTGTAAATGGACAGTGCAAGTTGGGCAAGCAACTTCCTTCATTCGCCTCCCAGATCCATCTGACTTGGATCCTATAAAGCAAATGATTCGACATTAGGCAGATTCGAGTTTGATCAAAGGTGATAGGCTTAATCATCAGCCTGAATCACAAACAAACATAGGTTCCACCTATATCAAGAAGATGTAGATAAAGTTCAAACAAGTTATTACCTGATGATGCCTTTCGATTCTTTTCCATTTCCTCCTGTCAATCATGATCAAGCATTAAAAACGAGTAGAAAAGTGAGACTAAAACCAAACCAGATTCTATCAGATAGGTATAGCAGGAGATCTAGTGTTACTTGAAGCTTCTTGGCAAGATCAGCATGACTACGCAATGCAGCAGGTTTACTGGCAGTTTCCTTGGCATTGTTCAGCCTCTGAGTCACTTCTGCCTGAAAGACAATGAAATTGGGAAACTTAAAAAATCATAAATTCTGCAGATAAAAAGCTTTTAGAATAGAAATTTACAGTCATAGGTAATAATTAAGCTTCACGTCCCTAGACCACAAAAATTCTGGTTAATTAAAAGCCTAACTTGCATAGAGAACAGTACACAGATAAAGAGCCTAAATTTAAGATCCCATGCGGTAATGTGATCAAGGTATGAGTCCCATCACCATTCATTGTCATACTATCCACACAACTAAGTCGCTTGAGTCATTGGAATTCACAAGAAGAAAAAATGTTAGTCAAGAATACATCAAGAAATTCAACTAAATAAACACAAACAGTTCTCATAGCTGATTTATTATGTACCACAATTTGATCAAAGGATGAGTTTTATCACCAATCATTGTGACACTGTCTACACAACTAATTCAACTGAATCATCAGAAATTACAGCAAAAAAGAATGTTTTAGACACAAACAGTTCTGAGCTGATTTCTTATGAACCGTTGTACTTCACACGGTGCTGCAAAAAAGATAACCTGTCCTATGACAAGAAATGAGAAACGAAAATGACACACAAATCTACAGTACATACCATGCAGCGGTCACAAACTCTAACAGGCTGTGCGTTCTCATCAGCAGTAAGAGCAATTCTTCCATGAGTACACTTGTCACAGAAAATGTCTCCACAGTTTCTGCAGTGGTGCTGAGAAATGTAGGAAAATGTTGCCATAAGTTTACAACAAAAGAGGGATAAATTATGAGGTTTCTCAGCAATGAAACGTCAATTTACCCTGCGCACAAAAGCCCCAAAATCAGTGCCGCATGCTGTACACTTGGAAACAGCTTCATCAGGGACCTATGCATAAAATATCATATAAGTAAGACAAATGATTTCTAGGTCACAAACATCAGCCGTTCTACACCCCTTCTCCATCTGCAATCCCCCATAACAACCTGCTCTTTATGAGAAAGTAAAAGACTTGATGGAGATTATTGGCCCAAAAATTACTAAGTTGAATTTCTCAAAAATAATCATTGACACAAATACTTTTGAAAGAGCTTTGAATTACCCAATGATCCTTCTCCTCATTGCTTGGCTTCATCAAGTTCATCCAATCACCAAATCCTTTTTTCTTCTCAGTAGGCTGTTCAATTGTCTTTGGTAAATCTGAAGGCCTGCTTGATCCACCCATCTCCTTGAGCTGCATTTCAAGTAAAGAGGAGAAGATGCTTCACTTGCACAAAAGAAAAGGTAAACATAAATGGGTGATAGTACAGCAAATCAACTCTCTTTAACCTGATCATCGTATCAGAAATAATATGAATGATGGACAAAATGTTCATAATAGTCCCTCAAATCCCAGACAATAAAAGAATCTCAAGAAATGTGTAGCCTACTAGAATAAACGGAACCCACAATGAAAAAGATGGTGAGGTTGGTAAAACCACTCACGTTTTGGTGCCAGAAGATCAATTTCATTCCACAATTGATACGTATCACAAATATGAAATATCACAGCTTTTTTATAATAATATTGCAAGTATGACATGATTGAAAGCGTAGAATCTTAAAAAATAATATATGACAACCATGTAAAACATGAAGAACATTAGATCTTCATGGCCAACCAACCTGCACAGTTGCAGCTGTCACGGTATCAAGAAGGGTATTTGTTGTATAACTATTTGATTGCAATCTGATACGTCTCGGCTCTATATCCACAGAGCTCTTGGACCAAATTGCCAAAGTAGATGAATCGGCAACCTACATTTTAGAAATATTGACACTAATACTGAGCCAAAAATTAAGAGGAACAAACGCACCCAAAACGGGACAAACTAAGGAATCTAAGAGTCAGAAAATCTACTTCACATCTTGTGATATTCTCGAGAGGATATATTCTCAAAGTCCGCCCTGTACCAGGATCAAGCATGCGGATTCCATCCAAACCAATCTACACAGAGATGAAACAAAATCATGACTCATTCCAGGAAAGTTGCAATTCAAAGATCTTCACTTCAAACCATGATAAAAATTGCAGAAATCCCATCGAGCATAATTATAGATGGATTAGAAGCATGAAAAATCGTGTAACATTTTATACAATCAACCCTTCGCACATTCACTCTTATTATACATAAGAACATATTTAGAGCCATCCTTCTATACTCTACATAGTCCAGAATTGTTCATAAACACCTAAAAAAGAGTCATTTATCCATTCAACGGGGTGCAATATAACTTCAAAGTTAGAGAATACGGGACAAGTGCGCAAGTGCTTTCTGTTTCGTATGTTATATGCACCATCCTACCTGGCAAAGAACGTCCATGGTGCTCTGCCCCACACTTTCAGCAAGCAACTTAACCCTGAATTTTTGGAACGCGCTTTTGACATCTTGTTGAGTCTCTGCTTTGGGCACAGCTCTAACAATCTTAGGAGACCCTGAAGCAGAACTTGAATACGAGTCTTTCGTAGAGGGAAAGCTAATAGCTCTTCCATAGTCATCAAACCCAGCCCACGTCGACGATTTTGGAGCTGTCCCTCTTGCTCCATAAGGCTCCACTTTACCACCTTGATACGCATAAATCCCATCTCCATACCCATCGTCACGATCCAAACCCAAATCGTACCGGCTCTCTGGTCGCTTACCATAAGGATCCGAACCCAAATCGGATCTGCTCCGACCAAGGCCCCCGTATTTGTCGTCAAAATACCCAACACCCTGATCATACTTCTCGTAATTAGTATCATAAGCAGGTGGAAAACCCGATCCTACCTGATTGAACGGTGCATTGTACATGGAAGAGTATGTTGGAGTTGTGATAGGGCTGGGATTTGATGCAATTGGGTTCGATGCAGGTGGCGCAGGAGCGTAACTTGCAGCCGCCTGATGTTGATCGTATGGGGAGTAGAAGGGTTGCTGAGGGGTTGAAGACTGGTAGTGCCCGTGTGAATCGTAGGGAGGAAAACTTGACTGCGATTGAGATGGCGGTGGCTGGGATGCTACATTAAAGGACGATTGGAGATTATTAGGGTTCGGAGGAGGAGGAGCACTTGTGGTGGTCGTCGGAGCATAAACGGGATCGGAATTCTGAATGTATGGAGGATAACTTTGGGGATAATCGGAGCCGCCGTAATTGGCGGTAAAGGGTGGCGCTGATGCGTAGGAGCTCTGGTGGGGATCGATCGGATTGGGGTTGTTAGGATTAGGGTTAGGGTTTGGAAGATTGTATTGATAATATGAGGAGTAATCTCCTTGGTGCATAGCTGATTTGATCAACCGTTCCTCGAAGCAGCACGAAGGATTATAATTCTCTATTTTTCCGGAACTTTCTTTTAGGGCTTCTAAACGCTAACGAGAAGTGACAGGGGAGAGGAGGACAGGAATAATTGGCTTGGAGAGGCTTTCTTGAGTATAAACATCAACCCGGACGATTAAGTTACCTGACCTCTGTTTGGTATGCCGCGCAGCACTATCAAGCTATCATCAGCTGATTACAACCCGAACTCGACTTGTTCATGATTCACGTAGGACCCGCCACGTAATGCCAAAGTGTATGATCAGGGGCGCGATTGAAGCCACGTGTACTGCCCGCTTATCCGAATCGCTTGTAGCATGAGATATATTTTTGTTTTCTCAACTTCCAATAATTGCATTGTGTTGTGTCTCTACATGACCAAATCCATCGCCGTTTCGAACATGACTTATTTAAATTTACTAATTTAGTCAATTAATTCCTTAGTAATTAAATAATATACTATTATTTTAACTTAAATTAATTCATTTATATCAAATAAAACCAATTGTTTAAAATTAAATTTTAATGAACACAAAAGTTGAATATTTTTACATCCAAAATATATTAAATTTGAAATTAAATATAACTTTAATTGAAAATATATTTAATTATAAAAATTTGAAAATTATTTTTTTAAGTATATGTTGAAATTATTAAATGCATAATTTAATATATAATTAAGAGTAAAAATAAATTAATGCACTTATTTAGAAGTTAAATCAATCCACTTATTTGAAATTTGAATTAATTAATATGGAGGGAGATTTATATTGAATGTTGTTGTTTGTTTAATAATTAATATAAGCTACACCATAGGTTTCTTTTAATGAACATAAGAGTTAATTTATTTAACTGATCAATTAAAATTAAAATCATGTTATTTTAATAAAAATTAAATTAAAAGAATATCATTTTCAAAATTAGACTATTCAAATGAAATTGACGTGTGTTTCTAAATATGAACTTGCCATAAAATTCAATCAAATTAACCCGTAAACTTTGGTTGAATCAATGGACCAACCTTCCGTTCCTGTTCTTTAGTCATGCTTTGCGACTTATCAACATGTTAGGCACGTCCCGACCCCGAGACTTCAACGTCAGGGCTAGAGCTTGACTTTTTGCCAATTCTAACAGACCAATCACAACGGCCATTATGTAAACTGTAGAGTACATAGAGGACTTAAATTAGGAGGATGTGACACAATGTTTCTCTGTTTTCCGATGGCTTAAAGTACAGTTATAATTGTAATATTTAATTCGACTTCAAACGATGTTATATTCTAAAATTGATTAGTATATAAGGCCTAACTTATTAGGCTTATACGAATAAATATAATATTATTTAGATTTCATTTAAATGATATTATATTTATTTTTTAAAAGTAAATAATATATTTAAGATGTGCTTGTTTGGGGGTATGAAAAAAGGGATATGAGTATAGAATGAAAATTGATGTTTGGTATGAACCTATCATTGAGGATCTAAGAATTTCATTCCTTAATTTTGAACAATCCTTTATTCCTCTCATAATCTAGAATAATGAGATAGAAGAATGGGAGTGATTGTTATATTTTTAAATTTTTATATATAGAGGATAAATAAAAGGTATAATTATGAACCAAATAACTTCATAAGTAAAGCTTTAATTTCAATAATCAAATTTATGGTGAAATCAATTAAATAATTAAATATATTATAATTAATTAAAATATTATAATTAATTAATTAATTAAAATATAATTATTTAATAATTAAAATATAATATAATTAATTAAAATATTATTATTTATTTATTTATATTGTACTTAATTAAAATATTATTATTAATTAAAATATAACTAATTAAAAATAATTATTCATTAATTAAAATATTATTTATTTTGTAATTAATTAATGATAATCTTTTTTATAAATCAATCACTATCAATAGTGGTTCTGTCGGATTCTGGCGAGGCTGTACGTTGCCGTTTGGATCCATAAAGTTGACTGCTGAACACGTGAATTCTGGCTTGAACGTTCCTACAAAACAAAGAAGGCACGTCGAGGGTTGTTTCCCGATAAGCCTCTCCGACGCTCAAGTCAGTCTTTTGGTGAAGGTAGGTTCGCTGTGAGCGGAGAGAACTAGGGTTATGATTACGTACCTTCGTTATGGCAGAATTATACCTTATATATAGAGCGGGAGTTAGGTTTAAGTCTTTACATCTGCATGAGAGACTTTCACCTACGAACGGGCTGTGGATGTATTGATTGGGCTTGGGCCTGACATATCCAAAAGGTATAAGACTGATCCTTGAAAGATGGACCGATCGGCTCTTGAGCTGTTATGTCTGGATTCAGGTCCAGCATGACCGACCCGACCAGATAGCTTATTTAGTAGTAATTATATATAGTATGAACTATATGGAGGCAGTTGAATGATCAAGATATAGTTCATCATCTAAAAGTAATTAGGGATAATGTTGTGTTATTCTCAATTAGCATTGATTGAGGAAATCCTTGACTAAAATTGAAATGAATTTTACAAATAATCTACAAATATCATTAATTGAATCAATAATTAATGGAAGAAAACTAAAATGATTGGATTTAAAATAGAGTAGACATTAATTTCATGCTCTATGTCTAATTGGAACATTGTATGAAGAAATGATTAAATTATAAAAAAGAAAAATCATGCACGAAAAAGTTAATCAAAATGACTTTGAGGTTCCTAAATATCTGAGTAGTTATGTATGTTATTAGATGTCAATCTTGATCTATAATTATAAATTATTTAATTAGAGAATTAAAGTTAAATTAAAAGGAGTTTTAATTTATCTAAATCTAATTTATAATCATTGTTAACATATTTGAGAATTTAATAGATCTCATATAAATAACAGATTGAAGAGAGCAAAGATAGTTTAATCGAGCTAGATTTGATTATAAAATTTGAGAAATTTTATGATTAAATATGAAATATTTAATAAATAAGGATCAATATGAGATATTAAAAACTTATTTGAACATAACTGGTATTTAATTAGAATTATTTGGTTATAATGAAATTACAATTGAATTTCAACTAAATTATTAAATGTCCAAAAATTATTATAAATAGGGTTAAACTGTAATCTAACTAACACTTTTTACTTAACTCTCTCTCTAAGAATTACAAAGTTCCCTCAATTTGTTTTATAAATATTGTTAAAGGTCGGATACTTGTACGATTATGGTAGTTTAAATAGTTTAGTTTTAGAAATGATTTGAGAGATACGGTAAGAAGATGATTAAGTTTTAGAATAAAGTATGAATCAAGATTTATGTTTTATTATAATTTATATTTTAATCATTTTATAAAATTAAAGTAAACGTGATTTTCATGAATAGAAAATTTGAAAAATTTTTGTAATTATTCTACTACCATGATCAATTCTGACTACTATGAGTCTGACTACTTCTATGAGTGTGACTTAATGGAGACAGAATCTGATACATTAGGCTGGCTTAATGTCTTTGTCTAAGAGTGTGCCTTGGTCGAGGAGAGAAATTCTCATTCATTACGCTGGTGTTAAATAAATGTTTCTAGAGTATAGACTATATAATATGAGCTATCACCACAAATTATTCTCTTCAAAGACGGAAATAATAGACTTGTCATATATATGACAGAAATTTCATAGTCTGGATTGGAATACCATTTCATATATATATATATAAGCTATGACCACATATTATTCTGTTCAAACACGGCAATAATAGCCTTTTCATCCTCTCTTGCTATATCTCTTCAAGTTCAAGTGTGTGTATATATATATATATATATTTCTTTTGTCCCTACCCCTCTCTTCTTCAGTTCATACCACTTGACAATTCACCCTTTCTAGGTTCACATCAGGACCCAATTTTGCAATCTTCAAATGGCTTTTGCAATGGATAAAGTTGGAGGAAACCAGAACCGCATTCAATATATAAAGAGCAGATAAAAGAAACTGGAATCCCATAGTCATAGTCTAGTTTAGTTTATGATGCTTGATATTCTTTTTATCTATATTTTTGCAAGAACACATAGCTTACAAAATCGTGAGTGTCCCAAGTTGTCGTCTTTGGTCTGGTAATGGTCAGGGAAGGACAGATGCTATGATGACTGCCCAATGAAGTTCCCACTTCCTATGACGCAATAATTGTCAAGCTCAAGCCCCTGTTTTTTCCTTTTTAATCTTTAGAGAAGTATTATTGTATGGTAATTAACGATTATATTTATCAACAAAATGAGAAATGAAATACCAAGTAGAAAGAAGAAACGTTTAGCTAACGCCTGGAGTAGAGCGTAACTCGGAAGCAGCTAGCAAGCACCAAAAATTGTCATCATTCAAGACCAGTTGGGACTTTGGGACACAACAACTACAGTAGTTTTGCAAGATTGCTTACCAAAGCTCTTGCTTTCGTTTGTTTGTTTGAAGCCTACACAAAAACCATGCCCCATTTCTCTCCTCCTTCCTCTCTTTCTCTTGCTTGTGAACGCGTGGGACGGTGCCCCTGTCTCTCTCCTGTAGTTTTCTTTTTATCCTGCGTCACTGCTTATACTTGTTAGGGTGTTGTATTGTTTGCCTACTAAAAATATTTGTATTTGACACCATTGCACAGAGTTTTCAATACACACTGTTCCTGATTTCTTTCTGTTAAAAAGATAATATTTTTGGTGTTGGGTTTGCTATTATTGACCCAACTATGTGTTAAATTGTTTCCTCGGCTTTTCAGTTGCTGCCGAGGAGTCCTCTTGCTCGCTGACATCTTTGCTTTTAACTTCCCTAACTGCGTGGAGAGCTTAATTCACGAACTGTGTCTTGGCGGATCAGGCTTACGTGTTTAACTCGGTAGCTTAAGGTAAGTTTTGTTTAAAAAGCACTGAGACCCATTTCTGTTCGTTGTTTGTCAGTTTGTTTCGTACTTTTTGGCTCCCGTTTCGGCAACTTCTTTTTCTACTGTCTCGTGCTTTTGAAGGGTTTCGACTTTGGAGGAGAATCTCGGTGTGTTGGTGTTTTGAGTTGCGTGGGAAACCGTGCCATCTTTGGCCTGTTGTTACATTTTTGGCTGTTAGCCTGCAGTATATTTGCTCTGAGAGTTCGGTAATGTAATTGAAGCTTTTGGAAGAGAATTTATTGGATAGATTTCTTTCTTTTGTTTTTTGTTTTTAATCGTGATTTGAGTTACTGTCTCCTTTTGCTTTCCCTGTTTCACTCCCTTAGATTCCGGTGTCCGAGTTAGAAAAAAGAAGATATTTTATTAACATCTGGACAAGCAACAAACTATTCACGAGACTCTTCTTGCTGCTTTTAAGTTCTGTGATTGACTTTAAAGGCTCAATCTTGAATGGTTCTTCGCATGTGGGTCTGAGAAACTCTTAATATCTCTGTTCTTTGGCTTAACGTTTTTGTGAGTTCTAACTTCTAAGTCTTGTCTGGTTGGGATTTTGAGTTCAAGTTAACCAGATTTTGAGTTCAAGTTTTCTTCTTCTGAGTTTATGGTTTATGGGTTTCTTGCGTTGTTTGTTCTACTAATCTGTGACTTGGTTTCTGATGTAATTCCTTTTTTTTTATATATATATACAATTTTCGTCAGCAGGAGGTTGGACTTTTGGAGATTAAGAGCGGCTTTAGCAACTGGCCTTTCTGAAGTTTGTCTTGACTTGAGCCCAAGCTCTAGGTAAGCTTTAGATTTCAGACGTTGGCTTCTGGAATTGGACAAATCTATTTGTTTTCAACTTGTCTTTTAGTGGAATTCGATTCTTTCAGTCACACACGATTTAGCTAAAAGAGTATGTGTATTTCAAGATCGTATATTGAGATTGTATAACATTCCTGCTCTATATTTCACATTCGTGGGTTTTGCGACTTTAATTTGATTCTTCATATAATGTTTTGTCAGGCCTATCTTCTGCGCATTTTAATGGATTCCCCGCAATCTGTTGTGTCACCATTCAGGACCTCCGTAGTTACTGATACAGTTAAGCAGAAACTCGATCAATCAGTTGAGTCCCCTTATAGTTTATCCGGAGGATATGAGGTTGGCATTAAGGAATCTATGGTTGGCAATCCGGAGGGCTTGATTGGTACTCTTGAGGTTTACATAAGCCAGGCCAGGGACATCCACAACATATGTATTTACCACAAGCAAGATGTTTATGCTAAGATTTGCCTGACTAGTGACCCTGAAAACACAGTCTCGACCAAAATCATCAATGGTGGTGGGAGAAATCCAGTTTTCAATGAGAATCTGCTGCTCAATGTTAAGACTCTGGATTGCTCACTCAAATGTGAGATATTCATGATGAGCAGGGTGAGAAACTATCTTGAGGATCAGCTGTTGGGATTTGCTCTGGTGCCTTTGTCGGAAGTAATTGTTAAGAATGGGAATTTGGAGAAAGAGTTTTCTCTTTCTTCAACTGATTTACTCCACTCTCCAGCAGGATTTGTTCACTTATCTCTGGCATATAGTGGTGCTTATCCGGAATTAATGGCCATCCCAGCAATTACTTCTGTGTTGCCATCAGATGGAACTGCACAGGATCCAGAGTCAGTGCCTACTGAATTTGATAAGATTGAGTTCCCTGATCTGAATATTGTCAACGAAAACCAGATCATGGTTTCAGAGTATTTTGGGATCCCACGTGACAGTATGGAAACTGAAAACTCTGAAAGCTTCGTCACAACTGATACCGAGAGTCATCCTAATTCAGAAGATTTTCGAGTTGTGGAAAACTTCTCAAGTGTTACCAACGATTCTGCCCACGTTCCCAAAGTTGGTTCTCCTCCAAGCAGTGTGTCCACTACTGGTGTTTCTTCTTCTTCTGTTACTGCAAGCTCTGAAAACTCTGATGCTCCAGTAGCTTCAGAAACATTAATCCAGGAGCCTGAGTCAGCCCAAAAAGAGAAAAAGAGTGTGGATGTTGGAGATGGAAGGAGTGATTCTTCCAGCGGAGTAGCCGGTGAGAAAATTGCAAATCCTGTAATAACTGTGAACATAGAACCGGAACAAAATATGGTCCAGCAGGACATAGTAGACATGTACATGAAGAGCATGCAACAATTTACAGAATCATTGGCAAAGATGAAGCTTCCTCTGGACATTGATAGTGGACCGGACAGTTTAGGAAGTTCAAGCTCTGATCAGAATATGAATGCATCTAAAAATAGTGGTTCTCGTGTGTTTTATGGCAGTAGGGCTTTCTTCTGAGCTTTTAGTTTCATTAATCCGAGGAAAGCACAAGTGACTGTAGACTACGTAGCAGCTGAGGCTAAAACTACTAGTCAACTGTAATAATATCTCATGTAATGTGGTGTTCTCCTTTTGTATGCTGAGATACTTTACATAACGGGGAATTCTCAGACTCTGTGTGGTTATCCAACTTCTTCTATAATAACTGTTGAAGTGTTGGCAATTTAGTTTCCATTTCATGAAAAATTTCCCTTATTTTTAGCATAAGATCTTGTGACAAAGAAAAAAGAGAAAAACAGTAGCATTATTATCTCTCTGTTAGTTGCTTGATTTCCTCAGTTGAAACTGACTAGAGAAAATTGCAGTAAAGTAGAAGCATTTGTTATTTCCTCTTCTATAAATTCTGTAGTTGAATAAAATAAATATATCTATCCAATTTGTTTCAAACATTTTTTTGGTTTGTTTTTATTTTCTGGTGTTCCTAAGTTTGGTGTTGCCATACAACTGTACCTCTGTTTGACAGTGGCATCAGACGTCCACTTGGTCTTTCAGACCTGTGAAATTGGAGAAAAAGATTTATCCAGTACCATCTGCTTAACCCCTCCAGAAGTATTCACCCATGAATGCTGTCAGTGAAGATGCAATCTTACTTGGAAGCTTATGATCCTTGGGAGTTTATAATCCAAGACAAGTCTGTTTCTCCTTTACAATAATGACACAAATAAAGCTCGATAATGAGGAGAAGTCTAAGGTCTAAAGCCAAGACACTCGTCCAAAATTCTAGAGGACGTTTTGTCTTCTACAGGATCATGGCCTATAACACTATAAAAGAAGCTTGGGACAAGTTGAAAGAAGAATATCAAGCGACAGAACATGCCAAATGCAAGTATCTGAAGAGGGAGTTTGATTCTCTAAGCATCTGGAAGGATGAAAATATAATCAGATACTCTTATAGAATCTCCTTGATTATTAACAATATCAAGCCGTTTGCTGAAGACTATCCTACTAGCAGGATTGTGGAAAAGGTTATCGGGATACTTCCTTTCCAAAATTTCTTCTCTAGAAGAGTCTTACTCAACAAAATTTCATTACTTAACGAGTGCACTTCAAGCACAAGAGCAAAGAAGGATCTTAAGGCATTAGGATCACGGAAGGTGCATTTCATGTGCAAAAAACAAGATGGAAAAGGAAAGAAAACAGTTTACCCAGAAAAATAAAGGCAAAAGTATAGATAGCAACAACAATGAAGGATCAAAACAGAAGAAATTTCTACCTTGTTCATATTGTAAAAAGATTAATTATCTTGAAAAATATTATTAGTGAAGGCCTGATGTAGTGTGTGGAAGCTACAAAAACTTGGGCATATTACGAAGGTTTGTAAGTTCAAAAATAAAGACAATCAATTGCAATACGCAAAAATTGTAGATGTGGCGGATAAAGAGGAGTGTAAACTTTTTGTAACTTCTTGCTTCTCAACTAATAACTCCTCAAATGCATGACACATGATAGTGGATGCACACACCATGCAATGATGCTACATTGTTCAAATCTCTTGATGAAAGTTACTAGTCTAAGGTGAAGGTAGATAATGGTGAATATTTGGAAGTCAAAGTAAGAGGTTCAATTGTTGTCCGTACAAACTCAAGTATCAAACTCAATCCTGATATTCTGTTTACTCATCCAATTAGAAAAATTATTGAGTGTTGGATAGATGCTTGAGAAAGACTACTACTTACACTTCAAAGATGCATTGTCTTTGATTCTTCTGTAAAAAAAAATTGTTTTCTATAAAGGAGCTTCAATTACTCTACTAGCACCACTAAGAGGGTTTCAAACTTGCGGAACATAAGGCTTGGGCACTTAAATAAAAAGTGTTTGTCAAACATAAGGTTGAAAACATGCTTATTATGACTATTAATGTTCAAATATGTGACACTTTTTAATAAAGAGAACAAGCAAAGCTACCCTTAAAAAAAGCATATGGAGCCACTAAACAATACTCAACTCATCCAATTTGATCTTTGTGGCCCCATAACAATTACTTCATTTTCTTTATTGATGATTGTGTTAGAATGTGTTGGGTATATTTCACTAAATTCAAGAGTGAAGTATTTACTATCTTTAGAGATTTTAAAGCTCTTATGGAAAATAAGATTATCCTCACATTCAAAACCTTAAGAACTAATAATGGTACTGAATATACCTTTAGTCAATTTGTTGAGTTCTATAACTATTTAGGCATAGAACATCAAAAGACAAGACCATATACATCACAACAAAATGGAGTCTCTAAGAGGAAGAGCAAGATAGTGATGAAGATGGAGATGGATAGGTGTCTTTTAATCAAGAAGAAAATGTCAAAGGTAAAGCACAGAAAGTAATCCTTGTGGGTTATAAGACATTAAACAAAGGCTACTGAGCTTTTTGCCAGCAGATAGAAAAAATTATTTTGAGTAAGAATGAGAAGTGTAATGAGATAACAACTTGAGATTGAAAAAGTTAGAAAACATATGATCTAATGCTTTTTTGTAATGATTCTACTAATGTTCAAACTCAGTTTGAATTTGATGAGTTGGTGGATAACTTACCAGTAAAGGGTACTAAGGACTTTGGAGGACATATAAGAGGTATAGCTTGGCTATCATTGGACTTAAATGTTACGATGAAACACAATATTCACAAACATCTAGGAAAGTAACACAAAAAGCGCTAGAGATGATTAACAATAATGAAATACGGAAATTAGTTTAAAGGAAAAATATAAAGTTATTGGAGTCAAATGTATTTTTAAAACAAAACTCATTCCTAATGGTTCTATTTTTAAACATAAAACTAGATTGGTAATGAAGGGCTATGCTTAGCAATATGGCACAGACTATTAGGAGACTTTTTGACGTGAGCACGACTGTGGGACTTTGTAAGTGAAATGGAACTAAAGATGAGATATTAATGTCAAAGGGACTAATAACAAGATCAAAAGCTAAGAAGTTTAAAGAAGTGCTTCAATCTTACGTGGGTTGAATTGTAGATAACATAGAATCTCAAGAGACAATGAGAGCCAATGACATCATAACTAATAAAGTTAGGCGGAATGTGCAAGAAGACTTGCATTCTTTTTTAATTAATTATTTTACATTAGAAGCATAACTTTTGGAAACTCACTACTTTTGTTTTGGACTTGTTTAAATCTTTTAAGTTTAGTTTGAGCTTTATTTTTTTATGGGAGACCCATGTTTAAAGGCCTTTTACATAGTTAGGGTTTCTATTTTTTCAAGGGGTATAAGTACATCATAATAAACGTGGTTTAAGGTTATATTGTATAGATAATGAATTATTTAAGGGATGATTACTTGTCTTCTTCTATTGCATCAAGAATATAATTGTTATCAAGGTTATTACTTGTGGTGAATTTATATTCTTATTTTCAAATCAACCTTATTATATGTGTTTTCTTCCATATAATTCATTGAGGGTTCATTAGGGTTGGAGGTTTCGTCTTGTTCATGTTCTATCCAAGGTGTGTGTTTAAAGGTTTTTAGGTTCTTTAGCCTTGAGGTTTTGCATCATTTGGTATAAGAGCTTGGATTGAGATAAATTTTTATTTATCTTGTGTTTATTTGCTATTGTTGTTTTTCATTAGAATTTGAAATTAGGGTTCATCTTGTTCTTGTGTTTTTCTTGCCTCTTTAGTTTTCCAATTTTGTTTTTTGAAAAATCGTTTACCTAATTATCATATTATTTTTAAAAATGAAAAAAAGAGGAAAAAATAGGTGTTAGCATTAAAGAAGACGAAAAATCAACTAGTGTTGTGGGCCTCAAAATTTTTTTCTTAATGAATAATCATGATTTAAATAATATTGAGGGTTTTGATAGATTAATCATTTTAGTAATTATTTAATTATGTCAAGGTTAGTAGGATTTTATTGCATGGATTAATGAAATTAAAGTGTTAAGGTTATAAGAATGTTTAAGGGTATTTTTGGCAAGACACTTAAGTATAAAAGACACAAGGCATATAAGGAAGGGCAAAATGAGCATTTTACATTCATTAAGGGTAGGATTCGAAGATGAAAAGGTTGTCTTGCATTTAAATGAAGAAGAAAACGTGAATTGAGGGAGAGAAGAGAGGAAGAAATGAAAATAAAAGAGAGGAGAAGAGAGTTTTGATGGTTTGAGAGAAAAGAAGAGAGTTGAGCTAAGGTTTCATCATTTATTACTCTTGAGAGAGATTTTGAAGTGGTTCAAGAAGAGAAAAAAGTATAGGAAGAGAAAGGCTTCCATTTAAGCCAAAGATCTCTTCATTTGGTGAAGAATCAAGGTAAGATCATTTTGAATCTTTTGAATTTTTGGAAGGATTTTAGTTCATGGAGTTAGAAAATTTATGAGTTTAAATATTTTAGAACCAATTTTAGCGATTGTGCTTTGTGAAATTTTCAATTGAAAACCCTATTGAGGGGGATTTTTGTTATTGTATAAGGGGATCAAGAAAGAAGCAAGAGGAACAAGAGGAGAGACACATTTAAAACAAGTCTCTAAACAAAGAAATCAAGGTGGGTTACATGATTTATAATAGAGTTATGAGCCACTAATGTTTTCTCTTGAATCAAGAGAATTAAATGATTTCAGTTGTTTTAATAAATGTTGCATGACTGCTATTTGAATGATATAAGAAATCTTGATGTGTTGGAATATAAATTTTGTTGATGAATTTCGAGATGAAGAAGGAAATGCTTTGAAACATTTTATGTCATGCCTTGAAAAATGTCATGGCATTTTGTATAAATGAAGAGAACATGAAATGATTTGAGCATGAATATATGCTTTTGTTTGGGTAAGAGAACCTTTTTCGTTAGTCATGGGCACGTTGACTTATAACCTTCTCCCGGCTGCCCGCTTGAGGCTACGAGATCTTAAAAATTCGGACTCATTTTGTTCACGGTGTAAACTTCACTTTCTTCGTTTCATTCCATGAAATTCTCGAGCCATTTGTTTGTGCATTGCATCTTTGAATTGTCAAGTTTGTTGCATAATTTGAGTGTTCTGCAGTGATGATATTTTAACTATAAGCTTGAGCTAAAATTGTGAATTTGACTGAGAATTTGAGAACAAGGCGTTTTATGAATTCATTATGACTTTTGTAAGACAAATGAACATTTCAACGATTTTGCTTATTCTCCGTTATAAACTTGTTACCAACGAGCTTTTAAGCTCACCCCCTTTTTATCCCATCTTCAGGTGAGGAAAATGAGATCGAGTAACCAAGATTCGAGAAATCATTCTACTTTTGCAATGTTTTGTAAATTAAGTTAGATTTTGTATAAGCAAGACTTAGATGCATTTCGAGAATTATTGGAGTTTTGTATCTTTTGTAATTTGAGATTTTGAGACGATGATATATTGTGGCTTGAAAGTCATTAAAGATTTGTAAAACTTTGTGATGATATTGAGTTGGAATCAGATATACTTGAATAAGTTATCAACTTGAGATGATTATCAACTTGAGCATATGGTTTTTGAACCATATTATTTAAAAATTGATAATATGTATATTCACAGAGCATATGTATATTCACAGAGCATATGTATATTCACTAAAATTGATTTAAAAATTGACTATCATTAGATTAAGATGAAAGAAGGTGATGAATGGAAAACTGCATTTAATACCAAATATAGATTGTATTAGTGGTTGGCTATGCCTTTTGGATGATCTAATACACCTAGTACTTTCACGCGCTTAATAAATCATGTTTTGCATGGATTCCTTGGTAAATTTGTGGTGGTTTATTTTGATGAAATATTAATTTACAATAAGAAAATAAATGAGGATATTATAAATGTTAAGGTTGTTTCAGATGTGCTTAGGAAAGAGAAGTTGTATGCAAACCTTAAAAAGTATTTTTTTTTTTTTGCATGGATAAATTTGTTTTCTTAGGATTTGTGTTGAGTTTTAAGGGAGTTAAGGTTGACTCTAAAAAGGTGAAAGTTATCCAAGAATGACCAACAACTAAGTCAGTTAGTGAGGTTAGGAGTTTCCATAGATTAGCAGGTTTTTATAGGCAATTTGTTAAAGATTTCTCTACTATTGTCACTCTATTAAATGAAATCATTAAGAAGAATGTTAGTTTTAAATGGGAGAAATATTAGGAAGATGCATTTAATACTTTAAAGGAAAAGTTCTCTACTACACCTGTTTTTACGTTTACTAGATTTTTCCAAGACTTTTGAAATTGCATGTGATGCTTCTGGGATTGGTATAAGGGTTGTTTTAATGCAGTAAAATCATCCTATAACATATTTGAGTGAGAAGTCGAATGGACCAGTTTTGAACTATTTCACTTATGATAAGGAGCTTTATTCTTTGGTGAGAGCTCTTGAAGATTGGGAACATCACTTGCTGCCTAAAGAGTTCATAATATATAGTGATCATCAATGTCTCAAGTACTTGAAGGGACAAGGGAAATTGAGCAAAAGGCATGCAAGTTAGGTGGAGTATCTTGAAACATTTCCGTATGTGATTAAATACAAGCAAAGTAAGGAACATGTTGTAGTTGATGCATTATCAAGAAGGTATGCTTTGATTTCTTTGCTTACTTCTAAGTTACTTAGACTGAGCATTAGAAAGAGTTGTATGTGGCTGATGTTGATTTTGCTAATGTAGGTCAAGCTTGTGAACATGCTGCATTTGATAAGTTCTATAGATATAAAGGATATCTTTTTAGGGGTAAACAACTTTGCATTCTTGTATATTCTATTAGAGGGTTGCTTGTTAGAGAACACAGAGTGGAGGGTTAATGGGGCAATCTGGTGTGCAAAGACCTCAGATATGCTTAGAGAATAATTTTATTAGTCAAATATAAGAAGATATGTGGAAAGGTTTTATGCCAATTGTATTGAATGTAAACAAATTAAGTCTAGGTTTATGCCTCAGGGTTTGTATATACCTTTACCTGTACCTAGTGAACCTTGGACTGATATATCTATAGACTTTGTATTAGGTTTACGTAGGACTAGGAAACGTAGAGATAGCATATTTGTTGTAGTGGACATATTTAGTATACTGGCACATTTCTTTGCTTTTCCAAATAACAGATGATGCAACAAATATTGCTGATCTTTTCTTTAGGGAAGTGGTTTGACTTCATGGTGAGCCAAGAATCATTGTTTCAGATAAGGATGTTAAGTTCCTAAGTCATTTTTGGAGAGTTTTATGGGGAAAGATAGGTACTAAACTTTTATTTTCTACTACATGTTATCCACAAAATGATTAAAAAAAACTGAGGTAGTTAATAAGACTTTAAGAACCATATTGCGTGCAATTGTTGGGAAGAACTTGAAAACTTGGGAAGATTGTTTGCAATTTCTTGAGTTTGCATATAATCGTTCTATATAATCTTTTACAGGTTATTCTCCATTTTAAATTGTGTATGGATTTAACCAATTAATTGTGTTGGATTTGATGCCTTTACCTTTGATTGAGATTGCTAATTTAGATGGCAAGAAGAAGGCTAACTTAGTTAAAATAATACAGGAGAAAGCACGTGCATAGCTTGAGGAAAAGAATCGTATATATGCACAAAAAGCAAATAAAGGTAAAGAGCAAGTTCTCTTTGAATCAGGTGATTGGGTTTGGGTGCATATGCGAAAAGAAAGGTTTCCACAATAAAGAAATTCAAAACTTGATGTAAGGAGTGATGGACCATTCTAGGTATTGGAACGCATAAGTGATAATGCATATAAGATAGACTTGCCAGGTGAGTATAATATTAGTGCAACTTTTTGACTTATCTCATTTTGACTTTGATTTAGATTCAAGGACGAATCCTTTTGAAGAGGGAGGGGATGATGTGAGCACAGCCGTGGGACTTTATAAGCGACATGGAACTAAAGATGAGCTAGTAATGTTAGATAGATCGATAAAAAGATTAAGAGCTAAGAAGTTCAAAGAAACGCTTCAATCCTACATTGGTCGAATTGTAGATGGCACGAAATCTTAAGAGACGATGAGGGTCAATGGCATCTTAACTAATAAATTTGGACCAAATGTGTAAGAAGACTTTCATTCTTGGTTAATTAATTATTTTACGTTAGAAGCATAACTTTTAGTAGGCCACTACTTATGTCTTGGGCTTGTTTAAGTCTTTTAGGTTTAGTTTGGGCTTTAATTGTTTTGATGTGAGACCCATGTTTAAAGGCCTTTTACATAGTTAGGGTTTCTATTTTTTCACAGGTTATAAGTACATCATAATAAACCTTGTTTAGGGTTAGATTGGATGAATAACGAATTCTTTAAGGGAGGACTTGATGCGGAACCCCAAGACCCTTAATCGTCCCTTAAAATTCGTTACCAATCAAATCAGAATTTGTTTCTCAACAAAGCAATCAGGATAATATTTGTTCTTACACCCAAGAACACTT
>JANZLF010000005.1:22302183-22315461 GCA_026546835.1 Erythroxylum foetidum | reverse complement strand
TTATTTTCAGTTTTTATGTTACAAATCTCAACCAAACAGGTTTTCATTTTTTTAAGCAAAAAAACAGAAACTAAAAACAACAACAGAAAAACAAAAGTGGAACCAAACGGGTCCTTAACTTTAATTCAAGGAAAAAATCTCAACTAATTGTAATATTGATTATTGGTATAAAAAGAATAGTTGTCACAATTTAGGTAGTTGGTTGGAAACATATTACTATAGTCATAATAACTCCCAAAATTTGTATTAATTGGTTTGAACCAAACATTTAAACCAAACTTACCATCAATTAACTGGTTATGATATCATTTCATATCAATTAAATGATAGCAATAATCTTAGTGAAAAAGACTAAACCTAAATTAAATAATTGAGATAACTATAACTATTCAACTTAATTTTCTTATTCTTATAAGTTAAATATGCAAATTCATGAATAACCTATTTATTACTTGTACCAATCCTTTATGACAATTATGAATCATTGAATTCATGGATAACTATAGAATAATCAACATCAAACTAATTTTTTTGATCAATTAATATTAATTATTCATGAAATATAAGAACATAAAATAAGAAATACTTGAATTAAAACATGATTATATGTTTAGAATAAAACCTCACAAGATTACAACTAGAGTTTTAAATCCCCTTGAATTAGAATACTTGAGTTTAGTCATACATGGCTTAAGTTTCAACACCAAAGATAGAAGAAGGATGAAAGATTGAGAGAAAATTCAAAGAAACGAAAAGAAGAAGGTTAGAGAGTTGAAAGACGTTCCTTCTCTTCTTTTTCAACTCAAACCCTAATCTAATCCTATCTTGAAAAGATTCTTATCTAAAACAAATCCAAATCCCTACATAATAGGGATGGAAAGAAGTTTCCTAATTAAACTCAGATACTTCAAATGAATTAAGCATTATGCGTGATCTAGCCTTATCCACTATAATAATCATTCCACTTTTTTTTTTCCAAAATTCTTGATTTTTACCAATAATGCCCTAATTTGATACAATGTCCACTTTTCATCTTCTAAAACAAAACAAACATTAGTTTTCCTATTTAAGCACCAAAATATGTCCAAAACAAAAGAGATAGTTCTAATTAATATATCAAAATAACATCTTATCATTGAAAGCTTATATAGAAGCTTAATTACAAGTCTCCAATACCTTACAATAAGTAGGCTTGAATAATATTAGCTGTGAGTGTGCTTTTAAGATTCACACATTTACCTAGAGAAACACATTTCTCAATTGTGAAAGGAGTAATAATTTACATTAAAGGTACTGGTGCTATTGGAATCTTCTTCCCAAAATCTGCAGAAGAAACACTAAAGTTAATTGACTACTCTGAAAATGATTGGGGAGGTTGTGTTAATGATTCAAGAAGCACCTCAAGGTATCTATGCTCCTTGTGTTCTGGTTTCTTTAGTTAGAGTTCAAGGAAGCAAGAGACTACAACTCAATCAACAACAAAAGTTAAGTATAATGTTGTTGTATCTGTTATAAACCAAACTATCTGGTTACAAAAAAAAAAGATGAAGGATTTAGGACATGTTTGATAATATTTCTATAGTTTCTATCTCTAAAAACATCATGTTTTATGGTCAAAAAAAGTATATCAAGATTAAGTTTTAATTTTTTTTTGAGAAGTTCAACAATCTAATAAAAGTGTTTTTTTTTACATTGTTCATCAGAAGACCAGTTAGTTGATTTTTTACTAAAACAATTCCAAGAGAAAGGTTTAAGGTTCTAAGATAGAAGATTGATGTTTATCACCAAAATGCTAAAGAGGAGTGTAAAAGCGTCAATATTTTAGTTTCCAACTCATAAAGCTTTTTCCTTGTTTTTAACATAAGACCTAGTGAAAAAATAGTAGCGTTATATTTTTGATCGCTTAATTTCCTCAGTTAGTTTTAATGACTATAGAAAATGGAAGTAAAATAGAAGAGTTTATTATTTCCTCTTTTACTAATTTTGTAGTTAAATAAATAAATATATCTATCTAGTTTCTTTTAAACATCTTTTTGGTTTCTCTTTATTTACTATTATGTTTGGTACTATAGTATAACCACTTTTATTTTGACTTTTGACAATAACTTCTATTAGTGTATATGATACTTCTTTTTTTCTTATGGCAATTAAGATACCCAATTTCATCTAATTATAAACTAACAATGGATGTTGTGATGTTGGTCACTTGTTGATTGGAAATAAAAAGTCTAAAATCTAACCACGATATATCTTTTACGCCATTGGCAATACTTATGCCTTTAAATCTTGAAGCATAATGTTTCAACATCTATTTAACATATTTGTCTCCAGTTACCTTAGTATGAATGGAAGTGCTTTTTGAGTTCTTTCAAACTTAGCTTTCAAATCATTCACAAGCAAGATGATGTTTCATATTGCAGGAACTTATTGCAACTTATGAAGGAAAAATGATTCTTTGTTGTATTTAAATATTTGCTTGAACTGAAAAGAGATGAGATCATAAACTTCTTGAGTAATTTTTTGTTCTAATAAAAGAGAACATATTTGAGACTTTATTTTATTTAAGTTAGATGTCAAGGTTCATAGCATCTTAGAGCTTGGATGCTTGCATATTTCAACCCTTATACAGAAACTGTTAGTTTTAGAGGTGAAAAACTAAGACCAGAAATTGAAATAGGAAGAATAATTTTCAAAGAAGGAAATATACATAATACAACAAACATATAGTTGTGATTTGCAAACAAAAATTTCAAAAGTATGATGAAGATGCCTAGGTCATTGATTAAGATGAAGACCACATTTTGATGGCAACATATTTTTTAACCAAGATAGTTATTTAGAATTTTGGTTAATTGACAGTGATTGTACAAATCATATAACCTCTTACTAAACTCTCTTTAAGGATTTAAAGCCTAATGAAATCTACACAGATGTGGCAAGACCCCAAACGAATGAAGAAGTAGGAAAAGGCCAATTACGGGATATTAGAGTTGATTATGGGATATTAGAGTTGATGTTTGATAATGTCCAGCATTTCAAAGCATACAATTTTAACTTATGGATTTGTCAGTTAGGAAAAGGCCAATTACGAGCATATTAGAGATAATCAAGACTATAATGAGGAGTCGTCATTTACAGTTAAAGGAGCAATGAGAAGAAAACATTGCACTAGAAATGATGAAAATGCAAAACAAGAATAACTAATTACAATGAAATAGAGAACTATTTGAAATGGAGAAAGGCAATATGAAGTGAGAAATGGAAATGGTACACATACAATCAACTTGAAAATGGAGGAGACATGCACTTGTAAGGGATAATAATGGGTAAGGTTTGATTCGGGTATTACTCTACTTATATCTATATCTATTTTTTGTAACTCAACTCATATCTATATTCATATCCATCGATTTTTATGATTTACTATCCATATCCTAATCTATTGAATTGTTTGAATTTTTAGGTATTCATCGAGTTGCATAACATATAAAAATATAACTTCTAAATAGAAAATATAAAGAGCAGATTCTTGTAAACGCTCCAAATCAAAATTACTTTAATAATAAGTTAAGATCTTGATTTGTATGTCTTAAAAACTATAAAATTAGAAAAATAATAAACATAATGTCTAGTGCAAAGACAACATATATTTTTCACAATCAAGAACTGAAACAAAGATTCAAATATCCAAAGTTTCAAATTGTCTTTGCGTAAACTCCATAATATTCAAAACTCCGTCTTCATATCATTTGCATTATTATCATCTTATAAGAAAATAAAATACGATAATGAGGATAGAGGAGTAAAGTAAGGATTTTAAAACTGTTTCTTTTCATAAAATATTGATATTTTATTATATTTAACCATAAATATTCAAGGAAAAAAAAACATAGTTAATAAAAAACGGGTAGGATATGAGTATCCATCGATTCAGGTTATCATTAGACTCATATCTAAATCTATATTCACATTCATTTTTCAGCGTCCATTTAAAACCCATTTTTTAGCCTCAATGTCCATTTTTTCGGATCGGGTAGTGTAAATATTAATCGTGTTGAAAACTCGTTACCATCCCTATGTAAGGCATTAGAATTGCATGGATACATAGCAACACATGCATCTGTAGTTTGGGCATAAAAACTATATGGGTAACTATTGCTATCAATATTATTTTTTATGCCAAGAGACAAATAGAGATATATGTGAATAATTGTTATAAGAACTTACAATCAATAAGGGGAACAAAAATACCTGATACAAAACAATCATAAAGAAGTACATCCAATTAAAGAAAGAATAATGCTTGATAGACCAGACCAAAGAAGAATATGGTGCTCAAAGTGCACTTGGTAAGCACAATAACCTGTAAAAGTTTGGGAATCGTAACGTATATTAGTGTTTCATTTGTTGGTCTATAATTACAAGCTGAAGAATAAATCAACCATCTACACCAAGTTGGATGGAATTTTCAGGCCAAGAAGCCCAAAGCCTATAAGGTGTAGTGTCAATCGGTGTTTTTATATGTGCTCTACCGCAGAGGAAGGTGATGGGAAAAGAAAGCAGTCTGCGTATGTTAAGAGGAAGACAAGAGATGGACCACATGCGATGTTATCTGAATAGAAGTGATGAAAGTGACATTGAAGTGTAAGACAATTCATACCCTATATTCCATTGGAGGTTCGGATAAGACATAGGATGACCACACAGAATGGCCTTGAATATCAGAGATGTCCAGTCCAGTAGCAGATAGATGGAACCCGTGCCCATGATAATAAAAAAACAATTGATGCTTATAAATGCATCAGCGTAACCATGCACACAAAGCCTAAAACAATCCAAACGTCAAGCGTGTCGTGTCATGGCCACCACTGCAATATAATTTCTTATAATAAGATAGCGTAAAAGGCTGTGGCAGGATTAAAGTTAGGAGATATAGAGAACTGGAGCGCAGCATTACAGAAAGTTCCCATGAACACACCACTTGCAGCCAGGGTGATTAGAAAAGAAGAGGCAAAGTGAAACAATCTAGAGTAGTCATACAAGCGATAATCAGAGAAGTGTAAAAACTTGCTTGAAACAGAAAATGAATACCAGGAATGTCAAAAAGCATGGTGTCATAACCGATTTAATGAAAAATGAATCTGAATATTTCGTGACTTATTTGCAGGGGATCATAAAACAGCATCCCTTTATAACGTCTCACACTAGTAGCTCAAACAGAAGCTGACATACAATCTGGGAGACATACAACCTCCCATAAAAGATGAAAATTATAAGGACACCAACCAGCAACTTTGCCATGCATTACAAATAAAATAAAAATCAATAACTATTTCTTAATGTATTATCACAAGTGCACCTTGCCACAGATGCACGATTACGTTTATGGGAACCAATCTTCCTGAGTGTATAATTCCGCAATCAGATTTTACAGCTCACTCAAATGCCAAGAAAGGAACCTATGTTTTTCACGAATTTGAATGGAAAAGAAACCTCAAACCTCACAGACAATCCCTTGTAGCTGCTTTCTCTCTGAAGCTTATAATTCAAATCAAGAACCCTTGTTAGCACTATAAGATCAACTGCCTCATAAGTTGAATGTAATCAACGGGGAGATGTATGAAATTCACAACCCTTCGCCTATTTACCTGAACCATTTGCCTACGATTATCTTGTGACATCCAAAATAGATTTCCTAGGTAGCAATTCCTAAAGAAATGACAAAAATAGCATCATAGGACTATTAGAACCATCTGCAACATACAAGTTAAAAGGAATTTATAGAACACATACATGAAAGGTGTTCACATTTCATTTCGTGATTTATATACTGAGATTATACACATTGCATGCTTGCATAACAGAATGAGAGTCGATTGGTTATCTTGTTTGGATGACAATATTTGAATTGCATACATGCATTTGGCAACTTAAACTCAAACATATGGCAGCAAGACTTAAGAGATTTGAAATGTCAACTTTCAATTTAAGAATTAATGAATGAACTGAATAGTGAAATTATCAAATTTCTGTTTTACTGTCTCAGTGTGCATCTGTTAGTGTACAAAACTATGCAATGTAACTAAGTCTTCTAAAGTTTCAGGAGACAATTTTCCAATCACACAACTTATTGGTGCCATATGTTATGTTTTGTGTTTATCTATGCAAACTGAAACAATATAGTTACGAAAATCTTACCTCTATTTGTTTGCCTATTTGTAACGCCATAACTTCCAATATAACCTTCAGAGCTCTTAGTTGTAACATCTGAAGCTATACTACCAAGCCCATAACTAAATGAACCAGAACCATCCATATCAGGAGTAGCAGGCCTCCATGGTGAATCACCATAAACTGAATTACTGCGATATAAGTCCCCATATGTCCCGTCATAACTACTAGTTGACCCAGAAAATGTTGATGCTGGTGCTATACCAGCACCACTGTTTCTTCCATACCCTCCTCCTCCCAGACCATAGCTGCTATCACTAGCCCCATAACCCATAGAACCACCGCTATAGCTGGAAGCAGTTCCTCCACCTTGAGCTGAAATGGACGAGGGGCCCCAATTTGCTCCACTATTCCCAAATGAGATGCCAAAACTTCCACTTCCAGAACCCAAAAATGCATTCGCATTGTTAGGATTTGCTGCAGTATTGAGGCCTCCATTACCCCAGACATTCCTAGCAGTTGGGTTTAAAACAGAATCATTTCTTGTATTTCCAACATTGTAACCTATAGGAGTCGGGGTGCTATACCTGCTTGAATTTCCACTGTAATAGGGACTCAACATCCGTCCATACCCTGGACTATTGCCGATGTCAAAACCCCCACCAAAGCTTGGACTCAATCCTGGCTCCAAGTTCATACTCATTCCATAACCAGTTGAGCTGAAGGGAGGAAACCCACTTCGACCGCTGGCAAGAGGATTAAACCTACCATCTGCCCTCATTCCGAAACCTCCCAATGAGCTCATGTTGTATCCCTGTGCATAAGTGTTCAAGAAGTTGTTGGCCCTACTCAAACCAAAGTTGTATCCTATCAAAGGACTCCGAATAGGTCCAGGGGAGAGCTCCTTTGGGACTGCCTTCTTGACCTCAACCCTTTTACCATTAAGTTCATGAAATGTGCTATGTAGAACTCTGTCCACTGCCTCCTCTGAGTCATAAGTGATGAAGCCAAAACCTCTTGGCCTCTGAGTGTTGTGATCATACATCACTACAACATCAGTGATATTTCCAAACTGCCCAAAATAGTTTTTAAAGTCACTTTCAGTAACTGTAGAAGCCAGGCCCCCAACAAAAATTTTTTTGGTGCGTCCAAGACCTGGAGAGCCATGAATACTATTGGTGTTTCTTTGTAGAATGTGTTGATCATCTCTTGGAACAGCTTTCTTTGCTTCCACCTGAAAATTGTGGATAAGCAGTTAAATCGAACAATTGCATGTTGCTCTCAGTTCCAAGGAATAAATCTACTATTTAACCCCAGAACAAAGTATATTGGGCAAAGAAGATTTTATTACAGAAGTTATGAGTGAGAGGAAGAAAGAGGCCATGGAAAAGAAGGAGGAGAAACTCAACTCCTAGTTCATCAAATGGGAGATATACAAATTTCAAGGTAAACGACCATCCATTTTCAAACTTAACAGTGCTAAAATTTTGATATGCTTCACCACAAATCTTGAATAAGTAATGTACCATAACTGTACAAGTAATATGCATAGGAATCAAGGTCAAATTGAGGAAAATATCATGTCCAAGTCCAACTAACAGATTTGCCAGCTTTCATGTTTTACAACTGAATCCAAATAAAGAAAGCCAAAGTTAAAGGTACTGAATTGAAAACAACAGATATCCGATATCAAGCTACTCACTGTGCGGCCATCAATCACATGCTTATCCATTATCACCCTCTCCGTAACAGCAGGATCTGCAAAGACCACAAAACCAAAGCCACGGGCGCGACCAGTCACTCGATCCCGCATGATCACCGCCTCCACCACCTCCCCATATTTGCTAAAATATTCTTTAAGACGTCCCTCGTCGGTGTCCCAGGAAATCCCACCAATGAAGAGCTTACCAAGATCTGATTCCATCCCTTTTCTATTGTCAGCCGTGACAACAAAAGGCTTTATCAATCACCGATACCAATCCCAGAATGCAAAACAACTTTAAAGCATCACAGTGAATGAATAAAATTTCATAATTCAAATAGAACCCAACTATTATCAATAAACCAATATAGCTCATAGAATTATGTTCCTGATACACTCCTAGATGCCAATATAGCGGAAAAATGCGATCTTTATCAACGGATGAACGGAGCCACAGATCAAATTACGAATAAAAACAATCCAAAAGATGATAAGCCATACCTTAGATGGCAATTTAGATAGAATCTGATCGGTGCACAATCAAAAAAATCAAAGGAGGTGCTTGTGAAATCCAATCTGGGATCATCTGATCCTTGACATAACAATCAAAACCCAACCCACAATTCCTGAATAGCAAAAGCTTCAAAATTTAAGCACACAACCGATATGGATGAACACCCAGATAAAGTTTACTAGAGATCAAGAGAAAACCAGATTGGAAGACAGATAATTTACCATCTTGGAAAGGACCCAGATAGGAAACCAGAAATAAGTTAAGATCTAAGGAGTGGGAAGATGGAAATGGGACAGAGGAGGAGGTGCTCATACTTTCTATCCCTCTCTACAAGAGAGGCTTTATCTCTGTGTTTGTTTCTTTTTCCCCTGTGTGTGTGTGTTTGTTTGTTTTTTTTAATGTTTTTCTTGATTATTCCACTCCTCTTAATTAAATCAAAAGAAATGGAATTCGTAGCCAAGAAGGTGATCGAGAATATATAAATAGAAAGAGAGAGAGAGAGAGATTGGCAATCCTCTGGTGTAAGAATATTTGGAGGAGCCTAAACAGCGATGACAGGCAAGATGATGATGTCTTCTTTTAAACATTATTTTTCTACTTTTGATCTCACTTTTTTTTTTTAATGGTAATTCATATCTTATACTGAGCAGACTCGCACACCATTCTCCCCTTTGGTTGCATGTTGGAACCAAATCATCAAGGATTTTATTTCTCATTTTTTAAATTTTTTTACCATCCCTTTCCAGCTTTCTTAATTAGACACCACCTACATTTGTCTTCCTATTTTGATCCTAAGATTATAAACTTAGAGAATAAACTAGTCATTTTGATAATCATACATCTATTTTGATCGTTAATAAAGTATATTAATCTTTGATTATAGCAGTACTAATTAATGATATGATTTCACTCGACTATAGTAAAAAATACTCCCTCCAATTCATAATAAGAGTCGTTTTAGATACATTTTAATTATTCAAAATAAGTATCATTTTTAACTTTGTACGCATGTTTATAATTTTTCTTCCAAATTAACCTTTCATTTATCTCTCATTTTAATTATACAAATCACAATTTCAAGACAATTTCAAGGCAATTTAATATGCAATTTCTCTCACATGTTAATTATTGCAAATTACCTTTTCAATGCATTTCATCTTTTTTCTTTTTTATTTGCTTCAAAACCTTTCAGTTCTCAACAACATTCATTTATTTTTTAAATATAAAAGCTCTACACATAATCTACAAGCATAATCTATGAGCAAGAATAAAAAATGGGTGAGAAAGAAGTTTTTTCTTCCCACATACAGAAGTTGTCCCAGATTGATGAAGTAGAAAAAAAGAAAGAAAAGGAGGGAGACAATGGAGTTGAGACGAAGGTTTTAGATTTTGATCTCAATAAATTTTATTACGCGGAAGGAGAATTTCATCCGAATAAGAAAACGAAGGGGCACCCATATAAACTGTAGAAACGAAGATGAAAAGTTGCAGTGCTTAAATAAATTGGAATTTTAAAAGTTGAAACTTCGAAACTCTAAAAACATTAATTTTTTCATTCTCTTATCAATCATTTAAGATACTGATTACCGAAGTCACGAGGTAATTTTATGGAAGTATTAATAAGGATATATCTATAATTTCATTAACTTTCTTAATAAACGTGTATTTTCCTAAAACGACACTTATTATGAATCAGATGGAGTAAATATTAAAATAACTAATAAAGTTGATCATTTGTAATTATAATGTTACACGTTCAAATCACGAAAACCGTCTTTCTTATTCCGTGTTTAAAGCATAATTATCATGGGAATATTGAGTTGAAATAATTATAGGATTGAATCAATTCAAAGGGTTATTTATTAATATAAAAGTAAAAATAATTCTACAATTATTAAGACAATATATAGGGACAAACTCAGCAAGTGACGTGACTTTTCATAGAAGAGTTTTAACTTTTAATTCCCCTTTTGTACATATAATAGGTGAGATGCATCAATCAGAGCTTTTAGGGCAAGTAATATGTTACATTACTTAAAATATATATTATATAAAGGTTGTATAATAATTAAACAATAATTTTGGGTAAAAATAGATAAAAATTAAAAATATATAATATATAAGGATTGTATAACAACTAAACGATAAGCAATAGCTTTCAACTTACATAAAATAAGTGATAATTTTTTAAAACATAATATCTAAAATAAAAATGATAAATTAAAGAAGGTAAGTAATATTTTTCAAAATATGAAATTTAAAAAAATGTTAAACTAAAAAAGGAGTATTAGTATATTTAACCTTTATATCTATTTTCATTGTTTCAACTTGATTTTGGGAAATAATTGCAAAAATCTTATGCAAGGTTACGGTAAATTATATGTGTTTGCCTAATTTGATGGAATTAATTAACAATTCGTTCATAATTAATATGTATAAATTACTTATGGATAAGATATATCGTGGCAAATTCTTCAAAAAAGTTGTCTTCCACAATAGAATTTGATAAGTGAGATTTCGAATAAGTATTTACGTAATCTTCTTCTGTTTGAATAAATGATTGATTGAAAAAATGACACCATTGATATCGACCCATCTTAGATCGCCAAATGTTCAAGAGTTCTTCTATTCAATCTTTTTTCTTCTTTTTGTTGTTGGTTCTACTAAAATTATTAGCTTTTCTAAACTTTACATTTAACGTTCTACTAAAATATTGTTGTTATTATTTTCTCTCACATGCTAATTATTGCAAATTACCTTTTCAATGCATTTCATCTTGTTTCTTTTTTATTTGCTTCAAAACCTTTCAGTTCTCAACAACATTCATTTGTTATTTAAATATAAAAGCTCTACACATAATCTACAAGCATAATCTACGAGCAAGAATTAAAAATGGGTGAGAAAGAAGCTTTTTCTTCCCACATATAGAAGTTGTCCCAGATTGATGAAGTAGAAAAAAAGAAAGAAAAGGAGGGAGATAATGGAGTTGAGACGAAGGTTTTAAATTTTGATCTCAATAAATTTTATTACGCGGAAGGAGAACTTCATCCGAATAAGAAAATGAAGGGGCGCCCATATAGACTGTAGAAACGAAGATGAAAAGTTGCAGTCCTTAAATAAATTGGAATTTTAAAAGTTGAAACTTCGAAATTCTAAAAGCATTAATTATTTCATTCTCTTATCAATCATTTAAGATACTGATTACCGGAGTCACGAGGTAATTTTATGGGAGTATTAATAAGGATATATCTATAATTTCATTAGCTTTCTTAATAAACGTATATTTTTCTAAAACGACACTTATCATGAATCAGATGGAGTAAATATTAAAATAACTAATAAAGTTGATCATTTGTAATTATAATGTTACACGTTCAAATCACGAAAACCGTCTTTCTTATTCCGTGTTTAAAGCATAATTATCATGGGAATATTGAGTTGAAATAATTATAGGATTGAATCAATTCAAAGGGTTATTTATTAATATAAAAGTAAAAATAATTCTACAATTATTAAGACAATATATAGGGACAAACTCAGCAAGTGACGTGACTTTTCATAGAAGAGTTTTAACTTTTAATTCCCCTTTTGTACATATAATAGGTGAGATGCATCAATCAGAGCTTTTAGGGCAAGTAATATGTTACATTACTTAAAATATATATTATATAAAGGTTGTATAATAATTAAACAATAATTTTGGGTAAAAATAGATAAAAATTAAAAATATATAATATATAAGGATTGTATAACAACTAAACGATAAGCAATAGCTTTCAACTTACATAAAATAAGTGATAATTTTTTAAAACATAATATCTAAAATAAAAATGATAAATTAAAGAAGGTAAGTAATATTTTTCAAAATATGAAATTTAAAAAAATGTTAAACTAAAAAGGAGTATTAATATATTTAACCTTTATATCTATTTTCATTGTTTCAACTTGATTATGGGAAATAATTGCAAAAATCTTTTGCAAGGTTACGGTAAATTATATGTGTTTGCCTAATTTGATGGAATCAATTAACAATTCGTTCATAATTAATATGTATAAATTACTTATGGATCAGATATATCATGGCAAATTCTTCAAAAAAATTGTGTCTTCCACAATAGAATTTGATAAGTAAGATTTCGAATAAGTGTTTATATAATCTTCTTCTGTTCGAATAAATGAATGATCGAAAAAATGATACCATTGATATCGACCCATCTGAGATCGCCAAATGTTCAAGGGTTCTTCTATTCAATCTTTTTCCTTCTTTTTGCTGTTGGTTCTACTAAAATTATTAGCTTTTCTAAACTTTACATTTAACGGGATTTCTACTAAAATATTGTTGTTATTATGTACTATGATGTTATAGTATTAATTTTGGTACATATCTGTTATATGGTTGTCTCTTTGACAAATTTTTAAAAATTATTTAGTACCATAAGATAAAGATTTTTACTTTATTTTATTTGCTTTTTTAATTGATATGTAATACTCTGTTCTATTTGTAATTTAGGCGAGGAGTGCTAAGGAACACGTAAGAGTCTAAAGTGTGTTATGAGCACAGTTTCATAAAGCTTGAGCGGCTGTGTTATTTAGTTATTGTTGAAATTTAGAAGGGTAATTATTTTGGTCCAGACAAAGGTAGGGAGTCCATATATATGCGCAAGTAGTGTGGTGATCCCACTTGCAAACTCATAATAATGCGACTAAACACAATGCAAGACAACTCATAATGGCTATCTCTTTCCTTGACCAAGTAAACCTTATTTTCTACTCCCTCCATTTCATAATAAGAGTCGTTTTAAAAAAATACACGTTTATTAAGAAAACTAATAAAATTATAGATATACCCTTATTAATACTTTCATAAAATTACCTCGGTAATCAGCATCTT
>JANZLF010000005.1:22268980-22279462 GCA_026546835.1 Erythroxylum foetidum | reverse complement strand
GTTTGATAAAATTATTAATTTTTTTTAATAATTATAAAAAATTATAGAGGTGTAAACATATCCCAAATAATTATAAAAAATTATAGAGGTATAAACATATCCCAAATAATCATAAAAAATTATAGAGGTATAAACACATCCCAAATAATTATAAAAAATTATAGAGGTATAAATCATGTATAACCTCATCAGTTTAGCCAATAGACATCACATGCCTAACAGAAAGAGAGATTTCATGCATGCTCTTATAAAGTCAAAATTAAAGATTTTAATCACATTACAAATATTTTCAACCACACTGAATCATTCATATACATCTTATGAACAAATTGGTGAAAGAAAATTGTGAAAACCATTTTTTTATAATTAACTTCTAACAAAACATTATAGGACTCGAAGCTGTCACAACCATGAAAACAGTTTTCACATGTTATGTATTCTACATCTAATAAGACACAAGATGGCTTTGATACCATTGTTAGGTTCCGATCATGTATCTCATACGTAATATATATCAAATTTATGCAGTAGAAGTAAAATGGAACCTCAAAAACTAAATATACTCATGCAAAACAAAAACATGAAATGTAAGATATTTGTATACCTTTTTGACGATCTCCTTCATTCTTTAATCTTCTCTACGTTGGGTTGTCATAAATCACAACGATCAATGCATAATGTCTCTAATGAAAGTCCACACGAAGATAGAAGGATGAAACCTCACTAAGAGATGGATATAATTCTTTCTTTGTGCTGGCAAAGACAAGAATTCTTGGAAGAATTAGAGAGAAGAAATGTGTGTGCAAGAAAAAGATCCTTTCTTTTCCTTTTTGTATGTTTCTTACACAAGATGTTTGAAAATCATCTCAATTTTTTTACACTGTTTGTCCTTCCATAACCCCCATCACTAATAGAAAGTTATGGAAAGTTAATGGTCATGAATAGCATGCATTAATGGAAGTTATGAGAAGTTAATGATCGTGAATAACATGCATTAATAGAAGTTATAGGAAGTTAATGCCCATAAATAACATGCATTAATGGAAGTTATGGGAAGTTAATGACCATGAATAACATGCATTAATTGAAGCCACCAATACTTGTTTTTAATCTATTCCATGCAATGTTTTCTACCACAATCACATCGTGATACAATCCCGAAGCACTCTCTCATATCTTGAATCACCATTCAAGACCATTTTACTCATCCTTTAGATCTCTTATATGTGTAACCCATTAGGTTCCCGGTTATGTTGGTCATTTGAATTAAAACTTAATTCAAGTAAGTCAAGAGCAATATCTAGCAACACGTTATGGCCCCCAATTGACCGGAAAGTTAGTGGTTTGACTATGAACCCTTCCATACGCAATGTTTCCATGCAATTCGTCCTTTCACCATCTATACCCTACTTGGTTCAGAGTATGGTCAAAGTGTCAACTCTTACTAGACTGACTACATCACATCTAGTCCAAGTATTATTAGATCTTGTCCTGGGGTTATCATTACTCTATGTATCATGGAAGACTCTCTTCATGATACATATCTACTCTAGCCAGAGACTCCCAAGTAATGACCCCGACAAGAGGTTGTGGGTATCATCTCCTTCTATCAAGAATAGTGATCCTTTATTGGCTACTCAATTTCTTCGAAATACCTCAAACTGTACCCAATTACCACCCTATGATTAACCCCTGAAAGACATCGATAAATGGAGTCAAAGCATATGATCAGTATCCGAGATATCCTTGAGCACCTCAAGTTAAAGGATACTTATACCATTGCTATGATAAGACTATCATTGACACTAGAATAGAATATACATATGATTGTCTCATAGTAAGTCAATCCAATGTACTTATTGCTCTTTGTAAGTATCCACATGTTAACTCTAAACAACTCATGTCTATAGTTTATGAGATCTACCGTTTGATCTAATCAAGGACTATAACATGCACTAGTTTATCCGGATTAATGATATCTCATCTCATTAATCTTATGACTAGGGAAAGTTTAGATACTAACATAACTACACATGATAGGAATCTCATTATTATGATCTCATCATGATTTCTTTCGTGCTATGTTTTATATCAAGGACTTTATTAAATCCATTTAAGATCAACATCAAATCTATAAATATATGAATATTGAAATAATGAAAAATGCCTTTATTAATCATAAAATGATTTATACAATAAGTGTTAAATGTGATTGTCTTTGGAGCATTTCTCTAACAACTTCATCATCCATACTTGAAATAGTTGCATATGTACTTTTATCATCATCATCATCCTGATGAGCTTCCTTTTTTTGATGCATCTTTCACTTATAACAGAACCTTTTAATGTGTGATGGCTTATCATAATAGTGACACGTCTTCACCTCTTTGTAACCTTTAGATTTTGAACTATTTTTAGAATTGCCATGATCATTGGGACCCCTACTGTTATTCCTCAGCTGCTTTTTGTCACGAAAGCCTACACGTTGTCTACTTCAATCTCCTTTCTTCTAATTTATTCATAAAATATACTCTCTTTGATTATATCAAAAAAGAGCACACCTTCAGGAGCTGAGATGTTAATCTTTATCACTAGTGTTTCCTAACTATCTAGTAATGAACTCAACAAGAATAAAACTTGGAACTCATCATCAAGAATGATCTTCATTGTAGTCAATTTCTTGATTATGTCATGGAAATCATTTAGATGCTTCGAAACTGATTTCCCAATCTTTAACTTCAAGTTCACAAGCCTCTTATTCAAAGAGACATTGTTTTGAGCAGTCTTCCTTTCATACAAACCTTCTTGTTTCTTCCATAACTCAAAAGGATTTGTTTCTTGAGACACTTGGTTAAGTGTGCTAATATCAATCTATTATCTTACGGTGCCTAGAGTTTTCTGCTTCATCTTTTCCCATTCTTTGTAAAAAATCTTTTCAGGTTTTGAAGAAACATCATCCTTCACACCTCTGTCCTCATCAAGAGGATCGAAAAGATCCTTGCAATATATAAGGTCCTCCATCATAAGCCTCCATAACGAGTAATTTGATGACGTTAACTTGACCATAGAGACGCTTCCACTTTCTATTACGATAGCTCTGATACCACTTGTTAGGAGTAAAAACACAACTCTCTAAAAAAGTCAACCAAATATCAACAAGAAATAACTTTTCAAATTGTAGCAACAGAATAATATGAGAATAAGAAACTAAACGATGAAAGAAATTCCAAGATTTAACGTGAAGAACCCTCCAATGTAGAGGCAAAAAATCACAGGGCAAACCGATAAAATAAATTTACTAAACTCAATAAAGATTTTAAAAAAAAGTTGATCTCTCACCTCCACCATTCTTTGTTCGACATCTTTTCAGGTTTTGAAGAAACATCATCTTTTAAACCTCTATCCACATGAATAAGATAAAAAAGATCCTCACAATACATAAGGTCTTCCATCATGGGCCTTCATATCTAATAAGTTTATGATGTTAACTTGACCATTGAGCTGCTTCCACCTTCTATTACAATAGTTCTGATATCACTTGTTAGGAGAAAAATAACCCAACTCTCTAAAAAAGTCAACCGAATATCAACTACAAGGAATAGCTCTTCAAATTACAATAGCAGAACAATGCAAGAATAAGAAACTAAAAGATGAAACAAATACCAAGATTTAACGTGGCAAACTCTCCGATGTAGAGGGAAAAATCATAGACAAACTGAAAAATAAATCTATTTATCTCACAAAGTTTTAAGATTGAAACCAAAGTTGTTATCACAATCAACAAACCCTATCCAAAAAAATAAAAAAAGGATTCTAACGCTCTTTACTCGATCTCATGAATGAAGTAAGGCTCTATTGAGTTATTTATAGACTTTTCTAACTTACAATTCAAAATCTTAATTGAACTTAACTAACTAAATCACATCTTATCCTAATTATATTATATTACATTATTTTAATAAGATAATATCTCTATTTAAATAGAACTTTATTTGATAGGATTTATTTATATCACTACTAAAAAGGTAAGAGATTATATTTAATTAAAAATGATTCATCCCTATCTACGAAAATTTTCATTATCTTCAGATGATTCTTCTACATAATCTTTATTTTTTATACTTAATATCTATCTATTGTAATCTTAATATAGATCTTAAAATAGAGTTGGATAGTCAACACAAATCTCATTCTACAGTATAATGAATTCTCATTCTATGATATAATAAATTCAATATTTTTTTATAATTAATATCTATCTACTGTAATCTTACTCGCTACAAATCTTAAAATAGAGTTAGACAGTCGACACAAATCTCATTATACAGCATAATAAATTCTAATTAATATTGAATAAGAAGAAGAAGAGGAGGAAGCAAGGATGAGATATAGACGTCTACGTTTTATGATGCTTGACGGCTATCACAATATTCAGGTTTTAGTTTAGAACCAAATTATGCAATTTCTTTCCCCTTCAAAATAAAAAAAATTAAAAAGAAAGGACAAGCCAATGACACATCTTCAGAATGCAGATCCAATGTAACAAGTCAAAAGGGTCTCTCTCTCTCTCACACACAAAACAAAGTTTCTTTCAAATTTACCAAATTGTCCCTACCCTCTTCCTTTTCTAGCACCTCTCCTCTTCTTCGTTGTTCTTGATCCTCCACTCGCTGCTCTCTCCCTCTCAATGGACAACTGCTACAACATCCAGCGAGGAGTCCATGCCGTCTGCGCCGGAGATTCAGGTGATCCACTGGACTCCGATTCCCGCGGCGTTGCCGTTGTTGGCGCCAGGTACAAACTCATGTCACCGGCGAAGCTTCCGATCTCGCGGTCGCCGTGCATCACGATCCCTCCCGGTCTTAGTCCCACTTCGTTTCTAGAATCTCCGGTTTTGCTCTCTAATGTTAAGGTTAGTTGTGGATCGAGCTCGTTTTTCCTTTTTTTGTTAGTTTCTGTGTCGTCTATGAGAAAAATGATGGAAAGTGGGAATGGTGCGAAATGAACTCGGTTTTATGTGCTTTCTGGGGGCTGTTTGGTTGGTCGATTAGTTTAGCTGGAATTTGAAAGCGTTGAGATCTTTTTTGGGAGCTGAAAAAAGTTAAGGGAAATGACGATTTACTGACTGTGTGGCCACACAGAGTTGTTAATTTAGAAATTTTTAGTCAGTGAAGCATCCACCAGTTGAAGATTCAAAGCTTTTTTGTTTTTCACTTTTTGAGTTCTTCATTCAGTTTCTCTCTTTTTTTTTTAATGTTTATAAAAAAGAATGGTATTGTTTGGAGATTCCTGTCCATAGTTTATGGAAGTTGGTGTAATTATCAAGTGGATGAATTGATGGTGCACTTGCATTTCTGTGTTAAAGATAATAATCTTTAAAAGGAGATGCTCGTTGTTTCATCCTATATACTCAAAAGTTTAAATGCCACTTACTATTTTTGTCTTATTTTATGTTCATGTGACTAGAATTTGTGTATATTTAGTGCTTATTATGTTGAATACTGAAGTTTGATTATGATGCTTAATGAAATGAAGTTTTACATTGGCGCATTGTCCACGTGGTTTGTTCTATCAGAATTTGTTTGGAGAATATTCTTTGTGGTAGTAGCATGGCTTTTTGCTTTTTCTAATGCCACTGTTGATTTTTCACGTAGTGGATCTTTCCCTTTATTTGTTTCTTTTGGTTTGTCTACGCTTGAAGATAGTTGGATGTTCCTCATTAAAATAATAAATATTAAAGAACTGAAGAATTTTTGCGCCTGGAATATGGAATAAATGCATTCATTTGATAATTGATAGTTTTCTTGTGAGGCATAAATGCATATAGTTAAAAGAATATGTGGGTCAAGGAAAAGCCTATCTAGAGCTGAATGCACTTTCAAAAATGCAGCACCAAGCATATGACTTTGGTTAAGACTTTTGATCCTTCAAGTCTATTCATTAAGTTGTATTGGACTAAAAAAGAAATGTTACGCAAAGTGACATCACCCATTATTCCATCTATGATCTTTGTTTATTAGTAGTGGCACATGTGTTCTTGTAAGAATCATTTGGCTCATATGATTGGGTGCTTGATCTTCTTCTATTTAATGTGGCTGATGAGGAAGGATTTTTAGAAGATCTTCAGATGTTGTTATTTGGAGAAATGTGGAGGTAGTAGTGTGATATCTATTCCATTAATTAGTTCAGTCACAGATGTAGACTTGGGACATACAAGGATAATGCAACTTTCCTTGTTTCCCTTTTATTCCTTTTTTTTTTCAGTAGATCAGCTCCGTCTTTGTCAGTATTAGAAGAATGGGAAAGCAATTGGCTCAGCATAGTTTCCTAAAAGGTATTTTCCAAATGAATAGGTTCTTACTATTTGTCATTTTTGCAGGCAGAGCCGTCCCCAACTACTGGATCCTTTGCTAAACCTCAATTAGCACATGGTTCTCTTGTCTCAAATTCTTACCCTGCAACTATGGTTTCCCCTAATGCTATTGGAGAAAGAAATTCTAACTGCTTTGAATTCAGACCCCAAGCTATTCCAAACACGGTAATTTGTGGTGCAACTAATCAATTGTCAGCATGCCGAGTCCAATTTTATACTTTGAGAATCAAATTATAGTCATGCATCCTAATTAATATTCAGATCTAACCTTGATACTGCTCTCATCTTGCATAACTATCTTCTGTTATGTTGCCTTCTTTCATTTGTCTGCAAGATTGAACTGTTAGTTGATGATTGTTATTTTTCCTGACATTTTTCATTGACTTCAAGGCTTCTGCAGATATGAACGTGCATAAAAGTGACCAATCTATTCAAGATCAAAACCAAAGTCAGCTTCGATCATTTGCGTCATCTTCTCCAGTTAAAAGTGAGGCAGCAGTATCCTCTAGTGAGTTAAGTCTATCAGCACCTCTGCGTATGGCTGATAGAGGGAATAGTGCAGCTGTTGAAGTTGATCCTGATGAACTAAAGCAGACTGGGCTCTCTAATACTGGTCTTCAGGCATCTCAATCTGATCATAAAGGAGGTGGGACTGCCATTCTGTCTGATGATGGGTACAACTGGCGAAAGTATGGGCAGAAACATGTGAAAGGAAGTGAATTCCCTCGGAGCTATTACAAATGTACACATCCTAACTGTGAGGTGAAAAAGCTATTTGAGCGCTCACATGATGGACAGATAACCGAGATTATGTATAAAGGAACACACGATCATCCTAAGCCTCAACCCAGTCGTCGATATACCTCTGGCTCTGTTCTGTCCTTACAAGAAGAAAGATCTGACAAGATTTCATCTTTACCAGGCCATGATGGTAAAGCGGAAACTTTATAATTTTCTCTTTGTAAATCTTCTTTTTGTCTTATTATCTTTTAACTAATGTGCTTCTGTTATGTTGATTTCCTCTGCAGATAAGACATTGGGTTTGTGTGGTCAGATGTCTCAATCTGCGGATCCAAATGGAACTCCTGATCTGTCTCCCGGTGTAGCAAATGATGATAGCATAGAAGGTGCTGAAGATGATGAGGATGCCCTTGTGAAAAGGAGGTACTTAATACTTTCTCAGGTCGTTCATGAATACTGATCACCCAATGGTTTACCAACTAATGTAAGGTCAATTGCTTCAAACAGGAAGATGGATCCTGGAAGTTTTGAGATTATGCCAGTTGTTAAGCCAATAAGGGAACCACGTGTTGTTGTTCAGACTCTGAGTGAGGTTGACATCCTGGATGATGGGTACAGATGGCGTAAATATGGGCAGAAAGTGGTGAGAGGCAATCCTAATCCAAGGTATGTATTCAATGTTGTTAATATTAATTGAATACATATTGATATTGCGCTCACTTTGTGCACTTTCAGAACTAATTTTGGATTCTAAACCAAAAGACATTCTATAAATTGATAGGTGTCCTGTATTTTGAGGTCTAGTGCTGTCATGGAATCATGGGTACGAATAACTTCTGGTTGTTCCAGTCTGATCACAGTGGGACAAGTGACAACTAGTTTCTTTAACTATCTTATTTGCATGTGTATCTTCCTCACGTGTCTTTTGAAAGACCTTTTGGGCAACTTACTCATTCAGAGTTGTACAGAGCAGATCTTCTTATAATGTCACCATTACTTTTGTGTTTTGGCATCAATGTGTAGGCCTCAGTTCCTCCAATAAATTCATTTTGCTATTAACTTCAGTACCAAAGGAAGCTTAAGTTTCCAAATATGGATGTCAAAGTAATGCGATACTTGCGCAAATGCAGATTTGGAATTTATGCTACCGAAACATGTTATAAAGTTGTTGATGCTGTTGATAGTGGTTCAGTTATTGACTGATTGATTGTTTGGGAACAGGATTCTTTTAGTCTGGGACTCCATAAAAAGGCAATGCATAAGAATATTTGTGCTGTTATTTGAGAGAACAAATAGTTAGAAATAGCTTAAATATTATCACTTCTTGTCTGGCAATCTTATGTGGTTAGCTATTTCCTACATATCTTCATGTTCATAAATAGTCTTCATGAGCTTAAGATGTTTCATCTCATCTCATGTTTACTCCTTCTTCAGGAGTTACTATAAGTGCACAAATGCTGGATGCCCAGTTAGGAAACATGTGGAGAGGGCATCTCATGATCCAAAAGCAGTTATAACAACATACGAAGGGAAACACAATCATGATGTGCCTGTATCAAGGACCAGTAGCCATGACACAGCAGGATCAACAGCAATGAATGGACCACCAAGGATGAGATCAGATGAAAGTGATACAATTAGCCTTGATCTTGGTGTTGGGATTAGTTCAGCTGCTGAAAATAGATCCAGTGATCAACAACAAGCTTTGGATTGTGAACTTGCACAAATCCAACTCCAAACTAGTGGATCCAATTTCAGAATGGTTCAAGGAAATCCAGTTACAAGTTACCATGGTGTTTTAAACGGCGGCATGGATCAGTATGGATCTCAACAACGTGGGAATGATGGTCGTAGTGTTACAATTCCACCTCTAAACCACGCTTCTTATCCATACCCAAAAAACATTGGAAGATTATTAACTGGTCCATGACCATGAATTTTTCTTAACTTCAACGCAAAGTAAATAAAACCCTATGGAATTTCAAATTTCCTTCTATAAAGTTCCAGTTTCTCTTCCCACAAATGCTAGAATCTTAATTCCAGGCAGCGAGACTTGCTCTATTTGTTCCAGCTCACTCTTCCTAAGGCAGATCTTTGTATTAGTTTTCCTGGATGTAAATTCTACCATTTCCAACTGCTCTTTTACCAGCTTGGTTGAGCTTGACGCTCTGTACAAATATTAAAGTGACAGGTATTTATTCCCAACAGAATATGTTTGTTGTAAATAATGTTTGAAGTGCATACCTTACCCCCAAAAGGGAGAAGTTACTGAAGTTATTTCTCAATGTTCATAGCTGTTCACCACTTCGATCCCTTTTTTGTCAGTCTTGCAACGTTAAAATTCTGAATGGCTTCTCACTTGAGAAAATATAGTAAGCCATCATGAAAGAGACGATGTCATCTGAGACTCATGGGAATGTGGAAGTTGTTCATTGGACCCAACTGTTTGCATTTGCCAATCTCTTCTTCAGACAAAAACAAACCGTAAACATTAAATTCGCTCTTGGACGTTCAAATTTAACAGATATGTCTTTTGAGTTCAGATTTTCTGTATAATATTATAGTGTTTTATTTGTATCCAATAAATCTTAGTCATTTATTTATGTAGGTCTTGCATAGGTCCTGCGTGAGTTCCGCAAAATAAATTGTTGATATTCTATGAGACAGAATAAGATAGAGTAATATTGGACTGAGGATCTTTTTTAATGTCCTTTAGTTAACGTCAGAAGAACCAGCAAGCAGAACAATGGGAAGGCAACAAATAAGGTTGTTATGGTAAGTCTTCATCGGACTCGGAACTCTTCCTGTCACCATTCTTTCCTGAGGTAAACTCAAGTGAAGTTTCGTTATCAACAAAAGTACAAGTAAGGCATTTTACGTAGAGCATTCGGAAGCTTTTACTTCACCATTTGGTCTTGTCTTCAGTAATCATTCAACCAAGTTATGGGACCACTCTCCACTACCAACTTCCCGAACTAAATCCTTCCTCACTGTCTAGAAAGGTTCCCACACTGAGACCTCCAGTACTTACCATTGGGAGAGGGAGAGAAGAAATGAAAGTTTTGTGGGTGTCCTCGATAGAGAACGTCAACCGTGCGAAAGAGTCAAGTGATGTGATTAACCGGCCAAAACTATCTAACTGCAGCCTGAAACGGTGCTGACAAGAAACATTTAAACAGAAAGCTCATTCATCAAACGGAGAATTCATTTAAATCTAAGTGATTCCAGTTGCAACTCACTTTTGTGGTAAGTTCTAAACTATATGCAGTCTTCACAGCTTTAAGTTCTTGCTGTCAATTTGGCTGAATTGCCTCTCAACATGAGAGTGTCTTTCATTATATAGGAAAACTATTAATTACATTACAGAA